>VYZV01044262.1:114044-139767 GCA_013401275.1 Pandion haliaetus
GGGGGGAGGTGTTCTGATGTTTGGTTTCCCTTCCTAATACCCTTGTGTTTTGTTTTTGTTTTGATTTGTAGTAAATTAAATTGATTTTGTTTCTCCCCCAAGTTGAGCCTGTCTTTTGCCCGTGACCATAAGTGGGGAGTGATCCCTCCCAGTCCTTGTCTCGACCCACGAGCCTGCCTTTGGATTTTCTCCTCATCCCAACGTGGCCAGGCGAGGGGGTGGGGGGTGAGTGAGCAGCTTCGTGGTGCTTTGTTACCAGCTGGGCTGAGCTGAAACCACAACAGTTCAGTATGAGAAGAATGTTGATAACACACTGATGTTTTCAGTTGTTGCGAAGGAATATTTAGACTACGTCAAGGACTTTTCAGCTTCTGATGCCCAGCCAGCAAGAAGGCTGGAGGGGCACAAGGAGTTGGGAGGGGACACAGCCAGGGAAGCTGACCCAAACTGGCCAAAGGAATATTCAATATTCCATACCATGTGATCTCATGCCCAGTATATAAACTGCGGTGGGTTGGCCTGGGGGGATCGCTGCTTGGGAACTAACTGGGCATCAGTCAGTGAGTGGTGAGCAATTGCACTGTGCATCACTTGTATATTCCAATCCTTTTATTACTATTATTGTAATTTTATTACTGTTATTATTATCATTCTTAGTTTCTTCTTTTCTGTTCTATTAAACCATTCTTATCTCAACCCACGAGTTGCTGGCTGGGGTTAAACCACGACATTCACGCAGGGGCTTTTCCCACTTGAAGGCAGAGCAGTGCATGCCATCGCAGGAGCAATGCTCTGCCTGGGGCTGCCAAACTGGACCTCCCTCCTGTTGCAGGAAAGACCTCTCTAGGGGCAGACTGCAGCAGCTCTGCCTCTCAAAATTTTCTTTTCCCAAATGACTGTGGAAGCACAGAGGAAAATGCCATTTTCATTTGCGTTGAAATTCTCTGCAGAAGAAAACTGAATCCTTTTCGACCTCCTGCAGCGCAGCTCTCTGCCCTGCATAGACTGGTTATCAAACTCTGGTGTGACAAACCCACAGGCAATAGGTCACTTCACCCACCACCCAGAGATGGTAAAATCCTTGCTGGGGGCTATCCTCATTCCCTGAGCATCCCAGTGAGCCGCTGAGGTTCAAACAAAAGACCAAGGCCATTAAAAACACAGCAGATGCTAAATGCCTTCACTTCAGTCAATTTTGTAAATTGCTGCTGTTTCACTGGCCCTGAAAAATATCTTTCTTTTTATGTTGAAAAATTATTAACTGAGTTGTGAGTTGCCATGGATGCAGCATTCAGTTTATTGCAGGCTTTGTCTCTTACTGTGCAGGACTTCATTCTCAGTGCTCTCCTGGGCTTAGAAATATTGAATAAATTGGCCCACTTTTTCTCAGAAGTCAGAGGCAAAATTGCCACTAATTTAAAGGTGTGGGCTCGGGCCTATTATATAGCGTTATATTCTTTATAGCATTGATCACCTCTGTTTTGTCAGTGTCTTGATTCCGCCTAGCAAGTCAGGCTTCCACTCAAGTATAAATAAATCTTCAAAATAATAAAAGAAAAAAATATCCCTTTCCCTCTATAAGCCAACACGGGAGACTGTTTGTCCCTGGGAATGGTTTTGCCTGGAACTCCATGGCGAGTGTTCTCATGAGTACACAGAAAACTGTAGAGAAACTGCCTCTGCATTGCAGCAAGGTATTTGAAGAAATCAAAGTAATCTGCATATAGTATGTTGTTTAGCTGCAGTAGTTTTCCAGCCGGCCACAGTGTCAGGGACTGAGTGGATGGTGCTGACAGATAAACATTTGAGAATTGCTTGGACTGACTATAGCTGCAATTACTGTAATGAAACAAAATTTGTCTCTGGCTCTCTCAGAAGTTATTTGCAAAGAAATGGGTAGGGATAGGGTCTAAATCTTCAAAGCCAGTTGGCAATATTACTAAAAAAAATTTATGGAAATTGCCTTATATTCAGTTGTTCATTCTTCTTCTGCTCTAAACCATTATCTTTCTTTTCAGAGGAAGGAGCTGTGCAGATAAACAGATGTCTGTATAAATAGTTTTTCTCTACAGTTAAATCTTAAGCATTTCTTCAGTGATTATAAAAAAAAAAGTCTCAACATTTCAGGGCCACTCTTGGATTTGAAGTTGAATTTCCTGGGTTCTGATGCAAACCATCCAACTTTAACGTTCGTATTTATCCAACAGTGCAATTCAAGCCACACAAGGGCAGCTTGGACTGCCATGAAGCATGGGGTCTCACCAGCGCAGGACCTACTCTGCGAGATGTTCTACGCTCATAGAGCCTTGGGCAGTTTTCATGCAGGCTTGCTTCTATGCATTTAATAAGGCATCTTGTGATACTTGCAGTGATAAAAACCTCCCAACAGACCTCCTCATTTTCTCAAAAACTTCGAAGCTGTCTACAGTCAGTGACCCCCATCCTGCTCAAGTGGCTTCTGCATGCAAAATGAGATGTCTAAAGTAGAGAACAAGGATATTGTAATGACTTGGCCAAAGTTGCTTTAAATAGTGGTATACATCACTATTATTATTTACTCAATGCTGACAGCTTATTTATTTCACTTGTTTTAAACAAGCAAAGAGAGGAAAACATAGAACTTCAATTCTTGTCCCTGAGGACTTGTTACATCCACCTCACTCACCCTGATGCTAGCAGTCCTGATTCAGGGCAGCATAAGTTAAGGGAGAATTAGGTCCACAGTCACCTTCCCTGCATGGACAAACAATCCAGCTCCTAACTGGGCTGGTGAGAAGGAGAGACTTTTTAGTTTACCAGGTCGATTAAATTGGTTCCCCTTTCCTCTCTGCTCCCCGAACCCATTTTACACTCCCAGCCCAGAGGGTGCCTGTGTGTTCCCAGGGCTCAGCCCCAGTCTCAGCTGGGACAAAGAGATAGCCAGGGATGTGGCAAAGGTTGGGGTGCTCATGCGTAGCCTGAGAGGACTTGGGGCTACAGCACTGGGATGGACTGATACAGCCTCAGGCATTTTTCTCAGGATTACTTACAAAGGATAAGAGCCTGATAACCACTGTAGGGATACACTGTGTGTAGGGTCAGCATGCAATGCACAGAGAACCTATAAAGGGTAAGGTATAGGTTTGTCTTTCCTCTGCAGCCATCCAGGTTGTGGTCTCACATCTTAATTTTTCTCCATTAAAATCATCTCTGTCCTAACACTGGGATCTCTATGTTTCATCTAAGTGCAAGTGCCAAGAAGTACCTATGCCCTGTCCCATCCTATCCCCTACAAAGTACCTCTGTCCCAGCAGGATGCCCTTTGCAGGAGTCAGGATGGGGGCACTGGACTCCCAGCTCCATGCATTTAGGGTTTTAACCCTTCAGGTCCTGCTTTCTTTTTGTCCCCCAGACGTGATGTCCTTGCAGAGGCATGTTTTCGACTGGACACCAGTTCTCTGGGACAGAGAGAGCAGCACTCAGAGCTCCTTCTCACTTCTTGGCCTGCTCAAACAAACAAACAAAAAAAGTCATCTTTGCAAACCGAGAGCTTTTTGTCCTGCACTGGCTGAAGTTTTTCAATAGTTATGGAAAATCAGGCGGGGGGAAGTAAATTCTGGAAGAGAACTGCAACAACACACAAAGGACATCCTGAGGATTACTGGACCCTACTGGGCTCAAGGTGATTGGAAATACCGTAGGTGAAGGGCAAATGCCACTTGACAAAAAAATGGTATGGGTTTGACTTCAAATAAGATTTCATAAATCCAGGCTTTGAGAAGTGAGAGAGGACTGGGAGAATGAATCAACCCAGGCAATTTCAGGGTAGCTTACATAGTCTGACACTTTATGTCAAGCCACCCAGTTCTTCTATTTTTAGTACAACTAGAGATGGGTCCAGAATGTGAGGATTAGAGGTAATACTTCCCAGCATTTGCAGATCTTTGGATAGAGATTTTTGGCTCAACTGTCAGCAAAGATTAGGTGCATCTGCAGAGTTTGGAAGCAGAATTATATGTTTTTTTTCCAAAGTTCAGGTTGCATTGTGTTTTAAGGCTTTGGATCAGGAATATTTTGACAAATCAAAACCAGAAGTGTCTGAATTGTGAGAAGAACAAAGGAAACAAAGATTTGAACCTGATGATAGGTTTTCTGTTATTCAGTAAAACATATTATCATGATCGAAGCTACCATATGAAGTCCAGGGTAAAGAAGCTATTAGCAGTATGCTGCTGTTCTTATTTCATAATTAAGCTATACAATAACTACTCTTAATTACACTGGAAGTTTGGAAGTACAGGAGAACTTTAATAAGTAATACCAGTTTGTTAAAATACAATTTGGTTTTATTTCTGTAAAAGTTTAATTGCTCAAATCCTCATCACTTTTTCTTACATTTACTTGGATTTGGAGGGAGATTTCAAATACCCCAAGCAATACTGATTCTTCCATCAGTAAGACCTTGGTTTGCCATGCATGGCTGATAGCTATGACTGTTTTCTCTGTTATGTCTCTGAAGTGAATATATCTTACCTGTATAAATGAGATACCCATATGCAAAGACTGGTTCTGGGAGAAACACGGTTTGTTTGCTTTCCTGCAAAGATTGTATATATGCTTGTTTTCCTGTGGTTTGTTTGGGTTTTTTTAATTGCTGTGATGGATTTTTTTTTTGACAGCATAAAATAAGGGCTGGTGGTCCTGACACTAAGGCAATTCGTGTCAGCCAAGGATTTTGCCTAGGGGCATTTTCTGTTCCACTTGCTGCACCAAGGTGACATGGCACAAATACCATTCCTACCAAGCTGGTCACCTTTTCCAGCTTTTCCCAAGCAGCCAGACTTGTGTTAGCCATGGAAAGCCAGGCTGCTTTTGCAGCCACTGCAGGGAACAGTACAAATACAGGGCAGCAGCTACTTCTGGAGTCCCTGAGCCCAAATGACTGGCTTTCCTCCATGTGTTACACTAGAAAGATGACATGATGGGGTAAGATATGGTATTTCTTGAGAAACCAGTCCAAAAAGTAACTGTTTCCTGCAAGGCTTTCATTCGGATAATTTTACAGCCATTTCAAGTAAAACCAAAGCTTCTCTAACCTTGACTTGATTAGATGATTTCACTTCACTGAAACTATACTCTTAACAAGCACATGTGTCAGAGCTGCTTATGTTCATGCCCACAAAGTGAAGAATAAGTTCAAATTTATGGAAGGCAATGAATTACCAGTTAAACAAAAAGGGGGGGGGGGGAATAAGAGAGAAAACAAAAAGGGGGGAAAGACTACTTTAAATTCCAGTTCCTAGTTTTGTCTGGGAGTCACAGGATCTTGTACATTCACATGTCTATAACAGCAGAGAATTAGTTTCCATAGTATTTTGGCTTTTGTTTATGGTTAATGTGAGAGAGAGAGGGCTTGTTTTGGTTTTTTGGGGGGGATCTATTTTTTGGCATACTGTGAGGCATGGGAGACTTTAGTGAGAATTTGCCAGTTAACAACCAATGGACATAAGTGTCTTTCCAGTACACAGAGGAAAGGCAGATGTAAAAGTCATCTTCTTCAGTGCATTATTTATCCCCTGTTATATGGTTGAGTTGCCCATAGAACAGGCAGCACTGGATTTATGCTGCATGCTGTACAGCATGGAAAATCTTCAACTGTTTAAAAGTGTGTTTTGTTTTTTTTTTTTTTTTAAATAACCTACTTCCAGGGCAGTTCTTCAGCAGGGTAAACTCCAGGAATTTGCCCAGAGTGTCCCTGCAAGAAACTTGAAGAGTTTCCCCAGATGATTTCTGTGCACGTGAAGTGATGGTGGGAGGTGCCTCTTGTATCTCACAACATGAAGGCCTAGGGAAAAACTCAGGAGCAACCTCTCCATGTGGCTGTTACCATTTCCACTCCAGCAGCAAAAGCACAGAGCCCTCAGATGGTATCTGTTGTACCTGTCTCTCCAGCAAAGGATTTCCCAAGGACATTTAGTTGTAGTTGTGGGAGGACCCTCAGGACCATAGAGGTGGCATGCAGCTTTACCTTCACCTGAGGCACATGCTATGGTGATCTTTGGCTTATGTCCCAGCACTATACAGAAATATCAGGATCACAAAATCACAGAGTGGTTGAGGTTGGAGGGGACCTCTGAAGGTCATCTGATCCAACCTCCCTGCTCAAGCAGGGCTACCTAGAGTCAGTTGCCCACGACTGTGTCCAGATATCTTCCGAAAATCTCCAAGGATGGAGACTCCACAACCTCTCTGGGCAACCTGTGCCAGTGTCTGGTCACCCTCACAGTAAAAAGTCTTTCCTGATGTTCAGATAGAACCTCCTGTGTTTCAGTGTGTGCCCATCACCTCTGGTCCTGTCACTGGGCACCTCTGAAAAGAACCTGGCTCTGTCTTCTTTGCACTCAGTGCACTTCAGATCCCCTCTCAGCCTTTTCTTCTTCAGGCTGCACAGTCCCAGCCCTCTCAGCTTTTCTTCGTACGTGAGATGCTCCAGTCCCTTAATCATATTCATGGTCCTTCATGCGATTCTCTTCAATATATCCATGTCTCTCTTGCACTGAGGAGGCCAGAACTGGACCCAGCACTCCAGAAGTGGCCTCACCCATGCTGAGCAGAGGGGAAGGATCACCTCCCTCAAGCTACTGGCAATGCTTTGGCTATTGCAGGCCAGGATACTATTCACCAAAGGCACATTGCTGGCTCATGTTCAACTCAGTGTCCGCTGGGACCCTCACATCCTTTTCCTCAAGCTGGTTTCCAGCTGGGTGGCCCCCAAGACTCATGAGAAGAAGCCATAAGCAGAGGGACCTGCTTCCTTGTCTGACCCCAAGCATAGGTCCTCTCTTGTCCTGGCCTACAGTAACCAGTAATGCCTCCATCCACCTCCAGGACCATCTCCCTTATCTGCCACACTGTGCAACTCTTAACTCACCCCCCATGTCTCACTTGGAGTGAATCAATTAGTCCCATTCAAAATTGAACGAGCTGTTCTGGGGATACATCTCCCAGGGGATCTCTTCTACAAGGCACCATGGAAGAATGTGTGCTAGATTTGGGTGTCTGCATTTTACACTTCCCTGAAGCTACCCCAGCAAAATTTTCACAGATAAGCAATAGCTAACCTGCATTTCGTGCTATAAAATTCTCCCCTTTGGTAAGTGATGCTGCAGCACTCATATTCTTATGGACACTTCAACTGGAAGAGAACTCTAGATTCAAAATAATAATTGTGTCTCGGAGCTGCAGGGGTATCATATGGGGCCCAGAGGAGTTGCATGGTCAAGTGCTACCCTCTGTGGTCAGGGCTGCCTGCTCTGAAGGACCCATCTGCTCCCCTTGGCCTGGAGGCCAGGACCTATTCACTGAGGCAAGTGCAGTTAGCAAGGTAGCTTAAACAGCAGGAGAACATAGAGTCTTTTATTATAATAGCAGTTATTACTGTAATTATTACTATTTATTCTCCAACCCAGCAAAGCAAATTGCACTGATTTCTACCCTTCAGCATCTATTATGAGAGGTTTGGCACATTTGACAGCAAGGATCTATTCTCTTGCTGCATTTGCCAGCCAAAACATATTGAGGATGCTGATATTTAAAACCAAGCATGTAAAACAACCATCATATGTCTGAATTTAAAGTATAGGTATATTATGTAGTAAATATTTGCAATCAGTAGATCTGAATTCTTGAAACTGAATCTGCTGTCTTCTTTTGCTGCCCCACAAGATGACTCTAGTACAAATATAAGGCTTGGCCAATAAAAGGCAGCAGGACTAAATATAGGAAAGCCCATGCACTAGCAATCCTGTGGCTGAGGTTTGGCATGCTGAAATAAGTCAGGCTAATTCAAGGTTATGGTTCCCTCAGCAAGTATATTTCAGTCACAGTGCATGTATATTATAAGACATAAAAGTTAGCATCGCATACTGTGATACAAAATGTTACACGTGCCCAAGGGGCTTTGAGTTATGATTTTTGCAGGAGTTAATTTGGTGCTGTTAGTGGAGTGATTCCTTTAAAGATGCAGTCAAGGTAACATTTTACATTTAATTTCCCCATTGCCATTTTCTTTGGCCTTGTCAGCTGTAAGAAAAAATCAATGGTGCATAAATCTCTGCTCATGTAACTAGGTAGTAACAGTGGAAGATGCACAGCAGGGAGGGCACTGACATGACTGTACCTACTTAAAACTTCTTGGAGCTTGATGATGTGCTGTGTTAAGGATCTCTGTTTCCTTGCCAGATGCTTAACCTCAACCAGTAGAAAGACACCAACAGAGAATTATGTCTCAAAATGGAGGCAAGATAGTTATTTGCCAAGTCTAATAATCGTTTTTTTCTGTTGCTGTCTGACCATATTGCTGGTTCACCTTCAAACAGTTTTCCTTTGGAACTCTTCACTATCTAGCAAGATATTGTCCATACGCAAATACAGAAATATGCTTCAGGTACTGTAATTCACAATGTGGCTTAACAAAGTGTTCCCTCTAGGGGTTTCTCCTGGAAAAAAATACATGACAATAAAGCGAGGGGGAAGTATTTCCCTAATACTAACATAACAAGCGTTGTTGTCCCACATTCAGGATGCACAGACTGGTTTCTCACCGAGTGGTAGAACTCTTCTTCTTGCTCCCTCCCTCCTTTCCTCTTTTATGTAACTCCAATAGTAAGTAGAATTGGGAAAATCAAGTGTTGTTTGTAAGAATGTGGAGCCAGAGCCTGAGAAATCTTCCTTAATTTAGCCCTTCCGATTAGTTATTTTATACATGACAGATGTATCCACAGTAGTGATCCAGACATGAGCGCATTTCTCAAAAAAGCAACCATATCCATGCAGTTTCATCAGCAGAGACACAACAGATGTGCTGTGAAATTTAGATGTTGAAAAGCAACTGGGATTTGTTGGTAAAGCTCATGTTTCCAACTGATAGAAGAGGATAGCAAACCTCCTATCACTACTGCACAATCCTTCATCTGTTGCTAACCATAACGGCTGGTGTTTTACATATTGCATTTCATCCATCAAGCCAAACGGCAGTGGGTATGAGTTACTCACAGTAGTCCCAATTCTATGCATGCAGTAACTGAAATGCAGAGGTTTTGTAAAACTGAAGATGGGAGCTTCATTTTGTGGACTTCACCGTGGACAAAATATCATGCCCTAGTTAAACAGCTGCTGCTATATTTTCACATGTGATTGTAAAGAGGCCTGGTTTTTTGTTTCCAAAAAGGACTAAGTTCACACAGACCTACTGGGAGCTGCAAGCACTTGATGTCTTTGGAAAGTAGGTCATTACTATGTTTGTGCCTAATTTGAGGTAGCCAAAGCTTCAGTGCTGCCCTGATTGCCACAGAAAATAATATGCAGCAGAACAGTGAGATATTTGAGAATACAAACTGGGTATTCAACTTTCCAGTCCTGGTCACATCGTGCTTTCCGCTGGATACTAATGAAGAGAAAGCCTGAACTGCCCCTGTTTTATTTTCCTGTGAATCAATTTATGTATTCTTCTTACAGAAGTACCTAAGCATTGCTGCATCCATATTTTAGGAGATAATCTTTATTGTGTTTCTGCTTTGGACACTATCACAGCCAGAGAAAGAGGAACATTCTTTTTTGTAATGAGGATTTTATGACTTCTTTGTCCTTCCCTGTGCCTGTCCTAGCAAATCATACCTTTGTTTTATGAGGTGGTGGGCCTTAACTGATTTAGCACTTGCTCTGTGGGTCCACCCTCACCCTTCCTTCTCAGGAGCATCATTACTCTGCATCCGCATCCCTGCTTTGTCAGACATCGGCTGCTCACAGCTTGGGGGATTCCTATTCCACAGCAGCCTCGAGGCAGAGATTTATGAGAAACACAAAAAGTCCAGAAAGAGCAACCCATGCGGTGGTACAGCATTTCTGGACCAAAGCCTCAAAATGAATGGGGGAGGAGGGCAAGGAGGATTGGGATTATTTATTCATATGGCCATGGCTATATGTGTGAGAGATGAAGAAATGCTGCTGCACTCTCCTTAACTCTTCACTTGCTGAATGTCTGCACTGGACCCAGAGGACAAGGTGCGCTCCTTGCAGCTCTGGTGGCCTTTCGACCACCCCGGGTCAGCAGGAAGACCTGCAACGTGCTGGTTCGGCCACCTCAAACACCTTCATCCCATGTTATAGAATGAGTACATGGCACAGTATAACAAAAAAAAAGGGCTTTTCTCAAGACAACAGAGATACTTTTCGTGCCATGGGGAAAGAACGATCAGCAGTGTGAGGAAGCTGCCCGCTGGCCTGCTGTGCTCAGTGGAAGCCAAGGTGAGGCATTTAATAGTCTAATGGGTTAAGAGGCTGCGAATTTTCCACATCCAGACAGATGAGCTTTGCGAGCCAACTTTGCTAACGCTGTCAACGGCAGGTGCCTGAACCCAGTGAGAGAGTTTGTGCACTTCATTTGCTCATGAGCAATGATGGAAGAAAGGCCGGGAGCCGGCAGACCAAAGAGTTCCTGTTTGCAATCTGTGCCTAACGCTGCACTGTTGGCTTATCATTGCTTTAAACTTGTGTAGCGGCTATACTGACTGGTAGAACTCTGTGTATTTGTACAATTTTGGACTGAGAAATCATTTAAGAGCAAATAAATTCAATGCACAGTGGGATTTCATGCAGTGGTGTTTTTTCCATAGTTAATTACGTTTTGCCCAGTGAAATTTGAGCTGAGAAAAAAATGCTTAGCACCAACTTCATTTATCACTGAGTATGCAGCCAAAAGCTGAAAGTAGCCAACCAACACAAGTTGAAAAATACTATGACATGCAAAACAATACCTAACCCCTGCAAGTTACTTGGTGGGAAATGTTTCCTCTGAGTCCTTGGCGACGTGTAAAACTAACAGATGAGCAGGAGGGAGTGCCAGATGAAGGATGGGGACCCACAGAAGAGACCCACAGCTAGAGCAAAGGACAATTTACAAGGAGTTTCCCCCAGCTCCCAGTTTCTCTCAATCAGGGCAGAACCACAGAAAGCAAGAAAGTGCTCATTAGAAAATCCCAGCACAACATCAAATGCTCTTCCTCACGTGTTGCATTACCCGCTTGCCTATCCATCCATCGCTCTGTCTCCAGGCACCTTCCATTTAAAATTGTTATTTTGCCACTGGCCTGCAATTCAGAGCTTCACCCCTCAATGACCAGCCACCAGCGGCAATGACCTAAATGGTGAGCAGGAGGGACAGACAGGTGTATTACAGAAGCAGCTGATTTTGGAACAGCAAAGAAAACATTGCAGGTTACCCCTGGAATTCAGAAGCGTTTTGGAAAGGTATGTTGAAATGGGACTGGAAACGCTGTGTGTATCTTCATACTGTAGCCAGCCACTTCTCCAGAGCCTGCTGCAGGCAGGCTGCCGGCAGTCCTGCAGCGAGTCAGGTAAAAGACAATTCAGTCATCTCCACTCCGCAGTGTGGTTGATAGAGCTGTGGATACAAACCTTGAAGTCAGAGACGCTGTTTCTGTCAGCCTTTCTACAACACGTAAGAGGAAAGGAGTTCAAGGACGTAGCGGACAACACCATTGAAAGTAACATAATATTTGAGAGCTCACCCCAGCTAGCAGAAAATGGAGAGAGCTGTTTGCTGTCATTCCTCATTAAAATGCAAAGCAATGTCTTTGTGCACTCTGTAAACATGACTATTTCTTCTTTTCTGCCTGTGAACTTTGAACAGATATAAAACTTGGGTATATCAGGTTCCAGAGGAGGTACAATCTAAAGTATTTTTCCAGGAAACATCCAAAAATATGTCTTGACCATGTCTCTTTCATGATGCATATATATATGTAGCGGGAGCTGGGATGTAAAAGGCGGGGGGGAGGAAATTTAGCCTAAGCATTTGTCCTGCCCATTTTGGAAAATACCATGGCTTAAAAATTGCCTGAGTACTCTGCAAAAGAGCTTGAGCAGGGTTCCCCACCGTATTTTTTTCACCACCTAAGCTACCAGTAAACATGCAATAGCAGAGTCTGCAGTGACTCTTCTTGCTGTTGTTTCACTTTCCTGGAAAGCTTGCTGTTCTTCTGTTAAGAAATATTCCAGCAGAAATTGTTCCTCCAGATGCATTGCTCACTCTTACCACTCTCCCTTCAGTAACCCTAACCTGTAGTTCGCAGTGGGTGAAGTACACCCCTACCACCAATGGTTTAGGTGCAACACTCATTTTACTCTGTTTATCTAATGATGCGCCATGCAGGGGCAAGATGGTCTATCTTTAGTCCTACACTTTTCCCCACCCTCTGCTTTGGGTGCCATGCTGCTGTGCGTTGGTTAACTTGATCATATTTTTCTTCCAGTTTAAATGAGACTGTCCTTTGTAAAGTCTGAGAGCCATGGACATTCCCACCGATGTTAGGAACACAGCTGAAAGACTGAGCCCACTTTTGAAAATGTGGTGTCACCTTCTACTTTCAGCATCAGTGACAACGTTTAGGAGCAGAGCATGACATGTATCCAACCGAGCAGAAGTAGGATGGAGCAAAAATGAGAAATTAATGTAACACATATGGCTTTATTTTCCCTGCAAATCATGTTCAATTTAGGCCATAATGATTTATTCTAAAAGCGCATTTAACTCCAATTTGGTTCTATATAACAAAACAGATGGGGGAAATCCACAGAGTTGTGCTTTTCTGCATAAGTAAGAATGATTGCATTCATATCCCGATTCTTTTTTCTTTTTCTCCCCCCCATCTATCTTGAGATATTTGATTTTTACACTTACAATAAAAAAAAAAAAATTGACAAATAACTTATGTTCTGAATTTATGTGTTGTTATCTGGGGGAGAAGGGTGAGTTCTCAAATTAGCACATAGCCATTGCTGTGCAAAAACAACTTTGTCATTCTGCTCTTCCCCCTTCCTCCCCTTGTCCTAGATTCACACACAAATGCCATTGTTAATAGAGGGCCTACATTGTTTTGAGTTCTGCTTGTGAAGAACACACCGATCAGCAGAGGGGGAGGGATTACATGTATTCCCACAGCTGTGCTGGCACGAGTGGAGATGCTGGTGCATCAACATGGGAGCTATCAAAACAAAGGCAAACAAGGCTGTATTGTTTCAGTTCCATTGAGAAAAACAAGAGAGAATATTTTCTTATCCATTCTTGAAAAAGGAGAAAAATAGTATGACTGGCCTTGTGTTATTTCCAGTTTGAGAAATCAGCTTCTTAAGGAATTTCTAGGAAAAGAAAAATCTCACCTTGAAAAATTAAGACCAGGTCAAATGCCCTGAGGCTTCCTATTGCTTTTCTTTTTGTTTACCAGGCTTGCTCCCCAGGCCCACAGCTTCCAGCTAAAGCGGTGGCTAACAGCAATTTCCTTTGCTGCGCGGTCAGAGCCGAGGCCGGGTTGCCAGCCCAGTGTGTGACCGCTCTGAGCCAGCAGCCCACTCTGACTCTTTCCAGCAAACAATTTTACAGCCCTGGAAATGACTCTGGACGGGCGAATGACATATTATTTTTATGGGCCATTGCCTCATTGAAGCACTTTGCTTCATCTACTTTAGCATAATGTGTCTTTTTATGCACTATTCTACCACCCTGTTATCTCAGCTCCTTACAGAAGCATCCTTGCTGTTTCCTACCATGCAGGCAATATGCCTTGAGAGCACCATGCGTTAGCCTCAGTATTGCTCACCTGAGCTCACTCGGCATGCCAAAAACCATCATTGCCCAAGTGGGGGGACTACTGGCGGGCCTCTGCGAGGGCTCTACCTCCCTTATGCACATTTACACCCCTGCCCAGTAAATATTAGCGCTACACCTTTGGTTAATGCCTGGTGATCCTCCCAGGTTCTCCTTCCACCCAGGGCAAAAGGTAGCCTCATTCTGGGCGGGCTTGGCTTGGACTGGAAATGTGCACAAGAGAAATGTGAGAGTGAGGATAGCTGGATTTGGTACAGCTGGCACTGCTGTGGTGGCCTGTAGGGCTCAGGGAGCTGAATTGGAGTTTATTCTTGTCTTCAGGAGGAGGAATCTGAAACTCAAAAGATCCTTGCTTAATTTGCCTCTCTTCGTTATAGAGACCATAAGGTTTTGAGCGCACAAACAATACCATACAGCTGGAAACTGCCTAGCTGACCAGGGGCCCCACTTTTGGGGCAACAGTAGACTATATAAACCCCATATGTGTTTTATATATAACTAGCCCAGTCACGATGGTATGCTTTGAAAGTTCAATGTAGTTAGCTTTAGACCCCTTTGAAAGTTCATCACGGAGAACAAACAGGAACTCAGAGGAGACGACAATTGTTTTCTGGAAGAGAGGGTCTACCTTTGCAAAGTTAAAAAGGTGTAAAGACTAAACATACCTCTGACACTTTCGCTCCTGCTCTGGCCCTAGGTCAACGACTTTGTATGACAAGAACCCGCATTGGTGGTAGTTCATTAGCCGTGCCTCCAAAGCTATGCCATGCCAAGCCCTGCTAATAAATGCATAGCTGTGGCTGGTAACTCTTTCCAGAAGCCCATGAGCAATTTAGAAGTCCAGAGGTCCTTTTTTAGGAGCCCAGGAGTCCTTCATTAAGAGTCCAGGAGTCCTTCATTAGGATCCCAAGAGTTCTTTCCAGAAGTTCATCCATTAATCCCAAAGAGTCAACTCTTCAGAAGTATAAAGGTGAAAGACAATGACAGATGCTTTTTTGAACTAGAAAGATTAATACCATTGAAACCAATAAAAATTCCATAGAGTTTATTGATGGTCTAGCCATGGACCAGAGGTCAGGAGGTGAGAGTTCTCTTCTATACATTAATTGACCATTTGTTATAATGAACCTTCTAAGCATTCAGAGGGCTTTCTGCATTTTTTACTTGATATTTTCAGACCTGTCCCAGCTGGGTTTTTCCTCCATCTGCTTCCTCAGCATGCCTTGATCTCAATTTTAATCTACTTTTCTTTCTTAACTCTCTTACCCTCCTTTTCTTTCCCTTTCACTGTTCTCCTCATAATTAACCATCTCCACCTGCTCTCCCCATCCTTATTTCACGAACAGCATGATCTGGCCTGTTCTTGGGTCCCCTTGGGCTGCCTCCCTCACTGCCTGGCCATCGCTAGGCATGTCTTGCTGCCTAGCTTCACAGAGGACCACAGGATGGTGGCTTCTATGCAGAGGAAAATGTCACTTAAGTTCATAAACTGCAGGCTTCAGACAGTTATGGGAAGTGGTAAATATAGCCTAGGTACAAACAGGCTTCAGAAATGACCTAACAGGAAAAAAACAAGTTGGTCATCCTAGCCAACAACTCTTCTGAGAAAAGCGAAGATTGACTCTAACGTGGCAAAGACCACTGTCCACCATGGTGGCACTGACATCACCAGGACAAGTCAGTGAGAAGAAAATGCCATAAAGCATTTTGTTCTGCCATAAAACTGGTTGCAGATCAGTTTTATATATGTATTTTAAAAAGTCTCATTTCTTGTGCACAGCTGTACAATGCACATATTTTTCATAAAAGAAATGTGAGTAAAGTAAAAGTAATAATGATTTTTTTCTGTTAATTTCCATTGGTGTTTTTCCTTTGGGGTTCCTGGCCTACAAGTTGCCTATTACAATTTTTGTGGCTCTGGCCCCTTCTCCAGCCCCAAAGTGATGTGGCAGGGAATTGCCCCAGAGCTGCTCACCTTGATCCATGGGTAGGACCAGAGAACCTTCTAGCAGCCTTCACAGACAAGAGGGAGCCCTGCCACATTTCTTACCTGCCCCACTCTTTCCTCTAGATGATTACACAGGAAATCAGCACCATGTTTTGCTCTAATGCACTCCTGGTTTGGGTAGCTGAGGGGAGCAGGTGTACAGGAGGTCCTCAAGGCTAAGAGAACAAAAGAAGTCTGGCTGTGAAAGTCATATTTTCAAGCCATCAGAAACCAAAGGCTGGACACCAAATGCTTTGCCTTGTGCAGCCTGCTTGCACTGCACATGCAGCAGTCCCTGGGCTGTGCATTTGCATGTGTTTATAGTTGGGGGGGGGAATTCATTACCACTTAGGAGGGGATTTGGGGGTTTGGGAGTTGAATTTTTTTAGCTCTTTAGTGTGTTTTTTTTTCTTTTGGAAAAAGTAAGGTTTGCAAACATTAAGGGAAGTACTGAGGTAAATTCAGTATTTGAAGCCTTGCATTTGTGAGCTTTTTGTATGGAATTTGAAATACTCAATGCATTTATAAGTGGAAGGACGCAAATCCAAAAAGAGATGCAAATGTATCTGTTTTGAGTACCAAGGGGATTGTCCTGTGATTTGTTGTCCCTTGTGTATTCCATTTGTACCATTCATATTTGTTCACAAACTTCCTTAGCTATCAGAAATGACAATTTCTGAAAATTGTTAGGAATCCAAGACTCTCGTTTCCTCTCAAACATCTGCATAGAGCTTTGTTCAGCTTCAAAGCTTAAGTCAACTGTGTTTAATATCTGAATTTGTTTCTGAAGCAGCAGCAACAGCAACTGACAGTAATAAAACCCTACAGGAAATAAACTCGGAGTAGAGCATATGTGAGCCAGGTCTTGGTTAGATCTATCTAAAAAGCCAGGATAAAAGGCAAAGCCAAGAGGACTTTGCATCAGCAGGTTAAAGCATGGTTGCCAATTTCTTGTTGGAATTAAAGGATCTTATAGAGCTGTTCTATTCATCCCCCTCACACAGAGACTTCTAGGCGTTAAGTCAGCCAAGGGTCTTATATACCTAGATATTTTTTGTGCATTTTGAAATTGTTTCTATTCTTAATACTCTGTAGTCATTAAATTACAGCCAGCTGTGTCCTGTCACTGACATTTTTTGCAAACTGTTTTTAAAATGTAGTGCTTGCAGTTCATACATGTTTGGTTATCCGAGAGCTGAATGACAAAACAGCATATAACAGAGCAGAGCAGAGAGCTTGTCCTGCAGTATTTCACAGTTAATACGAAATGCAGTCAAAATGTAGAAGGGACTGGACACTGAGGAAAACTGATCATGAAAGCAGTTTAAGGCATAAAGGAAATTAAAGCACAAACTGACTTTGCTTAAATGAACAGGAGTGATATTTTGACATGTCATTTAACATTTCCCATATGGCTTCAGCTAGAGTTGATTTGAAACCTTTCAAAACATTTTCCTTGTGTGTGAAATGACCCTTTACAACAAAGGAGAAAAAAACCCATAAACCATTTGGCTGTTAAAGCCATTTTAATTCAACAATTGAACTGGCCTGTGTGTCTCCCAGGTGGGGAAGCCTGGGGTCCTGCTTTTAAACAGCAGCTGGTAAAGGCATGTTTACTGCAGGGGAAAGAGGAGAGGTGAGATGAACCCCCTGCCTCAAACGTGTCCCTAGGCTTCAGGGGAGCTCAGTCAGTTCTGGCCACGAGTCTCCTTCCTGGTGCGTGGTTGACCACATGAAAGTAAAGATTTTTAAAAATAACTTCTGATGTCGAGACTGTCAAAGTGTTTGCGCACAGAGCTAGGACTGCTATGTGGTAATATGGTTTTCCAGTAGTTGGGAGCTCTGCACTGTTTGAAGGTATGGGTCAGAAAGGGTATGGCATGCTCAGCAATCAAAACCAGACAGTTGCCTTTGCAAATCAGGAGTCCAAATACATGAAGGTAACGTTCTAAAGTCTGACTATTTCCTTTCTTCTTCTAGACTAAGATTCCAGCTAAATTTCAGGTTGCAGAGCAGTATTATTTGCTCCCTGTCACTGTACAGTTCCCCTGGGAGGTAGAAGCTGTGGCAGGAGCTGTGTACAACCCCAGCACTGGCTGGCACTTATCAGAAATAGCTGGTGAGTAGAAATTTAAAAAAAAAAGGGGGTGGGTTTAAAAGAAAAAACAAAAAATAAACCCACAAGAAGTCAGGATACTTCTGCGAATCAGTAATGAAAGAAAGAAGAATTTTGTACAGAAAGCTATTTGCTGCAAGTAAACAAGTAGCTTGTCCTTCTTGCTAGGTGACCTTCATCTGCTTTGCAGGGGAACTGTGAGCCCTAATTAGCCCTTGAAAAGCACCCAGCTTTGCTGTGGAAAGGTGCTCCCGAAGGGCAGGGCAATGTGAAGAGCAGTGTTTTGCTGTAGGCTTGCCATGTTCCATCAGTACTGTTCAAGGGAGCTGTGGGCTGGAATTTCAAAGGTCCTCTTTCCACTGCTGTGTGCTTGAAATCAGGGTTTTCAATGCAAGGAACAAAGGCAGAGCTAAATCCACTGAGGCCAGAAACCCTGGCGGGTGGGGGGTGGTTCTACCACTTTGCAAAACAAATTGATTTTTGAAGTGTGCACTGTAAAATGCTCAGAGGACTGCTACTTTTTTTGCCATAAAAATACTGTTCCTATGTGGCTTTTGATGGAAGTTAATGTTTGCCTCCGTACATGCGGCAGGGGCAGGTCCATATGCTCAGGGCTTTTCCACAACATTCATTTCTGCAGCTCTCAATTGCCCAGCACTGCTGAATAATGCCTAGCAAGCAACACTTCATTTCCTCCTCTTTTTTGGAGTTACCTCATGCAAAAACATTACCTGATAACCCCCTGAAGAGCAGGGAATGCTCTGAATCCCAGTGGGATAGCAAGCAGCATAGCTAATTTCTTTTACAAATTGTCTAATTTTCAAGCAACTGTTGCTGCCAAGCACTTTGGCAAATAGACTGAGGCACTTTGGGCTGGAAAAAAGAAAGACAGTGACTAAGATCCCCTGTATTCCTTATTTTCAGTGGAAAAAAACGAATGAGCATGCTTCTTGAGAAAACAGAAGCTAGGGGAGGAAAAGCAGTGGTTTTGGGGGGAAGGGGTTAAGGTTTTTAAATGTGGATGGGATTGCAGTCAAGGTCATGACAGTTTCTTCAAGGAGAGTAATAGCCCATGTTATAAACACACACTTCTAGCAGGAAAAAAAACCCTGCAAAATCACAGGATCTTCAAACACGCTGAATTGTAGTGGGGGAGAGGGGGATGAATCCATATGCTTCTAACCATGAAGCATCAGCTCACATAAACTCTAATGAGTGGGTGAAACAGCAGCTATAAAACAACCTTATCGGGTGATAAATCAACTTTGCCGGGACCAAGTCCCCCCAGTGTCAGAGGCTTTCCCAATGTTGATATTCGCCTAGTTTTGTTCTTTTGTGACTCATGACTTGGCAGGCTTTCCTCCTCGCTCCTCCACAAGCACAGCAGCAGGAGAAGCGTGTCCCTGGCCAAGCGCAGGGTGGGCTCGGTGCCAGCGGGAAAGCGTGGCTCCCCAGCCGGCCTGCGGCTAGAGGAATTCTGCTGGAGGGTGTTTTACCAACAGGTAGGTCTCAGGTGACTGGCCCCAAAGGTCTGATGTCTTATTCCCTTTGGTGCAGGCTTCCTTGCGTAGGACCCACTACACCAGTGTGGGACTGGTCCCGAGGCATCCCTGATGGGACTTTGGTGAGCCTTGCTCTAAAATACTTCACTGATGGAGCTGCTGCCACTTGCCTTGAGATATTATGAGCCCTTTTAGCCCTTTGCAGGGTATGTTTCTGAACAGCATCCTCTCTGACAGGGATAGAACTGCTTTCCTCTGTACTTAATTATTCGTGGTTGTGGAGAATGTGGGCTGCTTTTGTAAATTGTTTTTTTTTATGAATGGGCTGCAGAGTTTGTTCTATACATTGTATTGACCCTTGTTTGGGTGCAAAAGGATTGGTTTCTGCTTAGGAACAGGGGAATAAGGGAGCAAGTGTCTGAAATCCCAGACTGGCGCAGCCCCAGTCTAGTCATCGTGTAGATGTCAGGCTTGTTTACTGGGCATAAGCCCAGTATCCTGGGGTTGCTGGGAGGGTTACAGCTCTGCACTTAGTGCTTGACCCCAGGCATTCACCCTCTCCTTAGCTCTCTTAGCTCGGTAAAGCTGCAGCAGCACAGAGTAATACTGGGAAGAGAGTAGCAGGAGGCAAGGTGCTAGTGCTGGAGCTTCAAAGTCACATATTGACATGGGGGGTCAAGTTACAGGACAGCCCTCCCCCCCATAAGGCTGTTCTTGCTGATGCAGACTTAAATTTAGCTTGAATATACTAATATAAGGACTAGTGATGGGCAGAACTACTTGATGTTCTTCCCCCACACCCACCAACCTCCCCGACCTCCCAGGACCTGCTCCTGCCTTTCCACAGCAGGAGGAGATGGGCTGCAAGGGCCTCCATCAATGGAGGACGGAGGTGGGAGGTGGTGCAGCTGGGGCTTTGGTGCACTGTGCAGAGCTGTGTGTGGCAGAGAGGAAAGGGGCACGATGTTAGTATCCAAGAAACCACAGCAGCACTTGCTGATTTTCATCTTCTCTGGAATTGGAGGCATCTTCATATCATGTATTAGCATGGTAGCAGTGAATAACCTTCATCGATATGTGTGCTTTGTACTTGGGTCCAGCTGACTGAGACATGCTGACTTCTTTGGAAAAGCCATGTGCATCAGCCATGGCCATTTCTGTTGATGTTGCTCACCTGTTGGCACAGTCCTAAGGAGCAGCTGAGCTCATTTAGACTCAAGGACAGTCAACAACAAGCAAAGGGTACTGAAAGGAAAGGTGGGACTCCATCCTTTGACTTTCCAACTGCAACAGCTTTCTGGGGATATTTAGAGGAACTACACCTAGAGCTGAGATTTCAAGCAACAACTAAGTCCACAACCAGAGTAACATCAAAAGAAGTAAAAGTATTCCTCCTGGGGATGCTTCTTACAAATCCAGGATAAACGAGCATTGGAGGCAGGATATAGGACAATGCATGGATGAATGGGGCTGAGTGGGTGATGGCAGTGCCTGTGTCCCTACAAGAAAGAACAATGTAACTGAGAGCCAGAGGAAGCTAAGCCGTGGGGATAGCCGGCAAAGGCCTCTGGAATTTATTACTGCTTAGTTTACTGCAAAAAAATTGCAATCTTGCACAAATGCAAATAGTAGGCAGGCAGCTCAGCATAAGCTATGGAAAGCAGGCAGGGTATTAAATAAGAGATGAGAAATGTTGATAATTTATTATTATGGCTTTAAGGGAAATATATGACTTTTCTGAAGTGATTTTAATGAGCAAGTTAGGAGAGAGAAGTAATTCTGGAAACACTACTCAGAGATTTGTTTTGGGAATCACTGAAATGCATGCACCAATCCAGCCTGGGGCTGCTAAGGAAGTTTGTGTGGGTATCAGTAAAATATTTGGAGAGAAATAGCTAGCCTGAAAGTGCTGACCCACTCCCAACAGCCCTTGGGATCAGGCAGTTGGTCACCTGGGGCTGATCTCCTTTGCCCTGTGCAGTGGTTATGCACACCAGGTAAAACAAGATGTGGGATCCACTATGGCATGGAGAGTGCAGGTCACATCACTGGACACTTGGCAGGCTTTACTCGCAGCCTGCCCACATTGACTGGTACAGAGAGTGAGCTGAAGCCCTGTGTCATCTGCCCGTATCTGCACAATAAGGAACCTAAAGCAGCCATCTTTCTAGCCAGCTTCCTACTTTGGAGGCCCCCCCCCCCGCCATGCTCAGCTTCATCCACAGGGTTCTTGCTTATCAGGAGCAGTCCAAAGGCAGCTTTACAGCTCCTTTGCAGTTCAGGCACTAAAAGTCTCGCCTCTACAAGGGGAAACGCTGTATCCAGCTAAGGCTCTGGCATCCCCTAGCATGGCCTTGATGCACTCAGTGAGTCTCTGAAATCTGTCTCATTGCATGGGGTGGATGTCCAGCACCAGAGAGGTTCAGAATAGAAAAGTAAATTGCTTTTCTGATGGTTTCATATGGCGCTCAGAGCCTGTGCAAAACCAGGGACATCTGCAAAATCACATTTTTGCTGCACCTTTCTTTCCAGCCCTCCCATCTGTGGCCCCTTTACTGGGCAGAAGAATTGAGCATCTTGGACAACATTTGTGGATCCTCATCATATACCGAGCAGGAAGAACTGCACACTTTCTCCAAGGAGCACTTCAGGACATCATACAGACTGTGTTTGTTTCTTCTTAGGATATGTTGACCTTTTAAAGAAAAGGAATTCAGAATGCAGCTGGGTTGTAAGAATTACTCTGCTTCTCTTCACCACTTCTATTTGCTAACAATAAGTTGCCTGTTTTTAGATAAACAATAATTATTTTTAAAAAAATAGCAAACAAGAGTATGTGTGATTTGCAGCAATGCATGAATGTACAAATGGGATGCTGATAATCCTAAGACCAGAGGCAGATACTAGAAGAATAGTAGTTAGGGCTGCTAACAGCTGAAATGTGAACCTAGACCCATTCCCCTGCAAACAGGCAAATTACAAGGTCTCTGATAACCAGTAACCTGGTGATTCATCATTACAAGAGCAGGACTTGCAGTTGGGTTTTTTTAGCCATAATCAAGGACCGATTTGGCTCATGGTGATCCCAATAGGCAGAGGACTCCTGGAGGCAAATATCTGTTCTCTGAGAGCTGTTTCGCTCTGGAGAAGATTGCATGCTAGGCAGAAAGTGGTATTCTATTTGCTACCAATGGTTTATTGAAGGTAATAGTCATTTTGCAGGAGAACAGCAAATCCTGCTGACGACTTTGCCCTGTCTAAAAAGCCATGTCAGTTCATGGGCTGTTTTGGGACAGGCTCCGCCAGCTGCCTTTGGGGTCTTGTTTGAGACCTGGAGCTCCAGTCTGCCTTTCAGCTGGCGTGCAAAGTTGAGCAAGCAAAGCTGTTCTGTTCAGGGACTGCTTCCTTCCAGACTGAGGCCACGGGAACCAAAGGATATGCTTTCAGTGCAGCTCCTGAGGAGCACAGTCCAGCAGAGCAGCCTGTCTCAACCATTTGCAGCACGATAAACACATGGGTTAAGTTTCCCTTTCCTAAGGGCTGTGTGCTTTATAGGTGTCTGTAGGGCAGGGACTCATGCTGACAGCCTGTCACTCAAACTGCAAACTGGTGAGCTCCAAAGCTCACCAAGTCGGTTTTAGGAAGTGAACCAGAATAAACAGCCTCTTTATCAGGCTTTTTTTTTCTAGCAGACTCACAGAATGCTCCAGCTTTGCTCTCTGAGGGAAGTTGCCTGCCGTGAGACGCCTGGGGATTTATCTGGCTACGGCTCAGCTAATTTACACGCTTGGTCTCCTCTCCCACATCTGCTTCCTCTTCCACCTCATGCCTGGCACCTTCTCCTTCTGGCAGGCGAGCAGAGAGGCTCTGCAAGAGCCAGTTTGCTGCTCTCTGGGTTCAGGTAAAGACTGTACTTGGTAATGTTATCCTAGATTGGATTTTCCCAGCATTTTTCTCCTGGGAAATTAACCTGTTAAGGTGACTCGCACTTCCACAAGCTACTGAGAGCCCCCTGCCTGGGTCGCTGTGTACAACACATCTCTGATTTCAGGTGGGGTTTTTTTGGCAAAAGCTGGGTGTGCTGTGGTCTAGGGGTTTGCAGAGGGGTGCGGGCTGTTATATTGGCCCCTGCTCTGCGGCCAAGGTAAGCGTGGTGTCACTCGTCCCAGCCCTGAGAGCCCAGCAACTTGCCTCGTGCTGGGCCATCTGAACAGGAAAGGAAACAGGCTCTTTTTTCACTGCCCACTCAATAAAACAAAGGCTTGTTCACAAGGTCTCATGCTTTATCCGAAACTCTCTTTCTCCGTGGCCAGCTCCCACAGACCAGTACATACTGATAGCATCAAAGTTTTCCTTGGAAACCCTCCAAGGGATTCAGCTCGGTGGACCACACAGTTATTCATACACGGTTTGGGAACTACTGATCTGCCTGAATCCAACTAGACCTTTTTTTTTTTTTTCTCTTTTCTTTCTGTGCCGTTGATTTTCATGCTTTTCTCAACTATCAGAATGCAGTTAGCATTTCTCATCTCTCTAGCAGTTAAATTTTATTCTTTGGGCTTCATCTGTGCGTTGCTTGGTGTGCCTGCACCCCTTGGAGTAACACCGGTCCCATCCTCCAAGATTAAGCTCACTTATTCCCTTGTTTTTAAAATGTACTTAACAGTTGCATGTGACTAAGCAAGAAGGGAACATTTAGAGAGGTGAGAGCCCAATCTGCATCTTCAAGACTCGCTGCAGGTGTGATCATCCAAACCCAGAAAGATGGGACAGGAACACTCAGTGGCTAAACACAGTCCTTGAAAAATAAAATTTTGAGACATCCTTGGTATCAAGTTGCAACAAACCTCTCCATGGTGGTTCCTAACCTAGAACTTTCTCCCAGCTTTTCATGGGTCTTAAAATTAAGTGGCCACGGGATGGCTTGCTGGGTAAGCATCTTTGCAGGCTTTTCTGCTGGGGTTATTTGAAACCTCCCTGAAGAACCTGACCATGATGTTGTAAGGCCCATAGTGGGGATTTAGCCTGTTCAGTGTCCCATTGTGGAGTATTTTTTTGGCCCTATCTCCAAACTACTGGTCTGTGATTTCACCCCTTTCTGCTTGTAATTCACAGGGCTGCACCTGCTGAAAAACAAGAGGGAAGCTTTCCTAACTGGCCCTAGGCTGTGAAGTAGGAGGCTTTGTTGTTCAGCGCACACACAACCTGTGCTTTCTCATGCTCGAGCTGTAACACAAATCTCTGCATGATTTCTATCCCTGCATGATTTTATCCTAATGGGTTCACCAGCAGGAGAATCCACTTGTCTTGCAAGATCTGTATTTGACACTTTGGGTGTTTACCTTTTAGGGATAAGCACAAGGTCTGAGAAACGGTTTGGTGCGCCCATGTTTGGCTAAGAGGTGCCAAAGCTGCAGGCTGGAACCTTTGCTGGCTCACAGCCTGCCCACCAAGTGCAGAGCAGCGGTGGCTGCTGGATGGGACAGTCATTGGGGACAGCATAATGCTGGGGCACTGCCACCCTGATGGTCTGCAGGGCGATTCCACAGGGCTATTCCTTAGGAAACTGCTGAAATCCTATTTCTGTACATGGGGAGGGAAAACAGACTGGAAGCAGTGCTCCTTCCAAAGTTTTGAGCTTGTTTCCACCAAGCTTCACTCCAGCTTGACTTACACTGCATTAAAAATAACTGTATTTTCATTATGTTTAAGGCCTCATTGACAACATGCTAAAACAAGTCTGAATGCAGTTAAGATCACAGCATAAATGATTTGGAAAAGCCGCTCATTAGGAAAGGGTTATTCTGTTATGGACAGCTTGTATAGGAAGATGTATCTTCAAGATCACAGCATAAATGACTCAGAAAAGCTGCTCATTAGGAAAGGGTTATTCTGTTATGGCCAGCTGGTATAGCAAGATGTCTCTTCAAGGAGTGCCTCTGGCAGGAGGAACTCAAAAGCAGTATCTTGTAGGGAATAGGTGTCCTTTGGTACTCTCCTGGATTGGAGCTTACAGAAGAACATATTCACATTCACACAGTCTGAATAAGTCATAGTTTAAAAGTGTGCCCTGGGATGTGATTACCACTACCACTGTTCCTGTTTCTAAAAGTATTTGTTGGCAAAATGAAGCGTGAGCATCTGACTCGAGCTGTGGGAGCTGCCATCTACCCTCCGCCACTGCCTCATTGTGTGGCCTTGGGCAAGTCCTGTAATTACACTGGAACGTTGTTTTCCAGCCCTGAAACTCGTATAATAAACATCCCCCTGCTCACAGTAGGTTTTCTGTGCCACTTAAAGCCAGCCACTGATTCTGTCTTTCTCCTTCATGCCTTCCGCAGCAAGAAGCTGCATTAATTTCAGTGAAGTTGCTCATTGTAATAAGGGCTTTTCTGGATAAGGGCAGCAGTGAGGTCTGCAGTGACCAGCCAGCACTTAGAGATGGGGGCGGGGGG
>VYZV01044262.1:139827-156363 GCA_013401275.1 Pandion haliaetus
AAGAGTCAAAGGAAGACACTATCTCATTACGAAAAACTAATTACATTATTATTAAGTTAATTACTGTTTCCTGCTGAAAGGATCAGTATTCAGAGCCTGATGCGTTCTCCCAAGAAATCAATGGGATACAGGGTTTGTATTCATTTCACTGAGAGCTCAGCAGATCCTTAGCGAAGACGGTGAATGGCATAAAATGTTACTTAAAAACTAGTTACTGTGCCTGTATAGGAACACATGTGAAGTACAGCACGAAATTTGGGGATAAAGTCTCTTTTTAAACAGCAAGGTTTTATTTCTATTAAGTTAAGCAATAAAAGCTTACAACTGTGTTTTTTCCTAACAGGTTATTTTAGAATGGCTTAAATATCCTTGCACCTTCCCTCTGTGTGAACTGCTCTTTGTTGCCTCTTTAGGCTGCAGTGAGCACCTTTTCCAATTATATTCTCACCCTCTCTTGCTCCCCTTTCTCTCCTTCCTTTGACTCTTGTTGAAATAAGCTGTTCTGGACAACACCATAGCCTGCACAGATTTTGACATTTCTTTATCAACACACTGAGATGCAGATTAACACTTTGGTTATTCATCAGAGATGATTCCAGTATTGAATAGTCATTACTATTTCAGCTACTCTGCAATAGGAACACTAAGTTCTCAGATAAACAGAAGAAAAGCTGCTTAATTTCACTGTAGCATTAGTACATGCTACTACATATTTCTTGCCCTTCCAATCACAGTTGAATAACTCTAAGTGTGCTCTAAGTGACTGGCAAGGTATGCTGCTGAGCTGAGCGAGTAGTGCTCCAGTGATGAAAAACTCCAGGACTGAAGCAAATGATTACTAAATTAAGGTGACCAAAAGCTCTATTTCAGGAGGATCAGGATCAGTAGCAGGTATAACAAAGGTGTTTCTCGCTCTGGTAAAGCCCTACTCGCTACTCTGATGTGTTACGTAGTTTTGCCATTTTCTTCTAAAGCATCTGTACTGGTCAGTGCTAAGGGGAAGATGCTGGATACAGGAATGGTATAGTCCGTTATAACATCTCACGTTTTCTGAAATAGCAAACCAAAAACACCTCTCGTGCTCCAGGTCCCCTATGTTGTTTTTTGTAACATGACCACAAATTGACAAATAGTACACACTCAATAAACTAGCAAGACTGGAGGAAACTGTTAGGTGTCTTTATTGATGTGCTGCTCTTTTGTGGTTGATTCTCCCTGGGAAGAAAGTAAACAGAAACAAAATACAGTTTACTTCATTTTCTTCCTTTTCCGGACAGCTGCATTTTTCCAGGGTCAGGTTTTCCCGGATCCTCCCAAACCATCCTGGAGATCATAACTGGCATAATATGAGATTTGAACAAGCTGCTGATACAGTCATTTATAACAGCACTCCTTAAGGTGGGACACAGCCAAATAACCTTTGTTATTTGTGGACTGTTAGCGCTCAGATATAAAGGAGCCCCTAAAAACACTGCAGACCAGAAGATACAGATGATCTTTTAGGCAGAACCATGGATTAGTCTCTCTCAGCCTATCAGCTCTGTGTGATATGAAACCTGCTATTTCTCTGTGGATTTTTGTGTGGAGAAGAGATATCATACCAATCCTTTCAGGATCAAATAAGCAATAGAGAATTTCATATGATTTCCCCAAGTAAGACCTGAAAATAGATGTTAGGAAGGTGCATTTCTTTCTGTTCCACTCCCCAAGATGATGGATGAGCAATGCCAGTTTGCGCTTTGCTAGTGCATGTGTCTGTGTTTGTTCATTTAAAAAAAAAAAGAAGACTTAACATTTTAATGTAAAATAATTTAAAGGAGGGCAGGATGGAAAAGTAGATAGCCCTCTGGCTTGGTGCCCAGTGCGAACTTCTAATTCATGTTGAGAACAAACCTCCTGGTTGCAGCCAGAAAATTATTATTCCAACAGGTTTATTACAGAGCTGGTTCTACAGTGAAAGATGGTATGAAAACAAGAGTTGCCCAGGGACATTGTGTTTTGCTGGAACAAAACAAGAAAATTCTCAGGGAGAGCTTCTCATTGTGCAATCTAGCACACTGTAATGCACTGTCTACTCATCCAAGCATTAACAAAAGAAAAAATTCCAGTAATCGTAAATTTGCCACAGTTCATACGAGAAGTGTAATGACACCAGACCAAAATCTGCTCCTGCGTGAAGATGAGAGGCATCCAGAAAAATACCCCTCTCTCCCCGTGGAGCAACTCTGGATTTACATGAGAGCAAATCGCTACCAAATTCAACCCATTGTGTTCTATTTTGTTCTTGTTTGTTAGACACAAAAGACAAACTGCATTAAGTTCTGTCTGAGTAGCAGCCCCCAACCGAGCTATTGTAAAGGGTTGCCCCATTCTCAGGACACGTGATTGGTGCTTTGAGGTTTCTCCAGTCAGATATCAAAAATTACAAGCAACTTTTAAAAATGCAGCATCCAAACATGACCGAATTCTTTTTGAGATTATGAAATGAAAAGGCATTTTCATGAAGATGGAAATTCTGGCCCTGCTGAAATCAATGGCAAGATTTCTATTGGGTTGGTTTGAGCTTGGGTTCCCTCATCCATATTTTAACAGCATCACTGCTTATTCTCCAGGGGAAAAAAGGAAACTTCAGGGGAAGATTCAATTTGCCTTTCCAAATTATCCTTGTCCCCTCTAGCTAGCAGAAAATCTGAGCGTAGATGCCATTTCTGGGTTATGCTCTTATCTAAGGAAATAAATGGGGAAAAGAATAACAGGGCAGAAATCCCTTCCTGTTGCTTAATAAGCAGTTATGCTTCCAGAGCCAGCAAAGCCAGTCATCTGAATTGAATGAATAATATTTTTCCACTATTCCTGATCTTCTGTAAATTAATTACTAAGTGTTTTCAGTAGCACCCATCTGTGACAAGCATGATTAGGAGATTGAGTCAATTATGAGATCACTCTGAATTTACACCAAATGCAACAGGAGTGAGGGAACAGCTGCCTCAAATGCAAGGTGGAAAGGTTTTGAAGCTACTTCACGTCCCCAAGTAAGCAGACATACAATGTGAATCCTTCTCCTATGAATCACATTGTGCTTATCAATTGGTTTTTTTGTGATTTACTTTGCAGAAGAAATCGAGCTTGCTTAGGCTCTTTTGTCCCCAGAAACCTTGCTAAATCTATATAGTCACTTCTGGCTTTTAGGTCCCCTACTTTCAGATCCTGATTTTCTTTTTTTTTTTTCCTTCCCTGCCTTTTCCAGAACTCTTCTCAAGGGTATTCTTTCATTTAAGGTCTCCTTTCTATTTCACACAAAGAGATGAATAAATGCAACACCTCTAAAGGAACTAGTTCTGAACTGCTCATCACCTAGGGAAAACACACTAAAAGGCTTTTGAGAACAAACTGTAGAGAGAAATTGGCAACTGTAGAGCTAATATAACTGTGCAGGTACCGTTAAGATACTGGGTTTGGGAAAACATACTGCTATCAGAGATTCCAGAAATGAACTGCTGCAAAAATGTGATACTTTTGATTACATATTGTATGGTTTAGGTCAACAGTGTGCTCTGTAATTCTTTTGTCCTGAGAAGACCCCAGAGATTGTTCAGTCAATAGGCTCAGTTGGGAATAATACAGTTTCTCTGATCCTCTGGAAGTGTACTGGTGTTCTGTTTTTCTCACAAGCATGTATGACATCCCATATCAGACAGGTCTGTTTAAGATCCATGATTGCAGCAGGCAGCCAAGGACCAGACCCCCAGCTGGAGAAAACCAACTGAGGCCTCTTGATTTTAATGGGTGGCTGCTGAGCCATACCACTCCAGCATCCAGCCCCCTCATCTTAGGATGCAACTAATTACAGCAAGTAATTAGGTTTCATCATCCTCACCAGATCCATTCTGTAATCTATTTTTAGTACTCCTTCACAGTAAGTTGTCTGCACCCTCAAAGACTATCCAGAAGCCCCTTCCCCATAGTGTTCCTATCAAGCAATAGTCATTCCTATTTTCAGTCTCACCATCTGGCTAAAAAAACCCCACCATAAATCCCCATGGTTTTATTTGTAAATTCTTTAGAGGGGGAGAAAATAGATCTTTCAACACCTTCATATTTCACAGAGAGCCTTCAGGGTCCCTCTTATTTATGAAGGTCCACCTTGCAATGAGTGGAAAACCTGTAACAAAGCGTGCCGATAATGGTACTTCACAAAAGAACAAAAGTCCAGTAACTGTTTGCTTAGTCCATCCCTAGGGGGGAGAAAAAAACCCCAGTGATTTCCAAGAACAAGTGACCGCCTTCTCTGCACCAGGCACTCTGTGTTAATTACAGCACAGCTGGCATCATTCAGGTTCACAAGTGATCTGCAGCACACAGTACATCAAACTGCGTGATACAAACCAGCGTGAACCTTTTCTTCCCACCTCTCTCGTGATGCCTATGTTTTTAACATAGGTTGTGAGCTCCTCATTTTGATATTGTGATTATAGAAAGCAAGAAGAGCCAGAAAGCTACTCCCTGGCAAAATATTTTTTAAAATATTTCAGCAACTTACTTGTTTCCAGACTACAGCTTCTAATGGGCTTTATGACAGCTTAAAAAAAGGAAAAAAGGACAATTTTGAATGCACTGAACTCAGGGCTGGCCTTTAGAATTGTCTGCTGATGCTGGGAAGCATAGACACAGTCTGTTTTGGTGGGTTTAAGCTTAAAAGACATACGGGGGAGAGAGGGGTTGCAATATAAAGCCTCTTCTGTTGTTCTGCACAAGTATTTCTGTTTTTTAATGCTCCTGTGTCTGGGGCCTCATTCTAAACTGTATGTGGGGTGGATGCCCCTGAGGGGACTGTTAGGGTGTTCTGGAAACAAAGCAGTAGATTTTTGTTTATTCCCAGTTGAGAATAACGGGGAGTGAGGGAGTGAAGCTGAGTGTCTGTGTGTATGACAGATACGCTCCAGCTATTGATGCTTTTCTGTTTTGGTTTGAGCAGCTGATTCCCCCAGCTGCCACGGGCAGGGTGTCAAGGTGAGGCAGTGGGAGGAGATGCTGCCCATGCTGTACGGCGTGGTGGCTCCAGAGAAGTGTGGTAACAGAAGAAGAAGGGGCTGCCCTAGCCTGGAGAGAAAGCAGGCAGGGTGCAAGGGGAGCAAGCACCTACAGAAGCTGCCCTAGAGCTGCTCGTGCTTCCCTCTGCCCGCAGCCCTGCTCCATCCCTGGGCTTCCAGGTGTGGAGGGGAATTGGTGCTGCATTCCCAGCGAGCCCCAGACAGCAGAGATGCAGTGACACAGTGCAGGCTTTGGGCTGGCAGGGGGATTCTCCACATGACAGCCAGCTCACAGTAGTTTTAACTCCTTTTTTTGTGCTGGCTGTGGGAATAGCTCAAGAAGAGATACAGGGTGGCCTGGGATCTGGCTGAGGCTGATGCAGCGTAAGTCAGAGGAGTTGACCTACAGTGGGAAAGTCCTATGTGCAAGCACTGAAATGTAGGTTGCTCCATGACTGCCAGGAAGTGATGTTTGCCATGCTTGATGGTGCGAAGAAGCCCTCTAAAGGGCATGATCTACTAATCCAGGTAGACACAGCAGTCCTGTGAGGGTGCAAGCTGGCCAGAAGAACAAACAAGCAATGATCCTTCATAAAGCACCAAGTGCCAGGAAGCATCCCTGACTGGGGTAACCAGTTTGATCTCCTGTAGGAGAACTGTTCAGAGCACTGAAAAACCAAGCAGCTGCCAACGGGCATGGCTGGATTCCCATAGAAGAAAGAATTTCCACTGCAATATCCAAATGTCAGTGTTGAGAGCTCATCGCCACTGAGCACAAAGCTCCTACCGATGCATAGGACAGGCACAAAGATGCATTTTATCAGCTGTGTAAAAAGGACTTAGTTGGATTTTGTGTTGTGATGCCTGCATCTTGCTGTTTTATTGATGAGTGTCAGTGTCAGAATCCACAAGCTGATGTAATGGGATGGCAGCAAGTCATGGGAAGGAAGAGCCTGGGAGAAAAATAAAGAAATAAAATTGCTTGCTTCTTGTCAAAACAACTCTTTGATGATGAGATAGGCGACAAAAGATGGGGGGGGAAGAGGGCAACAGAGCTGCTGCCTTTCTGAGATAAAATAAGCCCTCTCACTATCATTCTAAAAACAAAAAGTCTTGAACAAATGTGGCTACCAAGGAAGAGAGTAAGATGACCTGATGGCTGGTAAAGCAGTGAGAGAAACAGTTCAGATAAACATGGAGAACAAAATAGTGAGAGGAACAATATTTAGGGACATGTGCATGAGCAAAAGGGAAAACTGCTGCTGGTACAACTAGGAATAATGCCACCAAGGCAGCAGGTCAATCTGCTGCAAAAGAATGTGTTCATCTGTTTTGGGGGAGTCCCAAAGCAGATTTAACTTCATGCCTTAGGAGACCGTAATGCTCCTTTGGAAATAGTCCTTTGCCTTTCTTCTCAGGCAGTGCCAGAGAGAAACCCACAGCAGAGGAGAAAGAAAAAAAATTAAGCAGAAAGGTGTTAAAATCGTCTCAGTGATGAAACAGATCTTTAAAATACTGAGAACCAGCTACAGGGCAGTTAAGCCATAACTGGTGAGCACCAAATATTGTTTTTTAAAGCTTAGCCCAACTTTAAACAGGCTGACTTCACTCTGTCCATCTCTTCCACCTGAGGATATTTCCAGGCGTAAACAATGGAAGAAGAGGGAATGGCATTGAGGCATTCTCTGGAGGAGAGTTAAGTGTATGAAAAGTAGGACACATCAGAGAAGTAGCGAGAGAAAAGCCCAAGCAACATAGTTGGAACATGCACTGAGAAAGAGGCACAGAAAAACTTTTGGACTGAGTATAGATGAACAAAGTAATTTAGTCCATCAACTTGTCTTTTGTTGTTATTTGATTTTTGTTACGCTAAAGGAAATTCAATTGAGTTACATTCTCTGTAAATTGGTGAGTCTCCATCACAGATACCACACTCTACTTTAATAGCTCTTTCTAATAAAAAAAAAAGCTGCGAGGTCTGAAATGTGGTGGTGGAGGACACGGCATGAAGTCAGAGCTAACAGTAAGATGTAGATGATAAAACTAGCATCAGGACAAATAAGATATGGACAGAGACCTTATGTGATAGCTCAAATCCAGTTAAAATCACAACAAAGCAAGTTAGTTTTCTTTTGATGGTCAGTATTTTTTTCAAAGAAGTAACTGCCTGGCTAATCACTTGGAGCAGTAGAGAAGTGGGTAGGCACAGGGGAAATTTCAGCCACATAAAATTGCTCTGTCTCTGTCTAGAGAAGTGTTTCAGGCTAAGGCTTGAGCATCCATGCCTGTAACGTGACCCGATATTGAAGTGTGGGGACTGCCATCTGAGAAACTCCCTTTTGTGGCATAGCAGATCCGACCTGTTACTGAGGAGGAGGATGAGCATTCATCAGAAAGAAATCTAGAAGTCAGAAAAGTCCAGCATCCTGCTGAAGCAAAGTAGAGAGTCTCTGCAGCAGTGCTGAGACAAGCTGCATCTCCAAATAAGTGGCCTAACATCGTAGGGTTGCTTACTTCATGCTTCTTGCAGAAAGTTCCTCATCCTTTCTCTGCTAAACTCCTCACTGGCTCTTTAGACCCTGTTTCCCCATGGAAAGGGAAGGAAATGAGAAAGGAGTCAAGATCACACTCACGTCAGGTCAGCTGCCACCCCCCACATGCCAGGGAGTGCAACTAACTCAACAGTATAGCTATGAACTGAGAGCCGTTCTCAACATGTATGTACCTAATGTGCATATATAAGGACAAAAACTGTGGGGCAGGAGGGAGGAAAACCAAACCAAAACCCAGATCATGTCTAGCATGATCAAGCTTTCTGTAATTTAGCCAACTTAAAAGTCTGGGAGGGGGGAAATTTCCCAGAAAACAGCACCATCGGAAACATGTTTGAGGGAGGAGGGCAAGTTATCTGATTTATGAGCTTTAAAAAAAAAAAAAAAAAAAGACTTAGTTCTGTTGGTAGGAAACAACTTCATTGCTTCCTTTAGAAGGCTTATCTTACTCTTTATCAATGAGTGTACTGTACTGATGTCTGTAGGAGTAATCCAGGCTCTACAATATTGTCTCTTTGAAAGTGTAGTTGTTCTGAGCAGTTCTGGTGGGCAGGCTTCATATAGTTAGCGAGTTCAGCCTGCAAAATCCTGCCTGTATTTGTTGTATTCTGTCCCTCTGGGTTCTTTCTTGAATCACACACGGCATATAAGCATGACACTATGCTTCCTGAGGAACGGATCAGAATTGATAAGCCAATTAACAAAAGCTTGAGAGCGGTCTTCTTGCTGTTTTTACACCACCCCAATTTTTGCAGCAGAGGATTGCAGTACTGATTTTATCATAAATCATTAGTCATTATTTCTTTCAGCAAAGCCTTTGACAGCTTGCTTTGTGTAGTGTAGTGGAATACGCCACAGGATGACAACGCAAACGTGTTTGAGAATCTGTGCAAGATGCTAATTGCAACAGGGCACAAGGACAGGTGTGGGGACACGGTGTAGCACGCTACTTTCAGTGACACGTAGACCATTCAATTCCCCATATTGCACTTCATTTACTTTTGGGAAGATATTCTGTAATACTATCACAGGCGGGAAGGAGAAGAGAAAGCAAAATGATATTTTACACTACTGCAATACAGTGGGGAACTCTGGTTCATAAAGTCAATCAATATTAAAGTTTTGTCTCTCTGAATGCTCGCAGACAGAACAGAGGTTTTGCCATCCTGTTCCTCCATCTGTACACCAGTTCAAAATGAATCATCTGCACTAGTGGACAGTGAAGAGAGTAAGTGCTTCCACAAAACAGCTTTTTTAAAGAAAACCTTTAAAATTAAACCATAGCCATCTGTCATGGTAAAGCATAGATACATTTTTCACCTTCAGAGAGCTTTACAGGCATTCACTAATTAGTCCTTGGGACCCAAGAGGACCGGTTTTTTTCCCAGTTTAGATTGGGAAGTCAGCAGGAGCATTTTGTATCCTTGGGCAGGAATTTAGGCTCCCTGCAAGGCCGCAGAATTGCAATCCTTTTGTAGTAGTGCATGTTTTCAAGGAGGGGGGTGTGTAAAGTTGAGTGCTTCTGCCCCTATTTATGCACTTGTGACAAATTAAAGGCTTGATTTTTTTTTCCCACAACTGCTGCACACCCAGATGCTCCTTTTGACTTATAAATACTAAATGTCCAATTTGAATAGGAGCTGCAGGTGCTCAGTCCTTTGAATATTAAGTCATTAAAAAGGGTGTGAATTAGACCTACACAAGTAAAGCGTCCACTGATTTGTTAGCTGAACTGGAAAATATTTCCCATGCTCTAAATGTTTTTGAGTTGATCTGAAAAATGTTTTTATTTTTTACCAAAATGACCTTCTCCTACCACACTTTTTTTTTTTAATTTTGGGCTGAATAAAATGCTTTATTTCATTTTCTGCATTGGTTTAAAGAATAAGAACTTTAGGTAGCTTAAGTCTTGAAAGGTCATGAGTTTCGCTCTGTTCTGTCATTTAGAAGTGCCAAATTTAAAACTTCCATTTTTTTAAAAAAGGAAATAATTTTTTGACCTAAAGCATTCATCAAGTTTGATATGAATACATGAACAGGTTTTGTTGACTCAGAACTTCACATTTCAACAAGCAAATCATTCTCCCGTCTTTAACTTCAGGCTTGGGAACTGAACTGAGGACATTCACAGGGTGATGGCAGCTCTCCAAATGAAAACCTTGGATTCAAACTCTGCTGGTTCAGGCTAGGGCATTTGAGGGACCACAACCTCCAGCCATCTGCCTTGCCCTTTTGCCGGAGGTTACGAGCTCCACTGCAAAGACAATTTGCCGCAGAGCCATGGCAGCTCACAAGTTATTGTGAATACTGGTTTGCAGTTTATCTTTAAATGCCAGGCTGTGAACCAAGACTGCTGCTTTGTGGTCTGCACCAGTCTGACGGACTGAGTCCTACCCAACCCTTGTCCTCCTCTCCTCCCTCATCATTGTCATCTGGGAAGGAAACCTGCCCCAATGTCTTGCCAAAGGATGGCCCTACTTAGAGCAGGAAAGGTGGGTGGGAAGGATCATTGAAAAGAGGTGAGAGGTATTTAAAAATGCTAAGTAGAAGAAATGTGATGCAGTGACTAGAGTATGTTAGCAATGAAAAATATATATGAAGGCTATAGCTTCCTCAAGGCCTCGACCTAAAGAAGCAGAGAGTACTTTGAGCTATTGAATAAAAGGAGGATGGCAAGAAGGGGGCATGAAAAATGGATGAGGTAAGTATGTAAGACAAACACGTTAAAACACAGGGGTATGAGAATTGTGAATCACATCCATGGGGTTAAAGAAGGACAGGATGTTACCTACAAGACTTTTGCCTCAGCTTTTCAGAGTTCCCATAAATCAATACATAGTCCAGCAATGATGTGAAAGAAACATAGTATTTAAGGCCTTTCAATTTCTCTGAAGAGTCATATACATTGAAGTGGGACATTTTTAAAATCGCAGCCCAGTTTTTGTGTATGTTTGTTCTAAATGCACATTATTTAGGATACCCTGCCATCTAAGGAATGTGTGTTCAAAGGTTAGGATGTTTTGAACGGTTCTTTACAACCAGCTCTGAAGCCTTATGATTTTTTTTGGCACGGACGGTCATTTTCAGCCACGAGCATTACACTCCTCAAGAAATATGCAAAATAAAATGTGGCAGCAGGGCAAAATATTTTATAGGCAAAGTGACTTTCCATAATAATGGACTAATAAATGCAGAAGGAGGAAAGCCTAAGCGCAAGCGCTGAAATGCATTCACAAGTGCATTTGTGCTGCTGCTGCAGCTGCTGGAGTGCCACTTACTTGCATGGATTCATTCAGTGAAGCATTTGAAGTTAATCACCTCATTAGGAAAGTGGGCATCCAGCATACCTCCAAGCAGTGAGTTTGTACTCTTTATTGCTACTTTGCTGCCAGCAGTTACTGTTGATCGATTAATATTATGAAAGGATTAAAATGGATGATAGACAGAACAGTCTGTTATTTCCAGCAAGAAAGTCACAAATCTGTCAAAAGACTTGTAAGTAAGTCCAAGGGAGGGTTTGCTAGTGCAGCAGTATTCATTGTGCTGCAATTTGGGACAGGAGGGTTTGACCTTGATCGGTAGTGAATTGTGCTGTGCCACTGCTGGAGGCAGATGTTGTGCTACTTCTATGACTTTCTCTGTACCCGCTTGTTTTCCTTAAGTGTTAAACTCTGTGTTTTGGAGAAAGGATGGCATTTACCATGAGTTGGGGCAGTGTTTAGCTTTCTTTCTCATTGAAGTCTCTGTAGCCTATTGCAATATAAATAACACCACTGCTGCCCGGAAAGGATGGAACCAATCTTTCTTTAATATGTACTATAGTACATACGTGACATAGCTTAGCACCCTTCAAACCTCAACTGCACATTCAACGGAGCTGCTAAACTGATAAAAACAGGCCACTTTTATCAAATCTTAATCTGTATAGAACACAAGGTGACTAAAAAATGGGTGAATGTTAAAGAAGGTTTGCAGCCTGTTGAAGGAGTGAGCAGCCCCTAAGTTTCGGGGCATTTCTTGTTTAAGTTTTCTGTGGTTTGTGCACTGGCCAGTAATGCTATTACCTACAAATCAAACAGGATAGCAGTCTGGGTAAAGCAGTAAAAACTTCAATCAAAATGCAGTGAGTTTCTTCACAAGGCTAGGATTATTAATAATAACTGTGCCACAGTTGTATCAGGAGACCGCAAATGAAATTGGAGCTGAAATATATTGGTTATCTACAAACACACAGAGAAAAAACCTCCATCTGTCTTGGAGAATTTACAGCTTAAACTGACAAGGTTAAAAAACAAACAAACAAGTAAACAAAAAAACCCCAACAAAAGAACAAAAGAAAAGGAAGAGACAGGGTAGGAAATGAATTCCCAAAGCTGATACAGTTCATCCACAGTTATATGCTGGATTAAGAGCTCACAGTTGCGTCAAAACTCGGGAGTCCCAATTCCCTGACTGCCTGGCTCTATCCTTTCAAGAGGAGGGAAACGAATCAAAGGCTCAAATGAGCAGAAAAGATACTGATCCTCAAATGTGGTTGAAACAAGTAGGAGGTTTTATCATAAAATGTTAATCTGACAGCAGATATAAGGAATGTCACTGTGTGGTGGAGAAGAAAACATGGCATGCAGAAAACAGCTCTGTTATGTCTTGGAAAGGTGATTAAAATTCCTCTAGTGTCTTCCCCAAGGAATCCTTTTAGTGTCTCTTTTTTTCCACCAGGTATCTGAACTTGGAGCTGCGAAGAAATCAAGTTCTTTCATCCTCTCTGCTAAACTCTCTTCACAGTCATCGTTGATAAACTGCTGGTGTTATGGAGAGTGAGAGGAACAAACCCTGCCAGCAATCACACAGCCAGTGGCCAGCCGGGGCTGGGAGCCTGCCGTGTTCCCTGTTGGTGTTGGCCACCTTCTCTTGTCAAGGTGCATGCTTGGACATCATGGTCTGGAACCTAAGATGATGGATAATCAACTTCCCATTCCCTAGGTCAAACACCAACTGCTTTTCTTCATTATTCGAGGGTGATCCATTGCTGTTTCCTACCAAAAGAGCAATTTCTGTTCATTTCCGTGAGGGGTAAATTAAGCCCTGGGAACGGAGGGTGAAAACCACGCTTACTGGGCCATTCCTTCTATTGGTGACAGTGCTGTGGTAAGCCTTCCTCTTTGGTAAATTATTCTGCCACAGATTCAAGAGTGAACATAGCGAGAACCACCCAGGTTCCTTGTTATTTAAATAGATGCGCAGAACTTCTTATCAAAGTCAGTGAGAGTTACTAGGGCTTACATGAAAGCTGGGAAATAGCACTGCATTCGTTACATATTGTAGATCATAGGACTCCCTTGAATTCCTGCTTGAAGTTATAAAAGTGAGATTTAGCTTGCACCAATGTCTCAACAAAACACCTGGTTTGATTTAAACTTTTCTGGTCAGGACTAACTTACAACCACTGTTGGGCAGCTCCAGTGATTAATTGTTTTCACTGCCACAGGAGAGAAGCTTCTCTCAAGTTCAGAGTTTGCTGAACTTCAACACTAAATTCCTTGGGCTTTTTTTTAATTTTTCTAGCTCTTCCCAAGTTTTTCTCCTTCAAACAGCAGCAGACTGTGATGAAATCACTTCTAGACCTTATTGTTCATGAACTCCTGAAGAAGTTCTTCATAAGCAAGCTAAACTAGAGAAGAACAAGCAAAAGTCAGTAAAAACACTTTGTAGAGGTGTGTTTTTCTTTGTAGAAACATAATGGCATGAAAACTCTGAGAGCTATTCCTGACCTCTTCATTTTCCTGCTTGTTCATGCTTGGATTTCATAACTGGTACGATGATCATAAATATTACCATTTCACAACCTTAACATTTAACAATTTATTTTATTGTAAATCTATGTCCAGATAAGATGGAAATGAGTCCATAAACAGACCTAAACTACTGTTTGGAATGGGGTTGTTTGTAGGTTAATTAAAACATTTCTTACATGAGATTTATTTCTTTCTTCATTAAGATGGCTGTTCTGCAAAGGTCATCTTCTTCTCCACATATGTTATACACAAATGTATATACAGCAGCAGATTTACAGTCTGAATAGGTATACTAAAACTGAGTCATAATAACCCTTACATCGTACTGACCTTGTTTAATCGTCCCGCACAAAATGTTCATATATATATATATATGAATATAAAATTCATACATATCTAAGTCTATAGAAGCAGACGGACAACTATAATTTGGGGAGTGGAGTACAGAGATCCGCAAGCATACTGCAGCTTACAAAAATGAGCTTGAAGTTTCTGATACAGTCCATTTTTATTGATGTCATTGTTTGTGAATTTAGGTCAGATCTTCAGGGCCCATTTAAAAATATCTAATAGACTCTACATGCACACGCATGCATGTATACACAGGCAAAATGTTTTCATTCAAACCCAGTAGGTAGCTAGCATTGTCAAAAGAGAAAGAAATTTATCTGCGACTTCTAAACAGTCAAAATGCAATAATAATCCTGTATTTTGTTTCTGCATCACAGCTGGCATCCTGGTATGCTTTAATGGCTACGAACAAGATTCTGTAGGTAACTACTTATATACATTTAAAATAGTGATATTATTAAAGGCCATTCATAAAGCCTGTAAGCACAGTAAAATACAACCATCTTTGCTATTGGGCGTAACAAAGGCTATGTTGGATAACCTGTGCCTCATGAAGGTTCTTGCCAGAAGTACTATGACAAAACTCAATTTCTGCAAAAAATTGTCAGGAGCTCTTTCATCTTGGGGTCTAAGGTCTTCACCGTCAAAAGTGATTAATAGCTCTGCTGCTTTCTACAATTTTGGGACAGTCAAGTTGAGATTTCTACAGGCCAGGTTTCAACAGGTGATTAGCATCCACTGGACTGTCCTGAAACATCCTCCTTGTCAGAAGAGCCAAGCAGCAGTCCTTCTTGGAAATTCCTTTATTTATTTATTTATGTGCATATTTATTTATTTTTAAGCTTATAGCTGAAATAGCCACACAAATTAAAATGCTTAATTCTTGGTGTTTTCTGTTCCTGCGCTCCCTCTTCTGGCTTTCTAGAATTATTTAGCAAACTTCTTATGCCCACATCATAAGGACAACTCTGGTATTGGTTGTAAAAGCATCAATTGTAATGGTAACACGTGCTTTGGTAGCAGACATCACAAAAGGGACTGCTATTTAATAATGGCCACAGCAGCCAAGTACTTCTATACATATTTATTCTAAGTAAAGGTTCCCTGGGCTTTTGAAGTAATCCTAATGTTGGTGCAATAGTTGCAATACCATGGATATTAGATAGGGATAGGGCTAAATAGAAGGCATCACTGGAGTATGGTCTCCAGATTTCTAGTTTTCTCTCTCTCTTGAATGGTGCAGCAGAATGGTGTGCTTAAATTTGTCCCCAAAAACTAGTAGAATTTTTTTCACAAATTTTCTTCCAAATTGTGTAACAATAGCATTGTTAAATAAACATTCTCCTTCACTAAAATCCAACTGTTGTGGTAATATACAGCTGAAATAAATTTCAATGATTTCCATTGCTGAGCCTGAGAGAAAAATGAAAACATGGTGAACAAAATTTTGCATTTCAAGTACTGTTTATTCTTAATATTCTTCCAAACATCTTTCCTACCACCATATATATGTGCATTTATCTTCACACATGAAGCTAGCCCACCATGTCAGCATACTGGGAAACTGGTCCTGAGCTAGCAGTGGAAAATGAGGTAAACAAAACTTTCTTGGACATCTTATATTTACAGTGCCCTTTTCTAAGTTGTAAGTGCTCTTTGTTTTCATATCAAGCACCAAAAATCCAGGTAACGCATACAGAAAAAAGTCTCAGTGTTACAGATATGGTGCAAATGCAAAGTGAACAGCCATTCACTGGTGTTGATATTGCCCCTCTTTCAATAAACTCTGTGTAGCCCTAAGAAACTCTTGAGATGGTTTGTCCAGTGTTTTCAGTGTATATAATAAGAATTATATTACATATGCATCTCACATTTTCAGTTTTGGAGTTCTACCTTAATAAAGCAATATGAAAAGGTGCTTTAAAATGTGTGCTGAACACAGGAACCAACGCATTCCAGTCCAATGTGCTAAGTCGAGCTTCTCCATGGATTTTAGCATTCAAGTACGTTCTAAAACTCAATGGCTTTAAAGAAACATTCCTTGATTGTGGGGAATTCCTGCCATGGAGAAGTTTCAGATCAAGGAACCGTGATGTTTCCTGCACCCCCACCCCAGTTCTCATTGCTGTCACCCATGCCACACACCAACCTGCGAGGTGCTGGAGGAAGGGTGAACAGGCAGGCAATTTCTGCATGTGTGAAAAGCAGCTTCCATGGTTTTGGGGTGTACTCTCAGCCCCTGTCATTTGGTAGAGCCTGTGCTCTAGTCCCATAAATTTAGTAACGTGTGCCTCAGGTGAGTCATGCCATTTATTGCCTCACGCTGGAGTATTTGCTCAGATCTCGAATGAAGTATTTGCTTAGATCTAGCATATTGCTGATGCAGTGCATGACAGCCTAACGGGAGAATCAAGCCCGGCTTCCTCTTCTGGAAAGCCCCCAGCAATTCTGCTAGGTATAAAGTCCTGGTAAGCGGCTGTGGTACTTACAGGGCAATAAGCCTCATAAACGTCAGCTGACGCATAACAGCATTATTGTGGTCTGAGGACCTGGGTGTTGCGGGAGAGTGGTTTTATAGGAAGTCACTAGGAATTATTAACCCATAAAGATACTCAAGCCAGTAATTTTGCACGTTTGGGCCTTCCTGTGTCACGTGATAGTTCACAAAGGGTAGATTTTGTTACGCTGGCTAATAAAAGTTGGGTTCGAAAGGCCAGCCCAGGCGGCAGCCGGGACCCGGCACCCGGAGGCGGCAGCTCGGCAGGGCCGGTGCGGAGCGCGGGCGCTGCCGCCGCCTCCTGGCCGGGC
>VYZV01044263.1:4565-17043 GCA_013401275.1 Pandion haliaetus
CTGAAATTTCAGGTCTAGATGCCTAAAGCACATTCCCAATATATGTGTGTGTTCAAATACAGTTCAAATTCAACCCACAAAAGTAAGAAATAGACTGGCTTCCATTGTATTTTCAAATAAGCAGATTCTTTTTTGCCCAGCTTTTAAGAAAAAAAAAATTTTTTAAAAACCCCAACCCAAGCAAACAAACAAAATCCCCACCATATTCCACAGCAGAACAATCAAAGTCAAAGCACTTTGGCTAAATGCTCAAAAAAGTGGGCAACAGTCATTATTGTAATTTTCCTAAATTAAATATAATTTGAAACCAGTGGAAAAACGCTGCTCAGTCTGAAATATCTTCAAACCAATACTTGCTGAGAGCTACTGATGTGTGGTATCAAAAGTGGAAAGGGCAATTCTGCCTCACCTAGCCAAACTTAAATTTTTTATCAATAGCTTAAAATGTAAAAATAAAGGCCACGGTTTTTAAGAACATCAAGCTGGAAATCTGATTATTTAGCAGCCCGAATACCATCACTGAATGCCAGCTAAGGCCATGGTGCTGAAATGTCCAACATTAGGCAAGCATTAAAAAGCTTCTCCAAGTAAGTACATGTTCCAGCGTATCCACTGGCCCATCCATAAAACAAGATGGGGGGTAGGGAAATAAAGATGTTTGTTATGAATGTGCAAAAACAGACCAAAAAGATGACCTTTCAAATACATTTTCAAATAACCAAAAAGGTCATGCTTCCTTAATTATCACTTCACAGAGGGATGCATGACCTTCTCTCCCTTCTACTGTTGCATACAGATTCTCATCATTCCCCTCACGTTTCTGTTTGTTTTGTTCTCAATCCAGGCATGACAGAAAGGACTTTATATTTCAGAAAACACTTTACAAACAAAAGACCAAAAATTCTTAAATGAAGCAAATAACATCAGTAGGAGCTTAGCAAGATCAATCAGAATATCAGGCCCTAGTTCTGGATATCCTGGAAAGCAAATGTTTTCCTTGACAACTGAAAAATCGCTCAAATAACTTGCCTGGCTGTCCCTGCACATCAGGATGTTCCTTCTGAAATTCCTCTTTCTTTTTATCCAATTCTTGTTGAAAGTGTTCAAATTCTTCTTGGTACTTCTCTTTATCTTTTTGAGGAATTTCTGCATCTGGTGTTGGCTTTAAAACATTATCGGGGCAGGGGGAAGGGCAGGGGGGAAGAAGGGCAAGGAAGAGATTTTTTCATGTTTTCCACCACTCCTATACAACTTATTCTCCAGCAAGGCTGTTCAGATTTCAGATATGAGGACATAACACAATTAGTGGAGCACATTAATATATTAAGTTGAAGTGAGAAACTAGACATTCCTATGGAGACCCATAGCTTTTTCCTGATATATGCATACTTTCTGCAATTAAAAAGAAATCAAGTTTTACAAGGATAGATACCGTTTAGCAGTACAGAAATGTTCTAAAGGTACAGGAAGTTGAAAGCAAAGACCGATTCTTTGTCCACTTTCCAAACAAAGTGGACTTTTTAGTTTATTTTCTCTGGATGTTTTAACATCAGGATCTTTTTTGATTCAGTGTTCCTTCAAGAATTCTGGTCTTGAAAACATTAATTAAACATTACAGTATTACTCTCATTTTTCTTAAACAGATGACAGCACAGCTACATGCCAGAATCCTGAAACAGGGATGCCAAGTATGACTTCAGAGGAAATGCCATAATCTAGTGCTACATATAAAACATACAGTAACATATTTTACTAGTTACGCATAAAGATGCTTACTACTTCCTTCCCAGGCTCAGTCAACTGGAAGGTCAGAAAAGACAGGACATCATGATCATCTGTATTCAATAAACAAAACAAAACCCCACTGTTAATTGCTACTGCTACACACTACAAATCCTGGTACTTCCCAAGTCAACCTTGCACTTGCAAAGGATCTTCAGGCAACAGCACCCTCTCAAAGTCCTCCAAAGAGTTTATGCATTGGAGAATGAGACTGCACAATGTCTTTGTCAGGGCAAATCGGAAGTCTTTCTGCTCTACCCAGGAAAAGGCCTAAGCATATCAGTAATTTGGGAATGGAGAGGATTAATTACATCATCATGGTCAAAAATTGGTATAATGGATCTACACTAGCAGTAAAAAACCCACCTCTCTTGCAAACCCTGCAAGCCCCCATACCATATCACAATTTTTAACATTTGCTACCTGCAAGGCCCCCTGTTGCTGCAGATATTCCAAAATATCCTTGTGATGGCAACACCATATCTTCCACTTTCGCACAAAATTCATAGTCTTCTTTATCCGGAGTAAAGCCATTGTTAATTAATACCTGAAAGGATAAACACTTAAAATTTTTACCACATAAATCTATTTGTGTTAATTGCTTTGTCAGTTTACAGTAATGGTCGCAAATCCAACTTATCGGGTAATTCAGCAGCTGATACTAGAAACCAAAAAGTATTTCTTTTCTGAAAGGCACTTTTTACAAAGAAAATGCATAAGCTCTCTATTTTAAAAAAGGAAAAAAAGGCCTGATTCAAAGTTCAGCATGAACAGAAGTCAACATTTTCTATTCATCGCCTACAAGGAAATACCGCATAGAATTCAGACACATATAAAATGTATTCATTTCAGTTTTAACAAGCAGCAAGACAAATTAGTGCATAGAAAGCAACACATGGAGAAAAGTGATACCATCAGGAGAGGTGAAGGTAAGCCAACAGATGGCACGGCACCACCCGAGTGTGCTAGTGGGAGCGTTTATGCTGTTCCAGGGAGCACTGAGGGTTTAGGAGCACATCTGAAACGCTTGCACACCAACACAGGTGGTATAAGAAACAAACAGGACAAACCGGAAGGGTTGCTACAATGCCAGAGCTACAATGTCATTGGTATTAGTGAGACTTGGTGAAATTAGTCCCACAAACAGAGCACTGGCATGGAAGGCTATTGGCTGTTCAGGATGGATAGGCAAGGTGGAGGTGTTGCACTGTACGTAATGGAGAGGTTTGCCTGTACAGCCCTTACCTACATTTAGAGGTGATGTGGTTGGGAGTCTCTGGGTGAGGATTAAGAGGATGGAAAACAAAGTAGATGTCGTTGTGGGCATCCGCTACTGATCACCCAGCCAGGATGACAGCACTGATGAGTGATTTCATAGGCAACTAGGAGAGATCTCCGGATCAGTAGTCCTTGCCTTTATGGGACATTTCAACTTCCCAGACATCAACTGGGAATACCATACTGCTGTGACAGGCAAGTCTCAGAAATTTCTGAAGATGAAGATAACTTCTCATCACAAGTACTCAGTGAATCAACTAGGAAAGATACCCTCCTAGATTTGTTTGTGAATAGAGGAGGACTCGTGGGAGGTCTGATGGTAGGTGGCTGTCTTGGCCACAGCGATCACAAATTTTTGGTGTAATGAGAAAAAAGGTCACCTCAGTTGCTACCCTGGATTTCAAGAGAGCAAACTTTAAGCTATCCCAGGAGCTAGTTAGCAGTGTACCCTGAGAAACTGCTTTTGAGGGCTTAGCGGTCCATAAGTGTTGTCAGGTGGGTTTTTTGTTTTGGGTTTCTTTTTTGTTTGTTCTTCTTTTAAGAACCTTGTAAAGAAGCAGGCAATCCCATTGTGTCAAAGTCAAGCAAGCAGGGCAGACAACCAGCTTGGCTGAACAGGGAATCTTCTTGGAACTCAAAGAGGAAAAAGAAATTGTATGATCTCTGGAAGCAAAGTCAGGCTTCACAGGAAGATTACAGAGCTGTGGTTTGCACATGCAGGGAGAAGACACAAAAGACCAAAGCTCAACAAGGTTGAAACTGGCCAGCGCTGCGTCAGACAACAAGAAAGGCTTTTTTAATTATGTTAATATCAAGAGGAGGTCCAAGGAAAACATTGGACCAATACTTGTTGAAGATGGTCATTTGACAAATAGGGATGAAGAAAAGACGGAAGCATTAAACTTTTTTTTTTGCCTCAGTCTATACTAATACTGATGGACCTTGGGCTGCCTGGTCCTCTGAGTTGGAGGACCACAGCTGCACAAGCAGTGACTTTCCATTTGCAGACACTGAAATTGTAAGGGACCGGTTTATCAGCTGAATGTTTTTAAGTCCATGGGGCCAGATGGGATTCATCCCAGAGTACTGAAGGAGCTAGCAGATGTTACAGCAGGACCCTCTCAATCATCCACCAAAGGTCTTAGGAGTCTGGGGAGGTCCCTGCTGACTGGAAACTAGCCAACATTATTCCAATTTACAAGAAGGGCATGAGGGAAGACCCAGGAAACTACAGACCTGTTAAGTCTAACCTCAGTGCCTGGAAAAATTATGGCAAAGATGATACGGAGTGCTATGGAAAGGCATCTAAAGAACAAAGCAATCATCAGGCACAGTCAACATGGGTTCACAAAGGGGAAGTCCTGTCTAATGAATTTGATATCCTATGATAAGGTCATCCATGTAGTGGATGAAGGGAAGGTGGTAGATTTAATTCTTCTGGATTTCAGTAAGGCTTTTGATACTGTCCCTCCCAGTATCCTTCTGGACAAGTTGTCCAGCTGTGAGATGAGCAGGTTCACGGTGCACTGGGTGAAGAACTGGCTGCACAGCAGGGCTCAAAGGGTTGTACTGAATGGGCCTACATCTGTCTGGTGACTGGTCACCAGTGGCCTTGCTCAGGGCTCAATTCTAAGGCCAGTACCGTTCAACATTTTTATCAGTGATCTGGATGCAGGAGTTGAATGCACCCTTACTAAGTTTGCTGACAATACTAAACCGGGAGATGCTGTTGACTCAAGGGACAAGAGGCCTCGCAGAGGTATCTAGATAGATTGGAGCATTGGGCAATCATCAATGGCATGAAACTGACCCAGAACAAATGTTGGATTCTGCACCTCGGACAGAGTAACGCCAGACACAATAAAAATTGGGAGAAGAGTAGCTGGGGAGCAGCCCTGCAAAAAGGGATCTGGGGATGCTGGTTGATGGTAGGCTCGTTAGGAGTCAGGAGTGTGCCCCAGCAGCCAAGAGGGCAAACCACATCCTGGGGTGCATTAAACATAGTATAACCAGCTGGTCAAGAGAGGGGATTATCCCACTGCATTCAGCACTGGTGCAGCCTCACCTTGAGTACTGTGGGCCTCAGTTTTAAATAGGATGGTCAGTACTTGAATGCAGAGAAGGTCAACAAAGCTGATGACAAGACTGGAAAGCATGTCCTGTAAGGAGTGGCTGAGGACTCTGGGTTGGTCTAGTGTGGAGAAAAGGAGGCTGAGGGGTGACCTCATTGCTCTTACCAGCTTCCTGAGGAGGGGATGCAGAGAAGGAGGTGCTCAGCTCTTCTCCCTGGGATACAGTGATAGGACACGTGGGAATAGTTCAAAGCTGTGCCAGGGGAGGTTTAGACTGGACGTTAGGAAGCATTTCTTTACAGAAAGGGTGGTCAAACACTGCAACAGGCTTCCTAGAGAGGTGGTCAATGCCCCATGCCTGTCAGCGTTTAAGAGCCATTTGGACAATGCCCTTAATAGTATGTTTTAACTTTTGGTCAGCCTGGAAGTGGTGAGGCAGTTGGACTAGATGATCGTTGTAAGTCCCTTCCAAATGGAATTATTCTATTCTATTCTAAAACTGATCATACCGTAATAATAGCAAATCTGGTTCAAGAAATCCCTAACTCAGGGATCATTAAAGGCCGGTCTATCAAAAGTATACATCCCAGTAAAGTTCTGGGCAACACAAATTTTTGGTCTGATCTAGAAGAGTCATCCCTTACTGTTCTTAGGTCGATTCTAAGCTAAAGAGAGATTCTCTCTTCCTCTATGGATACATTTGCAGGACTGCTAAGGTTAGCAACAACATCTGGGCCAGAGGAGTTCCTAGATAAGGCATGAGGAACCAGCTGCATTAAAAAAAAAGAGAGCAACCTTGGAGTCTGAAATTTAATTTTCATTCAAGAGTAACAGATAGCTTTTACCATTACACCACAGTACAAGGTCCACCCTCTTTTAGGTGCATTCATGTTTACTTTTAGAGAAACTTTTACTACAAAATGACAGCTGTGTGTTTTATGGCTAATACCTATGAATAGCACCTTTTCAGAAGAAATCAGAAGCCAAGAAACACACGCTTCATAGCTGTCGCAACCCAGCACCACACTAGTATTATTCTCTCCTTATCTAGAAGGAATTCACAATCATCTGAATATTATTTGAGAAGTCTTGAAGACTCCCTTATACCAGTGGTTTTCTACCTTCTTTACTCTTCATACCCCTACTATTTCTTGGAGGTGGAAAGCCTCAAGTAACAAATTTAAATCTACTGTCAAAGAGCGAGCTTCAGTTTTTTAGTCACGTTTCAGGAAATCAGCTACAAAACCCTCTGCAGCTCTCAGATCAACTTGAGAAATATCATTCAAATTAAGGAGCTGCTCAACCACTTGGAAGCTGAGAACAGATGCTGGTTTTGGGACACCTCTACAGGCAAGTCAACAGCAACAGAAGGGTCTGAGCTCATATGAGTATGTTAGCATGACTAAATCCCAAGTAACATCCGAAAAAAATCAGCAATACCTGCTGAGTCAGCTCAGGAAACTACAGATGCACTAACATAGCTAAAAGAAATTGTCTAGCATTTGAACATACTGCACCTCCTTCCAACTCCTGCTACTGAGCTCAACAATTTCAAGAATATTGCAATTAACATATGGGGTCTTTGGGTTTTCACATAGTTGCAACAATCTCACACTTAAAAAGCTGAGAAACTTGAATAATTATGTTATTTCAGAGTACTTACAGTCAATGTTTTTTGGTAGTATGTTATCTTTACTCGAACAGGATAGGGCTTGTTACGAAAGTCCCTCTGACAGGATGCCAATGCTTGCGTGGAACCATCACTATGCAAGAAGACAACTTGCATAAAACTATATCTTATGATTTATCAGCTAAGACAAAAAAGCATCAATGTATCACTAAGCAACATCATGATAGTTTTTCAATATGCAAGTTTTTCAAAAGCTGTCCCACAACTGCACTGAGCTTTTCTGAAGTCTGGGATCAACAGTACTAGATGCTTTACACAGGAAACAATATAGACAAAATGCAGTAATGGGGAAATCTGTTTACTTCTAAGATATATTCCCACACCTGTGAACCGCGATGGAAATAAGCTACAGTCTGGACTGCACCAGGTAAGCTAGACACCTCTTCTCAGAGAATCCAGAGAGATGTCAGTTGTGCTGTTGACAATAAACAAATCAGAAATCAAAATTAAACCAATTACTTTTAGTAACAGGCAATTGGTTTTCAGTTAGTCACTTCTGTCAGTTATTAGCTGCGTGTGGAGGATACCCATAAGCAATGAAGAGGTAAAAAATTTGTACCTCCATTCATCTGAGTTCACCCATCCCAAAGGACATATGCCATTTAAATATCCATCAGCTGCCAATTTCTGTGCTGTTACTGCCAAAACAGTGTTTTATCAACTAGAAAAACTCAAATGTAAAGGAAACAATGAAGTTTCCTGTGAAAGAAACCTTCATAACGTTTCTCAGAGTTTCAAGCAACATTTCATCATCCAAAAGCAAACATTCATCATTAACACTGAAAATAAACTTACTTCTGATGGTCATACAGAAGTTTTCCATTGTTGCCTACAACAATCACTCCAGGATTGTTTTTCTAGAAAAAGAAATAGCAAACAAATGAAATATTTAACTTCAAATTAAACTATAAGTAACATCACTGATAGCCTTTCTAGAATAAAGCACCTAAAGTCATTACACTACATATACACCATAGATGTTTTTATTCTTTCTGTACTTGAGGATTACATAAACAAAATGATTGAGTAGCACTGTGCCATGCTGCATGCTTTTCAAGAGACGACTACATTCTTTGCATACTTAGGGGTGAACAAAACCACAAATCAAGTCCCTGGATATACTAACAATTACTATACTTTGACAAATACAGAAATATAAAAGCCACAGATAGGAGAAATTCATATGTAGTGAAGATACAGATCTTGAAACTAACAGATGGCTTAACACATCCAACTTCCGCTACGTAACATGGGGAAAAACATCCAGACACTATGTTGACATCCTACTGACCTTGTCACGGTCATCAGAAAAACCTCAGGAGCTATCTGTCAGAGACTAAACAAAGTCTGTTGAACACATCCCCAGTTATTTAAATTGTTAGAGGATGAGAACAAGCTAAAATGATAAAGGCAGAACAGATTTACAGTGCTATGGCAGTCGCCTTCAGGAGTTTATGAAGTGAACTCCAGTTTTTACAAGAGCACAAGATTTCAGAGTTCATCTCTCTTCCCCCTCCAGCATTTCAATTCAACATCTCCTAAAGTGTACTGGTTTTGGCTGGGCTTGAGTTAAATTTCTTCACAGTAGATTGTATGGGGCTATGTTTTGGATTTATGATGAAAACAGTGTTGGTAACACAGTGATGTTTTAGTTATTGCATACACAGCCTTAAGGCCTTTTCTGCTTCTCACAGTCCCCCACTAGCAAGGAGGCTGGCGGTGCACAAGAAGTTGTGAGAGGACACAGCTGGGACACCTGACCCCAACTGACCACGGGATATCCCAGATCATATGGCATCACGCTCAGCAATAAAAGCTGGGGGAAGTAGGAGGAAACAGGGGACATGCGGAGTTATGGCATCTGTCTTCCCAAGTCATCGTTACGCGTGATGGAGCCCTGCTGTCCTGGAGATGGCTGAACACTTGCCTGACAATCGGAAGTAGTGAATGAATTCCTTGTTTTGCTTTGCTTGAGTGCACAGCTTCTGCCTTACCTATTAAAACTGTGTTTATCTCAACCCATGAGTTTTCTCACTTTACGCTTCTGATGTTCTCCCCCATCCCATCAGGGGGTAGCAAGCAAGCAGCTGTGTGGCGCTCACCTGCCTACCAGGGTTAAACCACGACATAAAGGAATATACTGTCCCACTAGACAGATTGCCAGCTCTTAAGAAAAGAAAACAAGACTCAGACTTATAACATCCTTCTCAATTTACAGTGGTGGGGTAGGGTGGTCCTTCGTCTTAAAAAGAAAACAAAACAGAACAACGAAACTATCCGTTTCTCTTCCTTCATCACATCGATTGTGATAACAACAGAACAGCATGCCAGTATACAGAAATACACCAATGTTTCTACTTCTCAGCAATGGAGTTTGGTTAGCTTAATTGCTTTGACATCAGTATTACCTGCTCAGTACCACTGGAATACTTTAATGTCATCTTCTTACTGTTTATTTCAGCTTAACAACAATAATGTTGAATTAGTTCAGAGCATACTTGCATATGTTCTGCACAAAGCACGTACAAACAGTTCAATTTCAAAGCATTCGTGAAAGCAACCCAAGTCTAATCTAACTTAGAGCACAGTAGACAGCTACTAACAAGAGTATTCAATGCTAATGGTCAATGGGCAGTCCAATTTCTGCTGGGGATTATGTCTGCATGCAAGCACATACAAGAACTTGAAAGATAGTAGAGAATCTAAAGTGGGGAATAACTTCTCATTTTTCGCCTCTAAAGGTCACAGGAAAGATCCGCTGTAAACTCTTATGACATTTAGCGTGGTTCTTACTATCTCAGGTGTTCGAAGCTATGAATTGTATTTCTCTTTAAAATGCTTGTCACTACTTCTACAGAGAAATAAAAATTCAACTCTAGTATAACCTACAGCCTTAGAAGGAAGAGAAAAAAAGCTTTGCAGTTTTTAGATCAGCATCATAAGCAGGGTGCTATGAATTGGCAGTACTAGATGGATTCTGGATGCTAGCCTATTAGGCTAAGGACCAGTTACAGCACCAAACATCTTCCACTGAATGCAGTGAAACAGCAACAAGAAGAATTTCTCCATATTGGGACTGAAGAAAGTAACAGGTTGTCATTAAAGAAAAAAAACCAAACAAAAAAACCCCAACCAAACTTACAAACTCCAGTATTTAAGACACATCAGACCAATACAGGCATGACAAAGACTCTTGTTTTGACTAGAATTGACACATCATCGATTTCTAAAAAAAGGGTTTCACACCACGCTGACTAAACTTGTCATGATCAGAGTCCAAATGCTATCAAAGTTCTGGCAAATAGTGTTGTCCACATGCAGTTTTTGGTAGATGGCATCTTCAGCCAGCTAAGCTACACCAGTGTACATATTCATGCCAGAAGTCAGGAAAAAAAAACAGGCGGGAGGAAGATTTAAAAGTTCTTAGTAAGCTGAACAACATTCTAATTCTATGTCTTGTCTTTGAAGATCAGAAACGTAAGCGTCACCTGCAGTCTCTCAACTTTTACATATGATGAAGTTTGCTGTATAGGAAAAGCCATCTGTAGGAAAAAAGCTTGTACACCTACAAAAATATATCTGAAACATCTAAAAGCAAGCCAACGTAGTGCAGGAAAAGAAAAAAAAAGCAAAGCAAACCTACTATGTATTGTTAAAGTTTCCCAGGATCATTGTGGACTGGAAAACTAGAAATTCAAAACAGCAACCGTCACCCCCATCTGCTACAGAATTTTTGCTGCTGAACTACTCAAGGCAGATTTGTCTCAAGAAAAACAGCATCTCTGAAGACAGACATAGAAATTTGTGCTTCCACGGTGTCATATTTTGGTACAACACACCTCTCCCAAAGCACAGGTCTTCAGATGTATCAACATTTCAAATTGTGCAGGGACAATCCAAATTTCAGCTTGTACATAGGTACATGGTATTTTCCCTCCAAACCTTACACATGAACCAATGTTTAGTGGAGCTGTGTGTTCAACTTTCAAGCTTAAAAAAAAAAAAAAAAAAAAGTGTGAAAAATTCCAGTAAAAATTCTATAAGGGAAACTTGACTATTTTAATTTATCCCTTTGAACTGAAGGGGGGGAGGAGAGCAAGAAAATAACATCCTTTTTTTCCCCACAGTCTTATGTATGAAACAGGCAGGAAATTAATTTATAATCTTTGCTAGAAGAGTTTGCTTCTGACTAACCTTTCCATCATTGTCAAAGGAATCAAAGAAAATTCCAACACCATTCCACTTATCAGCTGCCCCGAAAACAGGACCTTCCAAGCCTTGCTCTTCTGTAAACCAGATTGCCTATCACAGAAAGCAAGTAAGAGTCGTAAGTCAAGATTCAGTTTTTAAAGCATGTCTACTTTTTTCAGTTAGATCAAATTCTTAATACCAATCCATCAGCTCCAATGCGGCCTCTTCCTGTAACTCGAAAGGTCACTTCGACTTCCCAGTATTCAAATATTGACTTGGTTTTTGTCCACACTGACCCTCTTTGGCTTTTCAAAGACGTTGTTATACGAATCTGATCTGCACTTGGTATGGCATCTAGAAAGGAAAGGAACCAACACCAAATACATGACGGTATGGCAAGTGCTTAACTAGCCAATTAACAAATCTTCTAAACTCACAAAATTTTCTGGCCTCCTCAACTAGAGAACAGTTTTCAAAATAACTTTTTAATGGAGTACTCAACCACTTGAGAGGGGGAAAAAAACCCTCAAACCCCCACACCTTTACTTTCAACAACTTGATTACTACTGCTTTACAGAAGACTTAATCACCTTCCATTTGGGACCACAACATACAACTTAAATAGAACATGGGTCTTGCTGCTAAGATATATATTAAAAAAAAGTAAAAATCAGGTTTAGCTTTCTGCTGTATCCCACGAAACTTTACAAATCACAGGTTTCTATTCTGTTTTTTAAAAACAGACTTTCTAACTTTTAATAGTTTAAAAGAATAATAGGCATACATTTAAAGCAAGATTCATTCACTTGTATTAAATAACATTTAATTCTGTGATTATCTGCTTAAAAAAAAGCAGGAAAAAAGCTCATCTATAGACAGTTTCCTTCATGTCACTCGTAATATAATGTCAAATAAGAGTCAAAAATTAACACTCATGAATTAACCAATATAAACTAAATTAAAGTCTGTCAAGAAATAAAAACACAGCATAAGTTACTGCAGAGAAACTATGCTAAGGTAGAACCTTATGTACAGTAAATATCAATACATTTTACGGGGGGAGGGACTTACAGACTAGATGCCTTTTTGAGTACAATCAAATTCTTAACCCATACTGCAAAGGATACAGAAACTGCATAAACTACGTTCAGTATGAATTCAACAGGGTTTCTAGCCATACAGAAGTATCAGCGGCTTGTTTCAGGTACACCATAGAAGGCCGAGGCCGACTTCCATTTTGACCAAGTGACACATCATCACTTCACAAAGAAGTTTCACACCGTCCGAGTCAACTCCTCACAGCAATAGAGTTACCCCATCACGAGAAAGGTCACAGGTAACTTCGCGTGTCAAAGAAGCAGGGGGAGGACTGGCAGACATTTTACCGCTATCACAGTATCTCCTCTGTTCCCGCAGAGCTACGTGGAAACCCGCAGGACAGGGCCCAGGAGGAGCGCGGGGGGGA
>VYZV01044263.1:17732-31554 GCA_013401275.1 Pandion haliaetus
AGCCGGGCCTCGGCCCCAGCCCACCGCCCACGGGAGCGCCCGCACTTCCCGCCGCGCCGGCGGGGCGGTGAGGCTGGCCGTGGCGCTTCTGAGGGGCGGTGGGAGGGCGCCGCTTCTGGGTGGAGCGGGCCGGGCCTCCGCCTCCTCCCCCTCCCCCTCCGGTGCGCCGGGGAGGCCTCCGCACTCCAGCCGGGGCGGCACACTCTGCAGAGGTCCCGCGGGATGGCACCGGAGGGGTGCCGGAAAGCCCGAGGCTCGCCGTCTGGTAGGCAGCGGGGCTGCTAGCGGTTCCGAGCAGTGGCGCTGCCGAGGCCGTTCCCCGTCCTCTCAGGGCCGCGGCGGTGTGAGCGGCTGTGGGAATGCCCTGCGGGCGGGCGGCATATGCTCCGCTGGCAGCTGGGCCTTCGCGGACCCTGCGGCGGTCGTGCGTTCTCTCTTGTACTGCGGCCTCTTGTACGGCTGCATGCGATTAGCAGTCTGCAGAGTGTTTGAAGGGTAAATAATCTGTTCCTTTCCCTCAATATTACTTCCTTAGCAAAGATCCCACTTACACAGGCTCTACCTGTTCATTTTTAGAACAGTCGGAAATCCTGCAGAAAAAATGATACCGTTTCTCACAACATACGAGACCAGCCCTCTTCCGTGGAAGTGAGCAAAGCAGACCTTTGGTGACACTCACACCCTCGATTATGCAAGCTGACAGTGGTGAGAGAGACAGTCAGATTTCTAAAGGTGAGAAGTGCGGGTGTGTGTTTGTCAGTGTGCAGCCTCACAGAGCAGGGGCAGGTGATAGCTTTGTTTCACTGGAGTGGCAGTCCAGCTGACCGGAGTGCACCCCTGTTAAATTGATGACTCAACCAACAGTTAGAACTTCTTTTTCATTCTTAAATACCGTCTATTGCTCTGTCTTAGCCTCATTCCGGAAGAAAATAATTATCAGGAGTGGGGTTTTTTCAGTTTCTTTCCACTCTTGTGTTTGTTCAACCTTTTCATATCCATTTGTTTCTGATATCCCTTCTTTTCCTCTTACCTAATCTGTGAGTATGAGCAATTTAAGAGTCAGTAAGTAGGTTCAGGGTCTGCTAAAGAAGAGGATGATCTTGGGGTCATTCAGGAGAGATTTAAGTTCTTTTTTTAAAATGGCACACATCTGCTTCAGCACGGATGAAAGTAAAACCTTACATATGCACTGGGAAAGGTACATTCTATTTCTCAGTTATACAAAGGATTAAGAAAATATATTGATCAGATGAGACATGCAAGTAAAATATTTGAGAGAAATTTTAGAAGAACTTACGTAAGTGTCTCAAGTTTTCCTGATAAGTTAATACTTGTTAATACAGAGAAAGAAGTACTTGATGTTTTGTTTTGTATAGTGTCTTCCATCCAACTATATTCTAAAGTATCTCTAAGTAATTTAAGAATATATTTTGGGTTTTTAGGATACATGTGGGAGATATTAAGGGAATTGAGAGTCTCTTCTTGGCAGCTAACTAGACACAGAAAACTCAGCTGGATTTCTGTTCTTTAAAGATCTAGAAAGTAATTTTTTCAGGTAAAATTCTAGAACACCGGAGCAATACAGTATGCTGCAGTTGCTTCAGGAGGATAAAATGTTGTATGTGTCAGAGATCCAAACAGAGCAGCATGAAGCCCTATCCTGTCTACTTCATATATTTGGCAGTAATCTTGGAACTCATCATGCCAATAAAATAACTGAACCGCACTGAAAGAGATTAGAAAACGAAGAGCAGTAGCCCTGAAACAGATCTCTCTTGCCCACTCACCCACACACATAAGCAGGTCTGAAATTCTGCCACTTAGAGGCACTAGCATAGAAGTAATACATGAGTTAAGAGAACAGATGCTATACTGCATAACTTTATGTTATATGAAATGGTCTCAACTTATTAGTAGGTAAAATAGAATATTATGCAGCTACTTTTGCATATATTGTACTTTCTATCAACTCTTCTGTCATTTGACTGGTTGTGCCCCTTTGTTTTATAGAATACTTCATAGTTGTTTCATAATTGTCACAGAGCATGCAAAACTCCAGAGTACTTGACAGCAGTCCATAGTCAAGGAACAGGATTTCCCAGATCACCAAATGGTTATTTCTTAATTACCATACTGTCAAAAAGGAAAACTCCGCTTAGTTTGTATAATCACTCTGTACTGAATGGCTCCTGTATGCTGCAATAACTGTCTCAGTTCAGCTACTAGTTTCCCTCAGTTGAAGAGGAAAAAGAAGTCACCAAATTATGTGCATCTGCATATGCACACATACAAACTTGCACATGTATAAATACATATTTTAAACATACATTGGCTAAGTGGCAGGAAGTCTAGAGATATCAAACTTCAAAATGCTTGATTTAAAAAGAAGACAGCAAATGACCAATTTTCTTCATCTCTTCCCTTTGTGGCCCTTGCACTTACACTGTTAAACTCTCATCCCTCTTGGTGCCAAAGAAGTTTGATCCATACATGTGAACATGTGTGTAACCATGTAGCTATTCTGGGAAGCCCCCCAGCAGTGCAAACTGCATGAAAAGTCTTCATTAAAGCCCATGCTGGTTGCAAGGCCTACTGTCAAGATCACTGTGGTCTCACTGAGATAACGTCTATCTTAGAAAATACCATCTCTGCCAGAGGTGTCTCTCAGCAGGCTAGTTACACAGGTATACTTTGCAGTTTGTATAATGTTCTGTTAACGCGGACCTATTTATCATTGTATCAAGTCTGCAAAGGTATTGCGCTCCCAATTTTTCTATAGAACGCACAATTCTATGCACGATTTAGAGCAGCACGAGGGACTCTTACAAATGCATGTTAGCCATCTTCTTCAAGAGCATAAACTATCAAGAGACTTAACAAAAGAGTTTTTTGCAGGTTAAAATTGCACATGCATGTGAAGGTGGCCAATATAACTGTTAGTTGAGGACACGACCCCGTCACGTGTCACAGTTTTGGAGTATGGTCCTAACCTAAGGTAGGTAGTAAGGGGCTTGTCTATGGTTATACAGTAGATTAATCTCACCTCACTTTTTAGACAGCTACATCTGCAGGACAGGCATGTACCTTTGCTATGACCATCCTAGGCTCCTTGTATAGCTAGGACAGAGAAGTACTAAAAAGGGCAAGGGTCAGCTCACCTTAAGTGGATGCCTGAAAAAGGTCAAACAAACTACCCTAGAAATACTGGTTTTCTCATACTAGGGGTAGAGCAAACGAGGTCTGAAGCAGGCATCTCTTATCATATGTGCCTTCATTTAAAATGAATCTTGCATCGAATGGCTTGGTAGTTGGTCGCCCTTCTCTCCTTTTCTCACCATCCTTCAGCAACGTCACCGTTTCTCTCTGCAGAGTTTCCTGCTTGTTGCAATCTAGACCCATGGTAAGGAAAGTACTTGTCAGCATTATCTGTATTTGTTCAAACACAAAAAGACTTTGTTTTATCCGTTAGACGAGCCCTCAGTTCACTTCCAGGCAGCCACGGACACTCCAACAGCCGGGCTTTAATCGTGTACCGACTTTCTAAAAGGGAATTTTTAATTTGGAGGTGCAAGTACTTGAAGACTTTGCAAAGAAAACAATGCACGTCAGTGGTTATGGTAATGCCTGAAAATAATAGACCCGTGGTCCTGACAGGCTTTTTATACATAGCTGTGCAAAGGCAGAACAGAATTCTTCAAAATATTTCATTTTCTGGAATAATGAACATCACAGACTGCTTTTTTTCTATAAACATTATTCTCATGGCTTTTTTAGACTTTTCTTCTGATTAAAAGTTTTTGTCTATCCAATCCAAGAACAGAAACAAACCTCTGTGGATTACACAATCAAAAAGGCAACACTCAGCACAGCTAAGGCTTTACATGTTCAGGATATGGAGTATCACAAACACACACTCCCATTTCCATTCTTAGCCCTATTGCACCTAGAAGAAGAAAGTGGACATGTTTCCTGGGCCTGGGTTGCAACAGTCAGTCTGTTTCTAGAGGGACCTGGACAGGCTGGAGAAATGGACCAGCAGGAATCTCGTGAAGTTCAACAAAGAGAAATGCAAAGTCCTGCACCTGGTGAGGAATACCCACATGTAGCAGGAGAGTCTGGGGTGCAACCAGATGGAAAGCAGCTCTGCAGAAAAGGACCTTGGGGTCCTGGTGGACAACACATTGGACATAAAACAGCAGTTGCACCCTCGTGGCAGAGGTGTCCAACAGCATCCCGGGCAGTATTAGGAAGAGCGTCACTAGCAGGCCGAGGGAGGTCATCTTTTCTCTCTACTGTGTAAATAATTTACATTCTCTCTTCCTAGATTAAACAGGATAGTGCTCTTGCAATCTGTGGCTTGCACATCCTTATGCATATAAGGATCACTTATCTTTAGTTGGATCGCTAGCAGACTCCTTAAAACTCAGAGGAAAAGAGTTCTTATGATTAACAACTGGCAAAATGTAGTTCTTAACATTAATTACAGGATTAACCTACTTACTTTTGGATGGAAAGCTCCCAACAACTTTGCAACATCAATACTTAGCAGCAACATAAAAAATTACCATGGATCAGAGCACGCTGCCACTAAAATCTGTGGAATTTCTGCTATTGACTTGAAGCCAGCAGTGAACCATAGTTGTATGTTTTACAGAACAGAAATATTCCATCATAGAATCATCATAGAAGCATTTAGGTTGGAAAAGACCCTTAAGATCATTGAGTCGAACCGTAAACCTAATACTAACATGTCTACCGCTAAATCATGTCTCTAAGCGCCACATCTACACGCCTTTTAAACACCTCCAGGGATGGGGAGTCAGCCGCTTCCCTGGGCAGCCTGTTCTAATGCTTGACAACCCTTTCGGTGAAGAAATTTTTCCTAATATCCAATCTAAAACTCCCTTGGCACAACTTGAGGCCATTTCCTCTCGTCTTATCGCTTGTTACTTGGGTAAAGAGACTGACCCCCACCTTGCTACAACCTCCTTTCAGGTAGTTGTAGAGGGCAACAGTGTCTCCCCTGAGCCTCCTTTTCTCCAGACTAAACAACCCCAGTTCCCTCAGCTGCTTGTCGTAAGATTTGTTCTCTAGACCCTTCACCAGTTTTGTTGCTGTTTGTTGGACATGCTCCAGCACCTCAATGCCTTTCTTGTAGTGAGGGGCCCAAAACTGAACACAGTATTTGAGGTGCGGCCTCACCAGCGCCGAGTACAGGGGGACAGTCGCTGCCCTAGTCCTGCTGGCCACACGATTTCTGATACAAACGGGGATCGTCTTGGCCACCTGGGCACACTGCTGGCTCACATTCAGTCAGCTGATGACCAACACCCCCAGGTCCTTTTCCGCCAGGCAGCTTTCCAGCCACTCTTCCCCAAGCCTGTAACGTTGCATGGGGTTGTTGTGACCCAAGTGCAGGACCTGGCACTTGGCCTTGTTGAACCTCATACAATTGGCCTTGGCCCATTGATCCAGCCTGTCCAGATCCCTCTGCAGAGCCTTCCTACCCTCGAGCAGATCAACCCTCCCTCCCAACCTGGTGTCGTCTGCAAACTTACTGAGGGTGCACTCGATCCCCTCGTCCAGATCATTGATAAAGATATTAAACAGAACTGACCCCAATACTGAGCCCTGGGGAACACCACTTGTGGCTGCCTGCCAACTGGATTTAACTCCATTCACCACCACTCTTTGGGCCTGGCCATCCAGCCAGTTTTTTACCCAGCGAAGAATATGCCTGTCCAAACCATGAGCAGCCAGTTTCTCCAGGAGAATGCTGTGGGAAACGGCACCAAAGGCTTTACTGAAGTCCAGGTAAACAACACCGTCAGCCTTTCTCTCATCCACTAAGTGGGTCATCTTGTCATAGAAGGAGATTAGGTTAGTCAAGTGGGACCTTTACAGGCAAGGATCATCACAGCTATGTCATACTATGTTTCAGCCTTGAAACAAAGCAAATGCCTCAAACCTCTGGGCAAGCTTGCTCTGGTGTTTGGAGGAGTCATAATGGCTGTAGTGGACTGACCAAAAAGAAGGTGTGCTCAAGCTTCAGATAAATTTCTTAGTGGAAACTGCTGACAAAGACACATTCAAAATTATGTGCTGGGCTAAGAACTGGAGCAGCTTCAGTGCCAGGACGCAGCCCTTGCCATTCCCTACTGGAGCAGCCGTGATCACAAAAGATCTAGAGGAACTCTGTGAAGTGGCTGTGGGTTGAAACACCACAACAAGATTCCCCAGAGCTTAACTGCCATACCCTACAGTCTAGGACACAACATTGTTAGAGAGTCTATCGGTTGCTATAAAACCCCTAAAACTCTTTCTGTAGGTGAGTTACGTGGCATATGAGGTAACTGAAGGATCTTGCTGCCTGCCTACCTAGATCTCTCAAGCATTCTATGTTTGTTTTGTTATTCTTTCTTTTCTGAACTATTCTGTTCAGTTTTGCCACAGGAAACTGAGAAGTTTTTCTATTGCAACCCAGAATTGAAACTATTCCTATATATCTTACTATTTACCTTTTGTTAGGATCCTGACATGGAACATGCTATAGACTATAAGGCATTATTGTACAACTATTTTTTTTTTCTTGTTCCGAGATAGAGATCAAAAGGATATATAACAAAGAAATAAACCAGGGACAAAGATTAATAGCTCCAGAGCAGCTGGAGACAAATCTCGAGTGTTTGGGATCTCCAGAATTTGTTTTGAAACTGATTATCTTCATTCCGTGTAACAATGTCAACCTAATGGTACAACAAAGTCAGTTTTTTTAGAAGAGGTCTCACATTCAGATACCTTTGTTCCCCTGTTGGTTTTGCTATGAGAGAAACCAATCACAGCTTGCTGCAACCTAGTAGCTTAGCGTTCTTTTAGACAGTAGAATATTCTCCCTTTCTGCTCCTCCTCTCCTCTTGCCTACACAAAGGAAGAGTAGAGGACACATCGCTAGACTGAGAGAGAAAGATAATTGTCCCTTTCCTTTGTCCCCAGGGCAATCTGTGTCAGGCCTCTCTCTGGCCACCAGACACCATGATCTCCGTTTCTGTCTGTCTTTTCAGCAACCTTCTAATTTTTTTGGGGTCTGATTTCTTGTGGTAGTCATGAGGTTCCTGCAATCAATATGAAGATCAGGCCCATGTTTCTGAACTGACCCTTCTCCAAAGTGTACCCTTTGGAAGGAGGAGGCTTATTTCCTTGTTCCTAGTGTTATAGGGGGCTGGAAGGGAGGGGGCACGTCACTGAACATCAGTAATCCTGTTTTCCATCCCTGTAATTCCCCATACCTTGAATGTAGAGGCTGAAGTAAGGGAAGGGTGGATATGTGGAGTCGATGCCTTAAAATGCTTTCTACGTTCCTATGAAAATCAAAACTGTTGGAAGAAATATTCAAGATGCTTGGAAAGCCCCCTCTCACCCCCAAATGTCATAGGGCTCACCAGTCCTAATAATAAGGTGTTTTCTTCAGTGAAGATTAAATGTATGAAGTCTAATGGGGAGGGAGAACGGGTGTACGTGTATTTGTGTGTGTGTGCTCACATGAAAACCTAGGTGGCTTTCAAGAATCTGGATGGCATCCAAAGATTTTGTCATGGTTACTAGGCTGTATTAGCAGTTGTGCATGGAGGATATTTAAAACCTCGTTTGAAAATGGAAACTCGCTCCTTTCAAAGTCTTCTTTCCAGGCATGGAAAGCTGCCCTACAATCCACTGTGACACACAGGAAAACATCGAGAGACTCCCAAATTACAGAAATAAGCAGTTGAGACAGGGAGCTGTCCCTTCAATTTGTTTTGACTGTATGAGCTCGCTTTAGGAAATGAAAAATGTTTCCTATTTGCAAGAGCTTTGTTGAATTCTGTCCTGAAAATCACATTTTAATTCAATTACAGTAACAGGGAAATGATGGTGCAGCAAAGAGAGATCAGAAAATGGCCTATTGGCCCGAAACCTACTTGGATTAGCAGGGACTGACAGCTTTCTCTATTCAAGAAAATATTTGCCACCATCAGTCCAGTTACCAATGGATAGATGCTCACTCAGAAAAGCGTAATCATATTTGCTAGAAGTTTCAGCAGAAACACCAAAGAACATGTGAATATGTTCTTGCTTAGTGCTTGCTAATCTCTCACACATCTAGAATGCATCTTCGTAAGATACTTCCTTGGGCAGGGATCCATTGGCAGGATGATAAATTATGTATCGTCATAATGAATTAAATACCCTAACTGTCTCAGATCCTGCCAAGCAATAGATGGTATCATTTCTCTGTCATTATTCTTAGAAAAATGCCATCGTATTTTCCAGAGGTCTCAGCAGGGAAGTCAAAGACCCTGTGGGTATACCGTAACTATGAATCTATCCTTCAGCCTTCAACAGTGTGAGCATTTGGTCATGCTAAAGAGACCACATTGGAGCGGGGCAGGAGAAAGAAAAGGGAGAAAACAAGTGGGGCCAGAGTGAAGTCTTTCTAAAAAGTGTTGGGGGAATCACGCTTATCATGCTAATAAACTTCTGAGGTATCTTGTGTTGAACTTAGGAATTCTGAGCAGAAATGCAGGTGACTATATCTGTAACTAAAGTGTAAAATACAAATATGTCTTATACCAAGAGAAATCTGCAGTACAACTGGTAGACTGCACTTACCTGTCTAGTCTCTTCCCATCTTAATGATTAGTCCATGAGTTTTATGTATATCCATGAAAGCAAGCATTTGTACACAGACCCAAATTATTTTACGTTTCACAATAGATAGGGGCGAGCTGAAACAGACTGTGGTTTTTGCATTGGCTGTGTGTCGTGGTTTAACCCTGGCCAACAACTAAGCACCACGCAGCCGTTCACCCACTCCCCCCCACACCCAGTGGGATGGGGAGGAAATCGGGAAAAGAAGTAGAACTCGTGGGTTGAGATAAGAACGGTTTAATAGAACAGAAAAAAAACTAATAATGATAACACTAATGAGATTACAACAATAATAATAAAAGGATTGGAATATACAAGTGATGCACAATGCAACTGCTCACCACCCGCCGACCGACCAACCCGGAAATCCCTCCTCCACAACGCGCCCGCCGCAGTTCCTAAAACGTCATATGGTATGGAATACTCCGTTGGTCACTTTGGGTCAGCTGCCCTGACTGTGTTCCCTCCCAGCTTCTTGTGCCCCTGCAGCTTTCTTGCTGGCTGGGCATCAAAGGCTGAAAAGCCTTGACTTTAGACTAAACGTTACTGAGCAATAACTGAAAACATCAGTGCGTTATCAACATTCCTCTCATACCTAGCTCAAAGCTTAGCACTGTACCGGCTGCTAGGAAGACAATTAACTCTATCCCAGCTGAAACCAGGACACTGTGCTTAGATTTATGTGTAGTGAATGAAAGGCCGTGTGGAAAGAAACTGTGACTAGCTGTGAGAAACCCATAATTGCTAAACGAGACATTAGACTCCTGGTGAAAATACTACGTCAGTAATGATACAGATGTTGACATCTCCAGAATACAGAACCCAGGGATTCTTATCACTAACCATAATATTCAGAAGCATGAACTCTTGGAAGGCCTAAAGAAGACGGCTGCTTGTTCCAGGACTGGTGTTTTTGCCAACTTCAAGCTGCCTTTCTCCTCCTTTTCTGTGACAACTGTATGGGAAAATGGGTCTGCAAGGCCCCAAGCGTTCTACTGCTCAGTAGAGAGGCTGTATGTATGTCAGATGGAAAAGGACCATTAAATCATGTTGTTCCAGTGAGCTCTGTCAAACTGACCATTCTGCTAGCTTACTGACACGGAGTGCTGTTCCCTGGAAACCTGCACAAGAAGGGGTATTTCCACAAGGCCATTGTGGTAAGCAGCTGACCTGGCATATTCACCCAAATACACAGGATGAAGAGGAACCGCAAAGATAGGCGCAGATAGACAGCACAGACTGCATTTGTCCGAAGGGCACATTTCTGTTATCATCAAATGGTGATTAAGGATCTTTCTCTGCTAGGGTCATGCCTGCAGGACCGATGAGGTTTCCTCATCGGTCCTGCAGGACAGATTGCAAACTTTAATACAGACTACCTTAAAGCAGCAAAGTAAACAGTACTGTGTCTTCAGAGCAGACAGAGATCCAGAGCATTTCCCAGAGCACATTGAGAGGTGAGAGAGAAAGTACCGACATACCTGTAGACTCTTTCCAGAAATGTGACAGTGCCCCACATGTAAGGTATTAAAGAGAGCAATTATGGATTTAGATGACAATATAAAACCAATGCAAAATTTGCCTCGTGGGCTATGTCAATGAAAGATAGAGGATGTGTAAGCAACTTGTAAGTGCTGCTTTTGAACGACTGAGTGTTGGTCTGTCAAGATAGATGTATATGCCCTGTCAGCCGTGTACGTAACACCAGAGTGCCTCCCCTGTGAAAGTCACCCTCAGAGCACTTCTGCAAACAAGATCGTGTGGTTAAGTCCAGCTTAGGCTGAGGCAGAGGCATTGGGGGCTGGGCCAGCCGCAGACAGTGAGGAGAGGTGAATTGCAGCAGTCCCATTTTTGGCTCTACCAAGGAGATTCTTCAGCCTGGGCTATGTTCTCCAGCTGGGACACAAGGGGTTTTGGTTTTGGTTTTTTCTGAGACCGTGTGATAGCACTTTAGCGTTAGCACGGCTTTATAAAGCTGCTCCTGTAAGCAAAAGACTCACTGTCCTTTAAGTAATGTGCCACTGGAAACAATGGAGAGGAAAACCACTGGGCACCCTAGAGACCATGACCTTTTCTTAAAATTTCCATTTATCAAATCAGTGAAGAAAAGGTGTATTTTCAAAAATTGTAAGCAATATTTTGACAAACCAACGCCATTTCATCTCTACTCTCTAGATACCTGGAAGTAATAAAGTAACTTTTCTTTTTGACTGAAGAGTTTCTTAAAATGTACCACAATTTTAAAGAGACAATATTTTGACCCCTGTTATTATTTTCTTAATTTCCCTGTCGCGCCTTGAGGATTCTCCCTTGTTCCTCCTCCTAGTCCAGAAATCTGTGTATGAAGTGTGTTACTTAATTTCAATTACAATGTTAATTACAGAAGACAAGTGGTTACTGAATCTTGCACCATAATTAATCAACCTGATATTTACTTACTACATTGTTCATACTGGATTAAGCTGTAGCTGGACAAGCAGGGCAAGGAAAGTGAGTGACAGGAGCATTATCATGGCACACTGCCTCCCATTGGGAAAGTTCATCTTCCTTCTGAAAGAGACGCCTTCAGGGATCATGTAATTTGAATTCCCTGTGAATTTAGTGTCATCTTAGCTTGACCAGCTCTGGAAGAACATATTAACCTCCTCTTGTGATTTTCAGAAAACCATTCTAATTTAGCAAGTAATTAAGGGTCACATGTAGGATAAAGAGCTAGATAAGCTTGGATTACGCACAGGAAGCTTTGTTTCCAAGGCAACGCTAGCAGAGGGGGTGTTAATGCTGAGGTCAGTCAGTTAATGAACTGGGAATCGTTACTGGCTGCAAAATGTATTAGAACTGGGGAAATAAAACTAACAATTGCATTACCATTTAATGATTTGATGATAGAAAACAAATGCCTACAAAGCTAGTTATCACTGAAAATACTGGAGACAAAGGTTACAGGCAGTGGGACCATTCTGCTATGTGAGGTCATGAGAAGTCCAAAACAATGATGCTTGACAAACCTCATTTTTTTTTAAGCTAAAATTACTTTAGTCATCATTCATGGATTTCACAGCTTCTCAGTGTGAAGCTGTCAATGTTTGCGTAAGCTGCCCTTGCTAACACACGCACTCCCTGCTGGACGTTCATTTCTTCCTGAGGTTAGTCCTGATGGAGGTTACTACCTGTGTAACACTGTCAGAATGAAATCAGCCTGATGGATTTAGCACACTGAAAAGCAAGACATTAGGCTTCCAAGAGCTGAGGATGTAACACACCCTTTCTTAGGGCTGTAGGCTCTGGGAACTAATCTCGTGGAAGATTTGACAGGGCAAACACACAAACATAATGGACACAGCTAAAATGTCCAAGCAGCTCATACATAGCAAACATGAGCTGATTTATTGAAACATGTTAATATTTTTAAAATGGAATCTTACATGGTTGGGGTTTTTTTTCTGCAAATCTCATAACCTTGATTTTGAGGCTTTAGAAACAATGTGTAGGCTCAGTCTCCATGCACTCTTCCTGATAATCAGCAGGCTTTGACAAATAAAGTTTGTGCTCCCGTAGCTCCATGACAACCTATTGCTGGCACCAGGAAGAACTTCTTTGCTTTTCTTCTTATTATGTTTAAAAACTCCCAGATGCACACCTCCAAACTGGGGGTCTACACTAACAAGTTTCAGAGCTAATCAAAGGAGGTGCAGCTCTGATTGACTTATCCAGAAGTCATACCTGATTTTTCAGGGACTTGAATTTATCTCTAAGATGTCTGACTAACTGTAAGCCTGTGCAGCTTGCAGAGTTGGATGTAAATTTTTAATTTGTGTTCAATAGTTATGACTAATCTGTCTCTGAAGATAGCTAAGCCAAGTGAGCAATAACCTATGTACAAACATGGCAGTAGACTTAGGGGAAGCAAAATGTTTTCAACTGGAGGTAATCAAAGCATTTTAAATCAGGATTTCTGTGGAAAAATAATGTCATTTTGTCAAAAATGAGTATTTTTTTAAGGTAATTTATTTCAGCTGTAGATTGGATGATCGGAAGAATTATTCTGACTTATTTCACTAGATCGCAAAACATCTTCTTTTATCTTAGCACTGTAACGTTTCAAAATCGGATATTTTGACTTACAAATGTTTCATTTTGATAAAATATTATCTATATGTGTAGGATTTTAATGTAATTTATTAACTAAAGGAACATTCAGTATTTTTAACCTTGTGAAAACAAAGCAATTTTTTTCTTTTTAATTCCAGAGAAAATTTCAGATTTCTGTCTTAATTTAATATTAATCCCCCTAATTTCAGAAATTCCTTTTCTCACCAGCTTTTATTCCTGTAAAAATATACAATATTTCCATTGGAAGAGGCTTTTTAACAAGCAAATAAGTTAACATTTTCTGTTAATATGCAGGCATTGCATAATGTAAGAAACATTTGGGAATCAGATTATTGTGCTATAAAGCAGCATAACAGAAGAGTACAAAGAGTAGGGATGACCCATTAGATATTAAATGCTTTCTCAGTTCACTTGTACCATAGCTATCCCTTCTGATCTTTGAGAGAAAGAACTACACAGGTGTTTTTCAAAGCTTTCTTTAGAACAAACAAGCATTCTCTACTTTGTGCTACAATCAGATGACATTAATGTCATACAATATACTGTAAGAGTTGGGTCATTCTTGCGTCCGGAATACATGTACCTCTAACTTCGTGCCATGCTTTTTGGAAATGTATATCCTTTGTGGATATATGAATTAGGACAATTTTTGATGCCACTTTATCTCTGTGGTTTTTTTTTAATGTGCAGCTTTGGCATAAAAGCAGGCCATTTTGTGTTAGATCACCTCTGCTTGCACTGGGGGAATTTAGACACTCTGGTCTCTCAAACGTGCACTGTAGAACTTTCGATGAAAATAACACTGTGCTGAAGGTGAGCTGACAACCTGTGATGACAGCTGTTTGGAACAGTTTGAGGCAGCAGCTGGCCCAAATGAGTCTGTAGCACCTTTTGGAATGAGGAGACATCTGGAAAACACAACCTGTCAGGAAAGGCAGACTTCTTACATCGACAGAGATTAGGTGAAGGAAAGCACAGCACAGCCATTCAAACCCCCAAAGTTACTGTTAGCCCCCCCGCACCC
>VYZV01044266.1:7901-34431 GCA_013401275.1 Pandion haliaetus
AGAATGACATTGAAGAAGCTTTAGATGTGATTATGGCTCACCTTCACTCAGGCATTGTTTATACAACTGCCATTACATACACTAATTTGGAGAAAATAATTTGCAATTTCTTATTTTCTGGCTGACTTGCAGATTCAGTTTTTATTGCTGTATGATACTTTCTGCAAATCAATACATAGAAAGGATTCTGTAGAAATGTTTTTGAGAGCCCAAGCACTCAGTCTCTGGTGAACAAAAAACCATGTCTTAAATTTAATAGTTTATAACACTTTGCAGATATAACACTGTGAAACATTAAATACTAAAACTCCAAAAAATAAAAATGCTAGTAATTCTGTGCTAGTTTTAAAAAATGTGCTACCTGCTCTTATTTTAGAGGACATCCTGGAGTAGAGTGTCTGTCTAGAATTTTAGGACTCCATTAGGTAGCAACAGACTGTCAGAATTGAATGCAGATATTTATTTTTAAGTGCATATATATCCTGATAAGCACAGAAACAGACATGAGGAAAATTAAATTATTAATTTGTATATGGTTGAATTTTTTTGTTAGGTGGTAAATGAACACCATTGCTGTAACACTGCAAAAAAAAAAGTGTGGATTTCTGTTGTGGTTTAAACCCAGCCAGCAACTAATCACCACTTTGGGTCAGCTGCCCTGGCTGTGTCCCCTCCCAACTTCTTGTGCCCCTCCAGCCTTCTTGCTGGCTGGGCATCAGAAGCTGAAAAATCCTTGACTTAGTCTAAACACTACTTAGCAACAACTGAAAAACTCAGTGTGTTATCAGTGTTCTTCTCATCCTGAACCCAAAACACAACACTATACCAGCTACTAGAAAGAACGGTACTCTATCCATCTGAGTCAAACCCAGGACCATTTTATAAAAAGATAAGTCTCCTTTCCTTTAGAAAATGTTGAAAAACAGTGACTTGGAGATGCACAAAATATGTTCAGATCAACCAATCTCATACACAAATATATTTCCAGTGTAGTTGTTTAGATTTTATAAGAAATGCTTCCTGGCTGAAGGAAATTATATTAGTCAGATATTTTTCATTATTATGAGAGATAAAATTAATGCGTAATTTTATAAAAAGTAAGTTGTACTGAGTCACTGCTATCCAACAGTAATGTTAATATTTTCTGATTCTGTGAAAATTCCTGATGGAAGAATTGAAAAAGTGTCTTAAAAGGATTGTCCTTTTAGCTTTCCTAGATTTAACCATTGTACAAAAGTACATACATTGCTTTTCTTTAGTGTCCATCCCTTTATTTAAAAAACTTGTTTTGACCAGGAAGTCATTATAATGTTCTAATAAATAAGGCTAGACTGGAGAAAGTTTTCAATTAACTTTTTATTGTATTGGAAACTTTGTGTCTTGTTTTATATATTTCAAATTTGTTCTGGATAGTACAAAAACAATTAGCAATGATGTGTTTCGGTACCTGTTTAATTTCTGTTGAAGTTACATGCTCCTCTGCTTTTCTTTGCAATGGCAGAGCAGGTCAAAGAATTCCTTGATTCCTCAGAGTATTAATCTGTTCTTGTAATGTCTGTATCTAAGTCTAAATATCTCTCTCAGTGCTTTCTGCATCAAGGAGACTGCATTCAGGTAGAATTCTATCACTAAACCCTAAGTTTGCTTCGACTGCAGGTGGTGGCATGAGGAACACGAGATCACAGACAAAGCAGAGCAAAGCAAAGCAAAACAAGATAGAATAGAATAGAATAGAATAGACACTTTAAAATGTTTCATTTAAATTATTTAGTTTTCCTTCATGAATTGTTGGTCCCCCACACCTTGTGAGTTTACCTTAAAATCCCTGAACAGATGTTTAGAAGGCAACTCGGACAGAGCAATCGCAAAACAAACAGTGACTTCCCAGTATTTCTCTTATTTTGAAATGAATAATTCAATTCATATGCATCTTTTCTGGTTTGCTACAGTGATTTCTGAAGGTAAACAATTTAATAGCATTTTCTGCCAATACCATACCTTAAGAAAATGTCTTATTTGAGTTTTGAAAGATTTATTTGCTGGCATTCTTATAGAATTTTCTGGAGGTCAAATGAAATGAGATTAGGAGGGATATTTCAGATAGGCACCCATAAGATTTTATTCATACATAAAATCGCTTAACTTTTTTTGTCTGAACAGTTGGCAAGATTCCTGCTATTTTCTGTTTGGTCAGTATACCACATGAACAGCTTTCTGCTCTTTTAGTTCTACACTTCATTTTTCAGGTCTGAGGCCAAGAAGTATAAAGTTGTGTGGAAGTGAAGGGAATTGAATAGGGTACCTGTATGTATTTCCTTGTTTAAGGGATGCCTAATGGCAGAAAGAGTTATGGTACTCTGGAAGGCAGTGACTTGGAAAAAGGGTCAGCATAGGCTAGCAACTGGTATTTGCTCTAGTGAGATCATGTAGTAAAATTGATTAATAAGTGTCTTGGATACATAATCCGGGATAAGGTGAGGCCATGATAGTACACTAAAATGCTTTTTGTATTTTTCATTTCTTTTTGTATTTTTTCCTGAGTGAGGTGCATAGACTCTTTTTATCTTTTTAGTTACAAAATTATCTTCATATATTTAAAAGAATATTAAAAGTTTGAGGAAAAATAATTCATTAATTATTTTACATTAATGTTCTACAATCTGAGATTTAATACACCTAATGAGCTTAATTTATCACCATGAAATTAAAAGATGACTTTTCTGCAGTAGAAAAATACTTTCTAAAGACAAAAACATTAATATGAATGGATACTACAGTATTTGTTAGTTTAGGGAAGACAACAAAGTGAAAACTTTGATGCTGAGGGCACATGACTGTTACAAAAAAGAAGACATTCACTTTAAAACAAAGGCTATGACCTCCTCAAAAAGACTACTGAACAAAGTAGTTGATTTTCCACCTCTTAATGGCTTTAAATCAAGGTGAAATGCTTTTCTGCAAGAGGTGCTTCTTGTAGACACAAGCTATGCTTCAGTCAAAGACAAGCTATTGGTCTCAAAAGAGATTTAATGAGATGAAAGGGAATAGCCTGTGATACAATGGCAGAGTGTAATAGTTCTCTGGCCTTAAATGCCATAAATCTATGAAACCACAAAAATCTATCTTAAGTTCTTTTATGAGATACATTTAGTGTAGATATTTCTGTTGCCGTTCCTGTTTTCACCTTTTCTAAATGTATTACTTGCATTCTTATAAATAAATTGACACAGTAAACCAGTGAAGTTGAGGGCATGCTATGTAACACTTATTTAAAACAAATATTTTATTTCACTTCAGTAGCCTGGTCAAAGCAACTGTTAGACTGCTAGATGGATGTGTTCTTTATATTTAACTTGTTTTGCAATTTGCATTTAGTCATAGTAATTAAACTTATTTTAAGAAGTAAGATGTCCTAGTTTTGGCTGGGATAGAGTTAATTTTCTTTGTAGTAGCTGGTATAGTGCTGTGTTTTGGGTTCATTATGAGAAGAACGTTGATAACACACTGAGGTTTTCAGTTGTTGCTAAGTAGTGTTTAGACTAAGTCAAGGATTTTTCAGCTTCTGATGCCCAGCCAGCAAGAAGGCTGGAGGGGCACAAGAAGTTGGGAGGGGACACAGCCAGGGCAGCTGACCCAAAGTGGCCAACGGGGTATTCCATACCATGTAACGTCACGTCTAGTATATAAATCGGGGGGAGTTGGCCTGGGGGAATCACTGCTTGGGAACTAACTGGGCATCAGTTGGCGAGTGGTGAGCAATTGCATTGTGCATCACTTGTTTTGTATACTCTAATTATATTATTATCATAATCATCATCATCATTATCGTTATTATTATTATCATCGTTGTTTTCTTCCTTTCTGTCCTATTAAACAGTCTTTATCTCAACCCGCGAGTTTTAAGTTTTTTTCGATTCTTTCCCCCATTCCACTGGGTCAGGGGGAAGTGAGTGAGCAGCTGCGTGGGTCTTAGTTCCTGGCTGGGGTTAAACCACAACAGTCCTTTTTGGTGCCCAACGTGGGGCTTGACAGGCTGAGATAATGACAAATCTGACTGGAACACGTTAGAACAAATTTGTTATAAGTGTTCATTATATTGGTTCTATAGTCACTGCTCACAATGTTGATTTATTCGCTCTCAATGTTGGTGCACTTGTTCTTAAAGTTGCATTATATACTATCATACGTGCAGTATATGCTCCCTGTTGTGCTATTTGTCACCTGTGGGAACTGGGCTATAGTCATCATGTTGTTGTACTTTGTAACACTGACTTATGATACAATAGAATTGCTGGTGGTGAAACTAATCTGGTATTTGTAGTCAGCATTGCCATCACCTCTGTATTTCAGGAGCCATCTATCAGAAACTATTAATTACACCTTTTACCTTTTCACCTTGGAAAGCCAATCCGTGGGGGAGACACCTCCCTTCATCTTCTCCTTCTCCTCTAAGCAAATTGCAAAAGCTCTTGAGAGCTCTTTAACTGAGGTCAAGCTCAGAGGAGTAACACAAATTTTTACTGTTCCAGTTCTAACAGTTTTACTGTCTAATTGTTAATCTATGAGGGTTTTTTCATCTTAGTGTTATGACTTGCACTCTGGATGAAGAAGGTCTATACTGTCATCAGTGATGACACATATTTGAAAATGACCCTTTAACCTATCTAAATTTTTATTCATAATTATTTAATCCTCAACTGTTTTTCCTTCTTCTTCTTTTCCTTTTATATTTCCTTTAATATGGATCAATTGAACTTTCACATACTAGATGATTTGGTTACTACATTGTCCTTCAACACCTGTACAGCTTGTAAAAAATCAATAAATTACATTATCAGCTGTTGCTTTTGACATGCTGTTACCTAAATTGTCCTAATACATCCATGCATATGGCTACAGTGATTGTGTATTTTTAAATCACAACTTATAATATTTGTTTCATAAATGCATATCTTAGTTTATAAGTTAAGATATTACTACGCCTGACTAAAAGACTTAAACTCAAAAGATTTAAGAGAAAGGCAATGAAGAAAAGAAATGTAGAGCTATGGCTCCTTCAAAAAAAGTGTGAAAACTGTGATCTGAAGAATGACCCTGACAAACTTTAAATGGTGAAGATTAAAGGTGATTTTAAAACTTTTAAGGAGGAAAAGGGGAGTCAGTAATCCTGAGCTGTTCTGCTGAGGTTAAGACTCTAAAAGAGTGGCTGGATGGGCCTGTTAGGTTATCGATACTGATGAAATGGTTAGGAGAGGCCTGTGGCTCAGAAACTTGTTCTAAAGAGATTTCACCTCACAGACCCAGGGAAAGAAGAAGATGGTGAAATTTGTCCCCATACAAGTTGACAGGGGAGAGCCTGAGCCTCTTTGGCCAAGTCTCTCAAGATTCAGGAGGTATTTCAGATTGATAGATTGTCTCATCATTTTCTGTGCTGGGGCAATCTACCACATCTGAAACTGATTCAATTTCATGGTATCACAAGCTACGCTTATCTCAGTGTACTCTGTCTACGTTTTTGCTTTTTCTCATAACCATATTTCTGTCTGCAGAGAAAAGGTCCTGCATTTTAACATAGAACTTTTGCCCTTCATGTGTCTGTTTTCATAGCATGCCCACTGGGGTGAGAGTACCCGAGGCATGAGAAGTGTCTGCCCTATTGTCTAGTTTGAATGCAGATTACTGTCTACCAGTGACTTGCAATTTTTATTTTGCCCACGTTTTCTCCTGGCTTTCTCTTCCCCAAATCATAACAAATGCTGATGTCTTTGGTCCTTTGCTCATACTCTAACCACCGTCAATCAATCATAGTGGTAAGAAAATAGTCAGTAAATACAGTTAAACCATGTCACTGCTACTGCTTAATCAAGCAAACCAGACTGAGAACAATCTCTCGACTTTCCCTTCCCGGCTGTGGCAATATCACTGTTTCATTGCCCATAAATAGAATGTTTTCCCAAAGAGTAACAGTGCCAATTCTGGTAACTAACCCATGAAAACACATTCTTACTAAATAATAATGAAGCCAAAGCTGTTTTTAGCCAAAGCTAATTTTTTTTCCGGTTAATTAGTGAGTAATTCTGGTTAATTAAAGACAGAAACCCTGTCATAGCCACAGAAATCAAGTTTAGAGTACAGTATTTATTCAACAGACCCAAGCAGGTGAATTGCATAGGCACAGAACATGAAGGGGAACTTCAGGAAAAATGGTGATGTGAAAGACCCTTTTGCAGAGATCTTGCATCTTCTGAAAGACTGCAAATATGCCATTTTTGAGTGAAGCTTTATGGATCCTTTTTCTTGACTTTCTATTTCTATAAGCCTGATGGCAGTGGAGATGACTGTCTCTTAGTGGGAGACCGCATATTTACTTAGGGAAATGTGAATAACATGCCCTGCAATCTACGCACAGCGTTTCACGAAAGTGTGGCTCAATGGAAACTTGGTCTTAGAAAATGATCTAAAGGGAAATTTGAAGTTCTATGCATGACGTGATAGTAGTGGTGGCTGCAGGAAGTTTGCAAACCAGATTAGTAAAGATTTTAGGGGATTGTAAGTACATAAAATAACAAGTTAATTGATGCCAATTCTTTTTGCATAGATCTGCATGTTGCATGTTTCTGTAGTGCTTCTATCATGTAAAACAGCACCTTGTGGATGCCTGAAGTCAAGTAGTCAATGTATTTGGAGAAGAAAAGGCTGAAATCCAACAGGAAAAATAAATAATTGAGGGTTATTTTCATCACTTAACCCAGTCCAGTATTCCTCTCCACAGACAATGCTGAAAGTATCTTCTTCAGAAATTGAATCAATGTAATGCTGAATCACAGCAATATAAAATTATGCCAAGTGGAAGCAAGCAAATACGCAAATAAACCCCAGACAGTCACCTCTAACAGAGAAGAACAAAAGAAAAGCAAAAAAAAAGACCCCACAGGAAATCCCTCTTTAGATTCACTCCAATGAAATTTGTAAGTATTTGAAACTACATAAAAGTCATAATATCTAACATTAACTAGCCAATAATGAAATGGAGAGTGATAAAGAAATCAGCAGTATTTCAGTTTTCACTGTAACTATGCTTGGGTTTAACTGAGCACAATTTAATGCACAAGTCTCATCACAAATGTCAGTCAGGAGGACTGTGGGGAAGAAACAATGAAACGTCACCAAGAGTGTGAACATTTGTACAGTTTCAGCGGGAAAAGCCAATGAGAACAAAAGGTGGACAGAAGGATGAAGGTAAACATAGTGATGAAATACAGGTGCAAGAAAAGACAATGTTTTTCAATTGGAGAGTGATAGGTTTTGTATTCCTATTTCAGATGAAATTGGGAAATACTAGAATTAGCAGAACTGTTACTAGTACAAAGTTTTCTCATTATAAGAATAAAGATGTTGAAATCACTGCAGAAAGCCTTTTTGTCCTCTTATTATTAGGTGAAACAAAGCAATTTATGCTTTACCTGTTTACTCACATACCAATTATAGGTTCCAGAGAACTTGTCCTCAAGTTACTGAAGCTGACCAAAGTTACTAACTTCTGGAAAATATATTTTCTACCACTGTATATAGCTTACTTGTATACTTAGAAGGTGTTTGCATCTTACCTGCTCCCCAGCCCTTGGCTAAGTTCTATTTTATTTTCACTCATGTGGAAATTTATTCTTTATAAATTTAATTTTATAAATTCTTAAATTATTTATACACAAACTTGAAATATAATTTACACCTGTGTACCTGAGAGTAGGAATTGGTTCACTGCATTCAGATTAATCCAGACATGAAGATGGAAAGAAAGAAATATATTTTTTTTGTCTCAAATACATGAGCAATTGAATTTTATCTGTAAAACTCATCAAGAAAAACATATTTAAATTTTTAATTTCTCAGTTATTTGCACATATAAAATTTTACATTTCTGGGCATAAGAATTTGTGCCTTAAACCTATATATTAATTTAAACAGGAATAGAAAAGCACCAAAATTCACTAATTAATCAAAAGCAAACAAGACAACTCCAGTTTAGAGTACTCATAATTTATTCATAAAATAACAAAGTTTACAAGATATTTAACTGAATACAATAAAAGAAGTAGCAAGCTTCTGGGCATCACAATATGGTCACAAATATTCCATGGGTATGTAAAAAGATAAAATTAACTGAATCACAGAATGGGTGAAATTGCAAGGCACCTCTGGTGATCATCTAGTTCAACCCTCCTGCTCAGAGCAGAGTCACCCAGAACAAGCTGATGAGAATTGTGCTCATTTGTTTTTGAATAGCTCCAAGGCCAGAGACTCCACAGCCTGTCTGTAGGTTCCTGTATGACCACCCTCACAGAAAAAAAAAAAAAAAGAAAAAAAAAAGAAAGTTTTTCTTATGTTTAAGTGGAATTTCCTGTTTTGTGTTGTGCCCATTGCCTCTTGCTCTGTCACTGGACACCATTGAGAAGGGTCTGGCTCCCCCTGTCAGATATTTATAAGTACTGATATGATTCTTGTGAGCCTTCTCTTCTCCAGACGGAAAAGTCCCAGCTCTCTTAGCCTCAGCTCATGCCCCAGATGTTCCAACACCATTGTCTTCACAGCCCTGCACTGGACTTGCTCCAGTAAGTTTAATTCTCTCTTGTATTGGGGAGCCCAGACCTGGACCCAGCACTCCAGATGTGTCTCATGGGACTGAATAGAGGGGAAGGATCACTTCCCTCAATCTGCTGGTGAAGCTTTTCCTAATGCAGTCCAGGATACCGCTGGCTTTCCTTGCCATGCAGGCACATTGCTAGTTTGTGGTCAGCTTGCTGCCTACCAGTATCGTCAGATCATTCTCTGCCAAACTGCCTTGCAGCCAGTTGGCCCCAAGTGTGTACTGGTGCATGGGGTTATTCCTCCTCAGGTGTAGAACTTTGCATTTACCCTTGTTGAACTTCCTGATGTTCCTGTGAGCCCATTTCTCCAATCATCTGGTGTGTCAGTCACTCCTCCCTGTTTTGTATTGTCTGCAAACTTGCTGAGAGTGCGCTCTGCCCCATTGTCCAGATTGTCAAAGAGGATGTGAAATGCTATTGGTGCCAATATCAACCCCTGGGGTACATCACATGTGGCTGACCTCCAGCCGGACTCCATACCACTGATGATAACCCTTTGAGTCCAGCAATTCAGTCAATTTTTTAATCACCTCACTGTCCATTTATCTAACCCAAACTTCATCAACTTGTCTATGAGGAAGTTATGGGACACAATGTCAAAAATCTTCCTAAAGTCAAGACAACATCCACTGAGCCAGTCTTCTCACCATGGAAGGCTATCAGGTCAGTCAGGCATAATTTTCCCTTCATAGATCCATGTTGACTACTCCAAATCACCTTCATGCCCTCCATATGTTTGGAAATTGTTTCTAGATTTGTTGTTCCATCAGTTTCACAAGGTGAGACTGACCAGCCTGTAGTTCCCCGGATCCTCCTTCTTGCCCTTCCTGAAAATAGAGTGGCATTTGCTTTCTTCCAGCCCTCAGGGACCTCCCTTGATAACCATGAGATTTGAAAGTTGATCAAGAATGGCCTTGCGATGGTATCAGCCAGCTCCCTCAGCGCTTGTGGGTGTGCCCATTCTGGTCCCATGGCCTGATGTGTGTTCACTTTGATTAAGTTGTCCCTGACCTGCAATGAAGATCGGCCTTCATTGCCGCAGACTTTGCCAGTGGTTTCAGGGACCTGGGATTGCTGTAGCAAGTCTTACACCTGTAATGACTGAGATGAAGAAGGCATTGAATGTCTCTGCCTTCTGCTTCACCAAGGATAATTGTGCTGGGTTTGGCTGGCATGGAGTTAATTTTCTTCATAGTAGCTGGTATGGGGCTGTGTTTTGGATTTGTGCTGAAAACAGTGCTGATAACCCAGGGATGTTTTAGCTGTTGCTGAGCAGTGCTGCCCAGAGCCAAGGACTTTTCTGCTTCTTACCCCACCAGCGAGCAGGCTGGGGGGCACAAGGAGTTGGGAGCGGACACAGCCGGGACAGCTGACCCAAGGGATATCCCAGACCGTATGGCATCATGCTCAGCAGATGAATCTGGGGGAAGAGGAGGAAGGGGGGAACTTTTGGAGTGATGGCATTTGTCTTCCCAAGTCATCGTCAGGCGTGATGGAGCCCTGCTTTCCTGGAGATGGCTGAACACCTGCCTGCCCATGGGAAGTGAGGAATGAATTCCTTGGTTTGCTTTGCTTGTGCACACAGCTTTTGCTTTACCTGTTAAACTGTCTTTACTTCAGCCCATGAGTTTTCTCACTGTCTCCCCCATCCCAACACAGGGGTAGTGAGCGAGCAGCTGTTTGGGGTTTAGTTGCCGGCTGGGGTTAAACCACAACAATAATTTTAAATTATTGGGGTTTAGTTATGAATTGTGTTCTGTTACACACAGTGCATACAGCATTAGAAGAAATTTTAAAAATAATGTTTTCACATTTCAATATACAAAGTACTGTAGAACATAGGCAGAGCTGTTTTGGGAGCTCTTGTGTGGAACATGTTGATTTTCATGAAACATAAAACCTAAGTTACAGAATTCTATATGAAGACAGTTTTCCCTTCATTTAGCAAAATAAAAAAGCTGACCTGTTGAATCAGTAACATGTGCCCAAAACTCTTGCTTATTTATTCAATTTCTCCAATAGTAGTCACAGTTACATTTTATGGAGTTGATACATATATTGCTGACTTAACTGCAAGGTATGATTGCTGCTGTGTTTGGGCTATGTTTCTACTTAGGTAGCAAATACTTTCAAGTGTAATATTTCCAAGAGCGTGAGGTTTGATATTATGTAACCCAATTTCAGATACCTACTATGTAGACAACTTCATTTCAATAGTCATTTAGACTTCTTTCACAGCCTTTAGAAGGAAAGTGTACTTATGGAGCACAGTTCATCTTACATGTATTAGAAGTTTCCATTTGGATGAGAGGACTCATGGGAAACATATTGATTTATATCTTAATAAAATTGGTAAAGATATCCTTTTTGGTATAAAAAGGTGACATTGTCTCTGTTATTACAAAAAGACATGTGGTAATAAGGGAATATGTACCATTACAAAGGAGTATATTATTAGCATGCAATTCTGAGATTAAAAAAATCAATGGCAATATTCTTCCACTTTTTTCTCTTTTTTCCCTCTTTGACAATGCTAATAAGACAAACTGTTATCTTTTGAATTTGGCTAGCTTCTGGGTTATTGCTCATGCTAACCCTTCTTTGGCTTTTGTCTATAGTGAATAAGGTTAGCCTAGGAAGGCTAGGGCCAAAACCAATGGTTATAAAACAAATTTCATATATTTTAGGTTCTACCTCATTGTTGAAGATCTTTCTGTAAGAAGGGCTTTTTTTTTCTGAGAGAAGTGCCCAGGTTGCTTTTTTTTGTTTGTTTTTTTTCTTCAGATGAGGAATTTGCAAATGCATGAAGGTGAACAGTCTTGTATCATGGAAAATGAAAGTAGGATGGAAACTTCAGGAAGAAAATGATGGAAAAGGCTAAGACATTTTAAGAAGGCAGCTCTCTGAAGTTTTAAAAGGAAAAGAGAAGGAGAGTAAAGGAACAAAAGTCTTTCTTTCTTTCTTGGGCACCAATGTGAGAAAATGAACATCAGACACTGACTTATTTCTTAAAATTCTCCAGGGAAATACAGTGGTTACTTACAATTATTGTTCTAATATATATTTGTGTGTATGTACATATTTGACTTTGAGAAGTGTCATCTGTTATACAATATGTGAAAACTATGTATAGTATCAGTCAAGTGGCTGTGTGTGGGTGTTCAATATATATGCATATTGTAATAATAATGGGGAATTTAGATAAGCTTTTTTTTTTCCTTTTCACCGTTCTCATATTTTGCTTAAGGTTAGAGCAACATCTTTTGTGTTTATCAAAGGCTAAGAAACCCACAGGCGAGAAAATGGAAGACAGAGGAAATCATAAGCAAATCTACTGGTTGCAATGTTGGTACCCTGATAAGTGGTGAAAGTTATTTCCTCATGGTCTTTTCATTATAACAATGAAATTTATGTTTAAGGACTTTTCAAATAGCTATAGACTGAGATCCATTGACTGTAGTGGTTCAATGTATCAGCTGAGTAAGTGGTCCATATCTTTAATTTTGTAACCATTTGAAAAAAAATATTAGTTTACTATTACAAAGAGAGAGATTTTATTTTTTTATATCATGTTTTCAATAATAGCATACTAATGCAAATGGGGCATCAAAAGCCATAAAACTATCCCCTTTCATTGTACAAGTCATGTAGGAAATACACTACAAAGCTTGTCATCCTTGAACATACTTTCAGCTTGGAAATAAAACAATATGGTTTTGTATTAATTTTCTTTTTCTTTGGAATATTTAATATACTAAATAAAATTATCTAATAAAACATAATATAAATATTGTAATAATTTAAATCATCCATAAATGTTCAAAATTTTAATGATATCTAAGCGCTGTTATTTTTATGGAATCACTGGTTACATTGCAGTGGTGAAATAGTCACTCTAACCGAATTAGTCTGCAAATGAAAGCCACATACTATCTAATTTTAATTCACTTGTTCCTTGTCACTTTTCTTAAGGGTTCTAAAATGTAAATAAGCCTTCTGCCAGCTCCTTATTTGCTCATGTACTGGACACTTAGGGAAGCTACAAGATAAAATACAATTTCCTTGAAGCACAAATTATAACCTTTTTTTGTATTTTGTAGGAAGAAAAGTTTCTTTGGACATTTTTCTTGGTCTCTAAGGAGCTGGATACTGTAGTGGATAGGCTGTCATTTGTCTTTAAATTGTCTGAAGTCCATTCTGCAAAGACAAATGGGACATGAGTTAGAATTCAAGTGAGGTAATTTTAATGCACCTATAACAGAAGTGCACATTTCCAATTGCCAGGTGTCTAAGAAGTAACACCAGGTATAACCCTTATGCAACCATTATGCCATTTAATAAGATACGTAAATAGCTGAAACCTTTTAATCTAAATTTAGCACTTTTCAGGGTTTCATCCCACCTGTTTTTAAATGCATCTTCTTGATGGTCTGTCTGAGGCTGATCCCACAGTTTGAAGGTGTCTCCAGTATTCAGGACACTGCCTCTCAACTTTATTATAACTTTGTTTCCAAAGTATGCCTGTGCATTTCTGAGATTTTGGGTTTTTTTTTCACTGGCTGTATGGGTGGAAGCATTCTTGTTTCCAAAGTTCCTGCACCGCTGATGAGTAAGACATAAACTGTGTCTTTTCAGGGAGGTTTTAACTTCTTTCTTTTTTTCCTTGTGAAATTAGTTATTTTCGATGTAGTAACTTTCTATGCTGTGTGTGCAGGGGTGTGAGATTCCTCTTGCTCTTGATTTTCCCTAGTTTCAGCCTCAGATTTTCTTCCATGCATTTTCTGTTCCCACGGCTGTGCCATAGCAGAAAACGACATAACATTGTGTTATTCATTTACACCTGAGATGCATAGAGTCATCTTCATTCCAAACTTTAATTTATTGTATTTATTGTAAAAGCTGTAGCTGAGTTGATTTCAAAAGTTTGCAACTGGTTTTATAGTTATATATCTGGCTTGAGTGCAAGTTGATACTAAGAACAGTAAATGTTTTTTTTAATTTTTTTTACTTTATGTGGTTAATTCATTTCTAAAAACCCTAACAATAACTGCCATCGGTGACACTTCATGAGTCTAAGAAGATAGTGACAAAACATAGCCCTTATGAGTTTGGGAGAATGCTACAGAAACAAATTCCCTTAAATTGTTAATGCAATGTCAAAGGGCATGCATTCTGCTGCTGATAAGACATGAAAACAAATAAAACATAAGCTAACAGTCAACAGCTATCAGCAGTTAACTAACTTATTCCTTAGTCTAAATATTAGTTAGGTGATAGCATACCTAAAATGTAATAATTCTCAATACACTGTACTGGGTGCTAGAAGTTTTCTATGTTCTAAAGAAAATTGCTTTTAGTTAATGACAAAATCAGTAATCATGCAGAAATCTTGCTTTCCATTGGTAGCAATGGACAAGCTTAATTGTCTTGTTACTGTTACTCAGTGCAAAATCTAAATAGACCGTCCTTTTTTCATGTGAAGTTGGCAATATTAATCTGTATCAGAGAGTAGTATCAGTGTTTAATGGTCTTTCACAGACCAAATCTGGTTGAATTATGAAAGAAATTATTTTGGGTTATTTGACTGGATTCCAAATAGCTGTTCAGTTTGGCAATATCCATTCTCTTCATAAAGGATTTTCATTCACACAATATTTAAGGGAGGCCAGTTCTTCACAGTCCTTTGCTGTTTGTATCTGAGTAAGACTATTGTCTAATGTTTATCTGTTTTCCTTTTTTGACCATTATTCTGTGATGGTTTTTCCACATCAGTGCAGAAGAAAATCTAAGTAATGTGATTTATATTAGGAACCGTAACTGGCAACAAAAACAGCAACAAAAAATATATCCATAAAATACTATGTTGAACTTCCCCTTTCACAGGGATTCCAGGCAGAAACACCTTTCAATTTTCTCAGCATTTTCCAGGAATACTTTTAGTCATAATTTTTCTAGGAAATATGGCTTTACAGAAAACTTAATTCTAGGACAAGTATTTGTCAAAATGAAGTAGGATTTGAATTACCTACAAGTAACTCAACACTAAGCATAAGTTGACGTACTTAGTATACAGGAAAAATGAATTCTTAATCATGAAGAGCAGTGTGGGAGAAATCATGATGGTATTTGTGGAGACAGACATAAGGAGAAGGGAGTCTGATTGCCAGATGGTAAGGCATTAGCATATTCTATTGGCTTTTTATGTCATAATGTGGCTTAACACTGCTCCTAATTCTCCTTCCTACAGTTTATTTCATTAGAATCCAATCCCATTGTAAGTGCTGCTCAGTATTGTCTGGGATATGGTCTAAGGGCATCCCAGTAGTAACACTGTTGCTAGTTCTTTCCTAAAAATAATCTTTCCTGCAGATTATGAACAAAGTAAGGTATTTGAACAAGCATAAATGTTTTCCAAATCAACTGAATTTCTTAGGTTTTGAAACTTAGACCCAGGGTAGATATTGCCTATATCTTTTTCCTGCGGGAGGTGGGGGGGGGGTNTCCCCCGGGGGGGGTGGGTTTTTTTTTTTTTTTCAAATTAATACACTGTACATACCTCTGTATTACAGTTGTTTTGGTTTTTGCAGTGGTGAGGGTACAAGAAATTTTCTTTAATTCTGTTCACAAGCCTGAAAAGACTGTGCATATATGGGAACATATACTTTTACTTATATATTTTGTACCACAGACAAATTGCTAGTTTTCTTTATGAACACATTACACTCTCAAAGAGTAATTGTGTATTTGTCACCATCTCCTTCCATTATCAATCACTATAAAGTGTTCCCTATAGGCCCATTTAACATGGGCTCTCTGTGAAATGAAGCATTACAGTCAGGCAGTTTGAAAAAAAATATTACCACCCTAGCAGATGGAACATCAGTAATTTAGTACTAATCAGCTCAACTGGTTTTACAGAGTTTCTGCCTTTAATGTTCTGTGCCTTCATTGTGTGTGATTTACATTTGACTTGAGTCTGGCTTCAAAGGCTGGCAGCTATCAGTAGCCAACTGATAATATCTCCCTATCATTAGATCCACCTTGTAAAGCAGTCCCAAGGTTTGGTGACCAGGAAGATGCAGGTTTTGCAGCACACCTGTAAAATGAGTTTCCTTATGCTACACTGAGCTGTGATTAGGTAGATAAAAGGCAGTTTGCACTGCAGACCACCAAGCAACCATGCTGTTCTCCTGTCAACTTGCAGGGCTGGGAAGACAGATGAAGACAAAGAGTGTATTGCTGAACCACCTTTCCCCAGGCAGAGGTGAAGGAAATGTCAACGCTAGGGTCTTTCCTGGACTACACCAGCTGCTATCTTTTCATCAGAGCATCAGTTAGTACAACCATTTGAATTATGATTAATATCACCATCCCTTTGTCAAAGCTGTTAGAAGTTGCCTTTCCTATAGGGCTATATAGCACTTCAGGGAACTGAAGGCTTTGGATTAGTTTCTTCAACCATTTTTTTTCCCCTTCAGTTTTACTAAATACATTAGAGAACTGACCTTTAGAGACAGGTATACCTGTCAGACTATACTTACCTGTGCATACTGCTGTCATTGTAGTAACTGAGAATGTATTGTCCTCCTGAAAGAAGAGCACCATTTAAAAATTATTCATTGATACTTGCAAATTGAAAACTTGTGGAATGAATAAGTATATGTGTGCATGTGTGTATGTATGTATTTGTATACACCACAAAATACATACAGCCTTATATGTAGATCTGTCTTTAAAAAAGCTTTTGTTTTTAAATTTTGTACTGGAAGTTTACAACAGCACCTGAAGAAGTTTCAGCTTTTAAGGTTTGTATAGATATAGGCATATCCTCAGTTCAGTTGGGATAGAGTTAATTTTCACAGGAACCTGGGAGGGGGCACAGCCAGGGCAGCAGACCTGAGCTAGCCAAGGGGCTATTCCATAACATGTGACATCATGCTCAGTATATAAATGGGGAACGGGCTGGGGGGACTCTCTCTGCCCTTGGTGGGGGAAGTGGCAGAGCGTTGGGTTCTGGGTGGTGAGCAGTTGCACAGTGCATCACTTGTTTTGTAGTATCTAGTATTAGTACCATTGTTGTTGTAACTTTTCTTTTTGTGTTGTCCCAGTAAACTGTCCTTATCTCAATCCATGAGGTTCTGTTTTTTTTCTTTTCTCCTTTCTGATTCTCCTCCCTATCCCAGTGGGGGGGGGTGGGGAGGAGTGAGCGAGCACCTGCATGGTGCTTTGTTACCGGCTGGGCTGAAACCACCACAACGCACAATGGCATTACCTGCTGAAATTTTCTTCCCACTTGTATTTTTCTATTTTTAACGTATTAATAAGGCTATTTGCCTTGGTACATTTATAGGAATTCAAATAGTTTATAGACATATAGAAGGTAAGACTCAACATTGTTACAAGTGTGGGAAGGACCTGGTATATCTAATTTAGGCACTTGGATGTACACTTTTAAGTGACAGGTAAAGTAGTTCTGGCGTCATTGCTAAGTTCCCAGTACAGCCAATGGAAAGAAAAAGGAATGTTTGAAGGTCTTCAGGGAGAACTTCTGAGCCCAAACTTAGATGTCTTAAAAGGTTAAATGTGGACTTTGTAGTGCTTTGATTTTGCGTGGATGTGGTTTTTTTGTGTGTGTCTGTGTTTTAACTCATGTATGGGTAAGGCCAACTTACTTCCATTCACACTGACTATGGCCCAAGCAGTTCTCTTGATAATAGTGAAACTTAACTGTAGACTACTCATTAGTGTGAGAAAGGTTATCAGTTGGGGGCCAATCTGGCATTGCCTCACTTATGCTGGTTAAATTTTTATTCAAGAGAAATCAATTCAGAAGTTCCCCTTCATGTCAGTGGGACTAGGTTTTGGCATTTAGCTCATGATTTCAACTTTTACATATTTGTGGAAAAAAACTGAGAATGTTAAACTACATGTGATGGTATTAAAAATCATAGCATCCTCTGACTGCTCCCTGGCTATTTGGATTAGCAAAATATGACTCCAGTTCTTTTTGGCATAACCAGAAAAACTATACAAAGTGAAAGATATGAGAAAAATGCTAATAAAATATTTACATAAATATTTCAAAAAGAATTCCAGGTAAAGTATAGCACTTGCATATGGAGAAATAAAGAAACTTTTCTCCCCAGAATGTGAAAAGCAAGGACTGAAGCCAAATCAAATACTAAATGTGTATGCATTGAATATCAACGTTGAAATCCATCTGTCTTATATCCTTTCACTTGCTGTGTTAGAGACAAGATTGCATTATTGGGAAAGAAACAAAACAACAACAAAAAACCCCACATAAACTTTCCCTGCCCTTTAGGGAGCAATCTGAGTTTTGACTTCCTCAGGAAGCAGTTTGTATTCTGAGAAACTGAGAAATTAAACAAACGTCCATTCAAGGGAATGTAAATTTGTCAATATGGCATCCGTGCCTCATCGAGGGGAAATGAGACTTTGGAAAGCAAATTGCCTGCTGTTAGGTGCCTTCTGAATTGGGGAGGAATGTTCTCCACAAGGCTGTTTTTAACAGGCAGAGTGCATGTTGCAGCCATGTGTCAGATGAAATTCAGAAGTTAAGTAAAACAGCAGTTTTCAAATGTGCATGGTAAGAGTGGCAAGACTTCTATAAGAAAGGCAGGGGGTGGGACAAGCCTTTTGAGAGATGACCTTCTCCCGCATCAGTTCCATTGTGGGTAACAGCTATGTCAACTCTCCTTCTTCCTCAGTAGAATTGATCTTATTAAATGATCTACTAAATCAGGCACTCTTATTAAAGCCAGGTACAAAATTTGTAGGAGGCACTAAGCCTGGGTACTACCATTCCCTTCATTATATTCTACTGTTGTTTTCCCTGACGGAGACAAATTCTTTCAGATGATTAGATAACTGCAATAATTCAGAAGAAAAGAGAAAGACAAACAATCATGAGAAATGTTTTCAAGCAAGCCACTCTACCAAAGACGCCCTACTTGTTATACACTGAAAAAATGGGCCAGATGTGCTTATTCTTTAAATATTTGTGCTCTGAAACTTCTTATCTATGAACGATTCTGGTATCAGCAGCTTTAAATCAGAAAGCACTTGCTGTTCACAGAGCATATATGGCAGTGGCAACTTTTCTACCTTGTTATATGGATATGCATTAACTGTTATGAGTTTTGGTAGTTTGGAGTGAAGAGTAGCAAAGGTAGTTCCTCAGTCAAGCAATGTGTATGTTGTGTCCATATTGTGTATACTTCAGGGTCTTTTGAGGTGAGCAATTGTCTAGGGAAAGCCATGGAAAGAACAAATTTCTGGATTCTAGCAGGTTGATCTCCAGAAAAAAGTAATTAATTTTGTGTATCACAAAGGCACAAAAGAACCCTTATTTATAACTTTAACTTGATGCTAAAAGATTGCATTTTACCATAAAGTGCTCCCTAGACTGTTATCTAGCCTCCTGTCCCTCCTGGCATTTTCTGCCACATGTACTTTTGCTTACATATGAACAGAATATGGAAAAATGAAAAGCAATCCACTAGTTTATTAGGGAGAAAATTGAATTAGAATAATCTCAGATGAGAATTGCATACAAGAAGCAAAATTATTTTAGTATTATGATTTAAATACTTTATAATTACTTATACTTTTTTATTATTGACTGTATTATATCACCCCTAAAATCTCACAGTGTGCTCAGCACGGTATCAGAGAAATCCCTGTGGAACAAGGATACTTTGCAGATGTTTCAAAAATAGTTAATAATGTGACAATAAGAAGAAAATGAAAAAGGCAACAACCTGACAATTTACAATAATAATGGCTGTAAAGCCAAGAGGTAGACATGGAAATTTTAATAGCACTGTACACAGAAAGTAGAGAAAAGGTGGGGAGGTACATGATACCAGAAGAAAACTTCTGCTTACCACTTGACATGTCTTCCACTTTTCCTTCAAGGAATGAGAAGCCAAATGAAGAGATAGCTATGAGGTTTTTTTTAATTGACTTTAGTTTCTTATTTCATTACATGAAGATACTGATTTTTTTAATTTGACATAGATCAGTTATGCTTATGAAAAGTGATGGTCAATGAAGACAGTTTTCAAAAGCACACAGTGATACTTTCATTGATTTTCCTTTGAAATAAAGGATAAAACTCCTATCAAATCTGAAAGGAGCTGAGTTAGGTCAAGGGCGAATAAACTAAAAAAATCTTGCCCATTTCTAAACTATGGTGTAGGATCTATAAAAATGTTCAAACAGAACTTAAGTTTGCTTTTAGTCCTAATGTTTTTCATCTTTGAAGAGAGTCCATGAAGTGGCTTTATGACACAATTGCACTTGCTTAAAAAAAGAGCCTTGCTGTAGATTTGTTCTTGACTGTGATATAAATCTGAGTTTAAATATAATGTATTTTTAATGGCATAACTCTATGATATTAAGCTAGGAATATAAAGTCTTTAAAGGATCAACACTGATCCTATGTTAGTACTAAGACATTTTCTGTCTGACATAGTCTTGAAGACTAGCTGCCCTGTAATTGATGGCATACACTGACCACCATGGTCAGCTTCAATGTCAATATCTCCTGGTAGTTAAGGTGAGTTAAGAAAACCTACAAAAAGTAATTAGAGAATGTCAAGGGTAAGTGTCCCTGACACACAAATAGTCTGATTCTCCTGCTGAGAAAGATATTGTCGTGGAATCCAATGAGCAGCCTCATTAATGCTGATAATTATCTCCTGCTGTTTTGAAATGTGCATTAGGTTTTTTTTTAATGTTTATTTAGCTAAGAATGTGTCAAAAGCCACCAGTAGCACAACAAGGTCACTAAGTAGATGGAGAACCCTATGGTAACATGAAGGCACGTGCAGACACCCTTATGTTCTTCCATTCCCATTTATATCCAAGTATAATTGCATCTAAACCCAACAGTGTGATGTTTGTATGTTTCTTTAGTCCTGTGTACCAAAGATGTGGAATCTAAGCAAAGTGAAATTTCCAATTATTTCAGACCTGTCTTTATTTCAGTAAGATGTTGATGGCTTAGGTGGAGAAACTGCAAACAAGCTTAGAAAAAAAAAGTACAACTACTATGAACCTGAATGTTTAGGACTGATCTCAATTAAACTGAAAAAATATTAAAATACATTTAAAATATGGTCAAAGATCTGTACTTTTGGTCCCAGAAAATTGAAAAATTAAGAACAAGAAAGTTTTCTAGTGATCATCAAAAGTTCAGTGAGGGTTTATAATTTTGATATCTTTACTTATTATTTCATATTATTTTTAGGGTAAGAATTTATATATTTATATAAAAAAATAGCTATATTGTAATTCTGAAAATACCAATTATATCAAAGATATTCATAGAGTACAGTCACCAGAGTAACATTTACATACTGCAAATGTGCTGAGATCAAAGACATAAAACCAACACAGCAAAGTGAAAATTATTCATGTTTTCTTTTGAATTCACAGGGATTCCTTGTGAAAGGAACCAACATGGTTTGGGAGAGAAAGACATGACTTGCAGGATGCTCTGCAGGACACTGGGGTTTTTGATTTTTTGTTGCAGGGAAATTAATCAGTTCTGCTCACAGGAACATTCATTTGAGGATTTTTCTTTCAATTTACATAGGGGACATGGTGCCTCCAAGATATCCTAAAGATTGAGGTTTGCCTATGACTTAGGCTGTGGAGTTGAGGGGAAGGTACAAATTCAAAGTTTGGCAGGTCATGTCATTCTATCTAGTAGAGCACAGTGACTGTCTAGCAGAGTATATGAAAGGCTAGTTTTGAGAAATGAGGGGCCTTGCCCCAAATCAAGGATGGGGGAGAAAATCGGGAAAAGAAGTAAAACTCGTGGGTTGAGATAAGAATGGTTTCATAGAAAAGAAAAGAAGAAACTAATAATTATAATGACAACACTAATAAAATGCCAACAGTAACAATAAAAGGACTGGAATATAAAAGTGATGCACAATGCAATTGCTCACCACCTGCCAATCGATGCCCCGTTAGTTCCCGAGTGGTGATCCCCTTCCACACCTCCCCCCCCCTCAGTTTATATACTAGACGTGATGTTACATGGTATGGAATACCCTGTGGCCACTTTGGGTCAGCTGCCCTGGCTGTGTTGCCTCCCAACCTCTTGTGCCCCTCCAGCTTTCTTGCTGGCTGTGCATGAGAAGCTGAAAAATCCTTGACTTTAGACTAAACATTACTTAGCAACAACTGGAAATCTCAGTGTGTTATCAACATTCTTCTCATACCTAGCTCAAAACCATAGCACTGTACCAGCTACTAGAAAGACAATTAACTCTATCCCAGCTGAAACCAGGACACACTATCAACAGAGCTCTACCATGAAGATCAGGGCCTTGAATAGAAAAGTGTCTACATTCACTCATCATCTGTGCATTATGTAGAGCAATACGTATATATAGACCCAGTGCATTACAGGATTTCCAGCTTTCTCCAAGATTTACTCTTCATGAAGCATGGGAAAGCCTGAAAGACAACAGAAAATGATGGATTTTCCATGAAACATTCTCCCAGCATTCAACAGTTTCCAATTAATGAACACCTTGCACAAAAAAAAAAAAAAATAATTCTCCTGGTATCACAAACAGGGAGAAGGGATTGGCAAGAACTAGGAATATTGTGTCTGCAGCAGCCTCACTGTTCTTTTTCTTTGATAGTGAACAAAGCCTACTAATTATGAAGTGTATATGAAAGAGAAGGTCTAAATCACCCAAAGAACTTGAGGAGTGCATATATTTGTAGTAGCAGCTGTTTTTCTGTATTGAAATACTGTAGCTGTAATGGTCATTAGACATCAGTATCTCCACTTCCATGGCACTCATAACAGTTACGTTTTTTTCATGCTTAAAATTAAGAACACTTATTTCCTATTTCCTTATATTGATAATGCAATTATTGCTTTTTAAAAAGAGGAAATGGCAAATGCCATGACCTTTTGTAATAGTTTGAAAGGGTAAAAATAAAATGATCCTCCCGTTAGTGAGTACAGTGTATTGTAATGCTTTATAAATCAGTGGAATTTTAATGTATATTTTATTGTAAACATGATGTAAATGTAGTTTCAAGTTTCTTTAGGCTATATTGGAATGTAAGTTACAGCAAAATTGGGGTTTTCTTAGATGAAATATCTGCACTGTGGTTTTAAACAAAAATGAAATCTGACTATTGGCTGGAACACTCAGACACTGTCTGGCAAGATGTACAGAATTTAAAAAAAAATATCTGACTTTCTGCCAAAGCCCAAAGAAAGGTGAGTAAGTCTATTCTGAATGACAAAATTGACATGAAAAATTGAGCCAACTGGTTAGAACAAGAGATACTTACTAACTTTACCCTTCTTTGGTGCTGGTTTTTGATATTACCTACATGTAGTATCTATGACCAAGGGAAACGTAATGTCACTTTCTAAATTAATTTCCCCACTTACTATATTAGACAATGTGATAGAAGATCATCATCTCATCATTCTGATGATGAAACATAAGTAGTTTTGTAGTGTTCTTTGATGTCTTTTAGTGACATGTCCTATAGAAGTATAAAGTGTTGCTCTTGATGAGAATGATAATAAAATATTTTGACAGAATAATTTCTGCCAAGTCAAAGCTGTCAATATGCCTAGTGAAATTAACTATGAACTGTGCTTAGTGAACTTTATAGCACTGCACCTAACAATTTACTCACAAGTCAAATACTCAATTCCTAGAAAATACTGATGGATGGTCATTTGAAATTGTTACATCCTTTTTGTATTTCCTTTTTTTTTTTTTAATCTTTTGCAATGGAAGATTTATCTGTAGAAGTACTTATCTGACATAGCTTTTCTTCTTTTCTAGTTAACTTATGGAGTAGTATACTTAAAATAGAACTTTAAGTACTGTGAGGCACTATGTTTTACAATCTCACTGTCAGAAATTTTTCTTATTCTCAGACTTTACCTGTTGAGCAGTTTTGTTATTCAGGTGTTTGTTCTATTTGATTAAAATAAAAGAAGTAGCTAGCTAATAGTTTCTGATGTGATCCTTTATTAATAGTGTACATTTGTATTATTCAACATGATCTTCATATTTAAAATTATTTTTAAACCTTTCTCCTTTTTCTCCTATCCTTTTCTTCCTGATTCCTACAGATTTTCTTCCAGACCTTTATCCTGTAAGTAGTTAAACAGAGTTAAAGTTTTCTGAATCGGAATTTCAGAGGAAATATGATCCTAACTCAGTATTTTCATGTTTGCCTTGACATCAGTAGTCAAGCCCAGTACTGTGGCTGTAAGGACCCACAAGGACGCGACATTAATCTCAAGTCTTCCTTTACTATATAACTGAAGAAAATGCCAACTAATTATACTAGAGAGATGCCTATTGGTGATTTCTGCCATCATGAATGCAGGGTTTGTATTTGTGTTCTAAATCTTGAAATTATGCATCTAGCTATCCCACATAACTATGACTTCTCAAAGTTACTAGTTTCATTTTTCAGCTTTCATCCCCTCTATGTATTATATCTTGTGTTATTTTTACATAGATTCAAAGCTAGCACTAATTACAGACTCTGTTCAGTACTGTTAAGGTATTAGAAAATAATGAGAGGAATTTGGGAAGCCAAATGTGAGGAAGGAAGAAGAATGAAATAAATTATTTTATACTTGTCGTGTCAGTCAACATGTCCTATAAGTCTCGTCAGGCAACGTGTCCTATAAGTGTCAAGGATGCAAAGATATCAAATGGTATAATAAAATTAATCTGCAATTGAAATGAAGATGCAATGAAAAATTAGAACTGAGAGCTTTAAATGGACCCGGTACTTTACATCATGTGGTGCCTGAAGACTAATAATGAATATTTTACATGTTCACATCATAAAATTTCTCTAAAAATCAAAATTCTCATGACTGAGGACTAACTGGAATTTGCTGCTTTTGTATGTGCAGAGAACACAGCAAGGGACTTTTGCTGCACATATGTTTGTATGAGGGGATGTGAACTGATGCCTTGTAAGGACATTCTTGGTATAATGTAGTTCATATACAAAACAGTTTTTTTGATGAAGCTTTTAGGAAAGCATAACATTTTTTTATTATTATTTTATGCAAATAGATCCTTTTCGAGGTAAAGGCAAAAGACTGCGAGATGATAGAAAGGAGGGCAGGAGAACAGAATTAAAAAGTAAGAAAATGGAGAGTAAGAGACTCTCAGACAGTCAAAACTTCTAGGGATTAAGAAAATGGAGAGTAAGAGACTCTCAGACAGTCAAAACTTCTAGGGATTATTTGAATTAGACCTATACATATCTCAGAGTGATGATATTTGCTGTTCATAGTTAGTGATGGCTTTATAGTGATGGGGCAACAAGTTTCCAGGGTGCATTTATTGTCTTTCTATAACCCCATAAGTCATGAAAAACTGGGAGAATAATAAAAAATTTCTATGGGATTTCTAGGGATTTTTATGTGACATGATATTTGACCAATAACTTTGACGGAGTCCTTTCCAACTGTCATGTAGCACGCAGTTTCTTTTCACTAGTCTTTTTTTCTAACTGACAATGAGATTGTTGAAGCATTTCTGATAACAGAACTTGTCACAGGCCCCTGAAAATGTGTTACTGTTCTAAAAAAAGATCAGTACAAAGATTAGGTGTACAAAATTACTAAACATTTCAGTCACACAGGCCATGATTTTTAGTAGTAAGCAATATGGTTACACTGTTCTCCTTAGGAAAAATAAATAAATAGAGTTCTCAGAAATGACTAAATGCTCTGAAAGAAAGTCGCTTAAGTATCAAAAACTTTATATTCCTACATTGCTTTGGGAAAATCCTGTCCTTCAATAAATAACCTCATTTTTAAAAAGATGCTAAATAGGTGTTAGTCAAGTTTAGTTTAGAGCTAGTTCAGAGCTGCTAGATGCTCAGCAAATTAAGAAATCACGTCTTACCAGCTTCTATGCATAGACAAAGTAGTTTGGATAAAAATGAGACTTTAAAGCAAATTATCTTTGGTTAATTCTATGAGAAAGTGAATCTTTATACTTAGTACTTACTATGAAAGTAAAATTCTATCTTTATATTTATTTGTTAAAAAAATATTCATGAAGATTTTAGGATGTTTGATACATTATAATTTAAATGATATTTTTATGTTGTTAACATGTAAAACTGACAATTTCAGTAATGAAAAACTTGCCTAATTATTTGTTTCATTAACATGGAAAGAAAAATGATGCGATAATTTTTATATGTTACGCATTCACATAAAAACTAAGTCTTGATGCCAGAATTGGATAAACAATTTCTATTTTATTTTCCTTTTCCAGGAAAATGGAACAATTAGGTCTTTCACAAGCATTTTGTAATTGTGTTGTCCTCTTTGAACAACCCTTCTCTTAAACCAAAATGTAGGATTTGTGAAATGGGATAGAATTATGCAAGATGAAGGGATCAGTTTTTTTAAACAATTTTCAAGGTCTATTTTGGTAAAGTGCATACAACACTTCTTAGTAAATCAATTAACTACTGGGCTTCTGCATGTTGGGGTGAAAAAACTGAGAAAATAATTTACTTTGAAATTTCTTGAAATACATTCAGAGTTAATAGGGAAGCCTGTTTCTGAGTCATAGCATAGATACCATGTTTGAACCTGAAGCATGATTCATATTTCTTCTGTTGATCTCTTTTAGTCGCTAAATATTGCTGGCAGTGTTAACACATTAATTAAAAAGCTCTTCTAATAGATTAATGTTATGGGTTTGTGTGGCGTGGTTTGGTTGGTTTTTTTTTTTTTTTTTTTTTGGTAATGGGGGAGGGGGCCGCAGGTGTGGCTCCTGTCAGAAGCTGCTGGAAGTTCCCCCAGCTCCAAG
>VYZV01044268.1:0-16978 GCA_013401275.1 Pandion haliaetus
TTGCCAGTGAAAACTTCTGTTTTAAAAATCCTGGAATTAAAATTGACATTTTTCTGCACGATTAAATTTAATGTGTTTTATATATTTATATTTATGATGAACACATGACACTTTTAGTTGTGGCATTTGCATGAACTAAAGTTACACATTAGAATAACTACTTGTTCAAGTGGGGTTTTTTTGGTTTTTTTTTTTAAGCTGGTTTGTAACATACTTCTATCAGAAGCAAAGTTCTGATTTGGAAAAATACCATGAAAACCGTGTATTAAATGCTTCTTGGTGCTTTTAAAAAGAGCATATAAAGCCTGTATTAAATGGTCTTTGGCTCTTTCTCATATATTTAATTTTTGCAGGAAAAAAGTTTTTGTTTTGTTTTGTTTTTTTGTAAAAGGAGCTATAAATGAAAACCACAGATTTAATTCTGGCCATGAAAAATCTGCTGCAGATTTTTCATCTTGGAATTAATATATTTATGATACTACAAGTCCTCTAGATATTACACATTTAGGAAGACACTTGCAGGTTTTCTGCGATTTCAAAGACACTTACTCATATCTGTGAGATTCAATTTGAGATTCCTATGGAAAAATGAGCCTGCATTTGGTATCTGGCATTTGCATTACTTGGCTAAAGACAGTTTTATTTTTCTGCATATTACTCTGTTCCTTGCTAAAGCTGTAGCTCAGAGCAGCAACTTTGAAACTTTTTGAACATACCTAAGCGGTTTGGGCTTTTTTTATTAATACATAAAGATGAATTTAAGTTGAACATTGTATTAACTGTGACAATCTCTTAACTCAAATATGGAAGTCAAATACTTCTGATTTTTGTGAATCTGAAATAATTCGTTAATTGATAGTTGATTTTGATATATATAACAAAATGATCATGATTGCATTAAAACAACACTGAATCTTAAGATAGGAAATGGTGACATTTGAAAGTCATGTAGTAAATTACATGTACATTGGTAATCTTCTGTTAGCTTAGCATAAAGAACAACTTACACTATGGATCCTACAGCACGGGTACTTACTATAATGATACCAAGTCTTTGCTGCAAGAGAATAAAAATAAGCAGTTACTTTACAATTCCTTCATGCTATAATCACTTTAGGGAAAAGGGCATAATTATTGAGAAATGTTATTAATCAGATTTTTTTGTAAGGTAATTTAAACCTTTAAAGATTACTTGAGGCATTGGAAGACCAGCATGGGTCTTTGCGAAAGGAGCAGAACTGTATAAGTACTGTGTTCAGCCACCTCCTAGTGCCCCTTCAGGCTTGCCACCTAGATAGCCATTGATGGCTCAACCCAGGCTGCCACAATGAAGTTTGTACACCTTGTAATTATTCCCCTGTTTAGCTCTTTACTTTGACCATCAAGTAATTTTCTGTTCATAAATTGACACCATTTTGCATCAAAGGTGATGAGTCAGGTTTGTGCTTTCTAACTTACTTTAGTAGTTCTAATTTACCAGTTGCTCCTGCATCTGTATCTGGTTTCAGTTTTGATGAAGTTAGGGCAAAGCACAATTTGCAGGCTTTGGTTTGGGTCTGTTTTTTTCCTTTTACAAACCTGGGTCTGGTTTTTTCCTTTTACAAACCATACATCAATGCTCCAAAAGCCTGTCTTGTGGCTGGATAAAACAAAATAAAAACACCTCTAAAAGGTCTCATTCTGAGAAATACATACTAATTTCAGGCAAAAATTCTTTTCATTTGGTGTTTACGAATTGCACTTTTAAAACTTTGCTTAGAGGTAGGGAGGAGTGTTTCAAAAATAGGATGTTTAAGTAAAATGAGTACAAAAGCATATAATCTTCCATTTTAGTGTATTTCTTCTTCTGAATAAGTTATGCTCTAATAAAAATTAAAGAGCAAGTTGCATTTTGAAGATCAGGTCATCGTAATTCATTGACATTAGGCCACATAACTGAATAATGTCTTACTTCAGTGAAATACATCAAATGAGATCAACAATTATGACTCATAAACATGCCTCGCAGGCATAAAACAGCAGGGAATTAGCATGTGAGGCTGATAAATATGCATGTAAATAAGCTCCNGATTGAATTGTCTACAGGGTAGATGCCCTCACACTAAGATTGTAGTGTTTGCGTATGTATATTGGAGCAGTTGTGTATGTGCATGCGCATGTATACATATTTAGGCACTGCATGTTAGGTGATGTTGAGCAGAAGATTATTTGGGGGCCTGTTTTACTCAGAATTTACAGATTTTAAAGTTTGCTTCCTAAGTAGAAAACTGGATTGTGAGTTTTGGTATATGCACTGGTATATTTATTTTTGCAAATACATTCTACATTGAAGGTAATTACTATTTATATTACTGAAGGTCCCACAAGTGCTACTACATTTAAGAGTCTGGCAGTGATTCTTTATAAACTTCCATTTTTGCTGGCGTCTTACAGCTTCAGCTCTTATCTACAACTTCAAAGTACCTATCACAGCAGTATCTTTATGTTGATCAGCACAAGTGTTTATGCTGTGCAGAGATTTACATCTGTATTGTTAGAAAAGTATATATAACATACTTTGTCTTTATAAAACATTTATACTTTGCTTTGCCAAATACAGACCAATTGGTTGCCATTTTCATGTGGCCTGGTGTACATCTACTTTATTACCATTCCCTGCTATTAGGCAATAAAAACTTTTCCAAACGATGCACATTTACTGATGTTGCATCACACTGTAATTATGCTAAAGTGATCTTAGACCAGTGGCAGGCAAGATGCAAAAACATTTTCATACTATGAAGTGTGTATTGACTGTAGATTTTAGTTATGTGTGGTTTATAGCTAAAATAGTCATTCTGAGAAATTGGAGATGGGGCTGGTATCAGACATCACAGTTGTTCACATGTGAAAACCTCAATCCCGTAATACTTGCCTTTTGCTTAGAGATACCTTTCTGTGGAAATAAAGCTTAAGCAAAATGACTTCCATCTGTTTAGATTTATAGGGTAGCAGAGAATATATCTTCCAGTTAAGATCAGTAAATTCAGGAGCTACTGTTTAATTCTGAAAGCCAGCTCTTTTTGCTGCTTAAAAATAAATAAATAAACTTGTAGCACTTAGAGACATTAGCATGAAATCTCACATGGGTTCTCATGTAGCAATTTATAGCTACCTTGTATAATTCGCATAGAAATGTTAAGTTGATCCCTGCTCCAACAGCATCAACTATTTAACCCAGAATGTAACAGCCTCTGACGCCAAGAAAAAGTGAGCTCTGTATACAGACTACAGGAGGGGATTTTCTGTAACAGAGCTGAATAAGCAGATTGCTATCAGGAACTCTGGTGGCCCATGTTTCTAGCGGCATAGCACTGTCCTTTTTCACAGAGGATGCCTATATATCTCTTGAGCCAACAGGAATAGAAAATAAACAACTTTGCCCCCCCCNATTGTTTCTAAGTATTTTTTTCATTCACCTCTAGAATTTTCCACATTTTCTCCAACATGTGTGAAGCCACTGGGAAATATGGTTAAATGAGTTAAGCAGACATCACCCATCTGTGCATCTCAGGGAAAATAAAAACAGTGCTGTCCCTCCGAAAGCTTTCTTGGTACATAACCAAAATCAGAAGAATAACCACACTCTAAAGCTCAACCTAGGCAAGGCTCTTGCAGGAAGAAAGGGAGGAGCACTTTGAAAAAACTGCTGCTTCTGGCTTACCCCAGTCTTGCTGGTGAGTGGCCTTTGCAGAATGTAAGGTGGTCCTAGCACCTGTGCTCCTCCGAAATGCCTGAAGGCTACTGGACACCCAAGAAAACACAAGTGTACATCATACCTGCTTCAGACAGTGTTAAAAACCTGGCATTCTGCCCCAGCTCTGAACTTCAGTCCCCTCACAAGCCAAAATGATCATGTTGCAGCCTCTTCCTTGTTTGTATAAATGTTTTATAATTCTAGACAGAAGGCATTGCAAGAACCCTACTTTTGCTCAAGTCTTGATTCACCCTTTAATATTGTTCACTGCCGCTCTTTCTACTGCACAAATGATTTGTAATTTGTATCTCTCAAACGGTTCCCACTTGGATTTCTCATGCGCTGAAAAGTCAGATGCCTGACATTACTGTGTAAAGTTAAGTGCTTGGGGTTAATGAATGGCATTAAATTTTATGAGGTCATGTCCGGTAGATGTTAAAAGAAGCTTAAGGCAACTTTATCACTGATAGAAATTAACAGTTGGCATGAAAGAATGCCTGAGGGAGTTCAGTTCTAAGCAAAAATAAAATTGGTGGTATAAAAACTAAAATAGAGAGTCATTGTGATTAATGTAAACATTTTTGTTAGGTAATTGGCTACGTGTTGCATTAAAAGAAATGAGACCTCACAGTTTGAAAGAAAAGAATATTATTGTACTTAGAAAGCAATTAATGTTTCTAGTCAAATTAAAAAAAAAATTACATCATGTGCAATATTTATGTTCTTTCAGTAAACATATAACCTTTGGGGCTATATTTATCAAATAGCGAAGTCTCCACTTATTTACATTACTCTTTTCTTTGGGCAAAATGTGTTTTCCCTAGTGGAGTACATTATTTTGTTTCATTAAACCTTTATTTCTACTCACATGCATTGCTTATATTACAGACCAAATGAGTAAATTCTGTGTACTTAAGTCATCTAAGGTTTGTGTTTTGGGGTGACTGATGGATGGCATGAAAATTCTGTTTCAGAAAGAAAATGGCTACATTAACTTATGGATAGATCTGTTTTGCATAATTATGTGGGGAACTATTCAGTAATTACACTAGTATTCACATGCCGTAATTTTCATCGTCTTTATTCACTGTCATTCCAGTGAGAGGAAACAGAAAACTTGTTCAGACGTATATATTCTTTTTCGCTCTGTCTTAAGACCTGCAGTCACAGCATATACTACTTTTTCAAATAATGCCTTTGCTCGAGTAAGACAGCTATTGTCTTGAATTTCACTCCTACAGTATGTGTCTAAATTCTGCACGCGTACTTCGAAGTCACTAATACCATGCTATGGATATGCCTGAATGACCTTGTGCAGACCCGTTCCTTCCACATCACTTGAGGTCTGTGCTGTCTGGATGCAGTATTGGAGGTAACAGTGTCAAGCCTGCTGGGAATGCAGAGCTCTAGTGTGGAAGAGTCAAAGTTTCTGGATCAGAGCTTTTTCTCCTCTCCAGCTGGACAGAGAGGTACCATACATGTTGTTGTGATTTAACCCCAGCCAGCAACTAAGCACCACGCAGCCACTCTATCACTCCCCTCCTCAACTGGCCAGGGGAGAGAAAATATAACAAAAGGCTCATGGGTTGAAATAAGGACAGGGAGACATCACTCAACCAATTACTGCCACAGACAAAACAGACTCAACTTGGGGAAAATTAAATTAATTTATTGCTAATCAACCAGAGTAGGGTAATGAGAAATAAAACCAAATCTTAAAACACCTTCCCCCCACCCCTCCCTTCTTCCTGGGCACAGCTTCACTCCTGAATTCTCTACCTACCCCCCCCAGTGGCACAAGGAGATGGGGAATGGGGGTTGGGGTCAGTTCCTCACACATTGTCTCTGCCGCTCCTTCCTCCTCAGGGGAAGATCTCCTCACTCTTCCCTTGCTCCACTGTGGGGTCCCTCCCATGGGAGACAGTCCTCCATGAACTTTTCCAACATGAGTCCTTCCCATGGGATGCAGTTCTTCACGAACTGCTCCAGCATGGGTCTCTTCCACAGGGTGCAGTTCTTCAGGAACAGACTGCTCCAGCATGGGCCCCCCACAGAGTCACTGCCATCCTCAGGGGCATCCACCTGCTCCGGTTTGGGGTCCTCCATGGGCTGCAGGGGGACAGCCTGCCTCACCATGGTCTTTACCACGGGCTACAGGGGAATCTCCACTCCAGCTCCTGGAGCACCTCCTCCCCCTCCTTCTTCACTGACCTTGGTGTCTGCAGGGTCATTTCTCTCACATATTCTCACTCTTCTCTCTAGCTACAGTTGCTGTTACACAGCGTTTTTTCCCCCCCTTCTTACATACATTTTCCCAGAGGTGCTACCACCGTCGCTGATGGGCTCAGCCTTGGCCAGCAGCAGGTCTGTCTTGGAGCCGGCTGGCATTGGCTCTGTCAGACACAGGGGAAGCTTCTAGCAGCTTCTCACAGAAGCCACCCCTGTAGCCCCCCGCTACCAAAACCCTGCCACACAAACCCAATACACCTGTCATACAGCACAGCAAATCATGGCCACGTCCTGAATTTGGAAGGGGAAATCTGAAGAAGTGAAAATACTTTAGAATTTGTAGTCCCTCAGGACTGTTCTGTTGCCTTCCAGGTGATTATTTTTGTGTTTTAATATGAATTATATATGTGAAACGCCTTTTCACATTTTCCTTAGGTGGTACTTGGTCAAAAAATCCAAAGTAAAAAAGCCGATGCTCTCTGATACTGGGTGACATTTTTGTCTTGCACCCAGACTGTTTTCTTTTGGCTAAAAGATATTGCACATTTTCTGTCTTAGAAAACTGGGGTAGCTGTCTAGAAAAATTGGCTACTACTTAGCATTTTTCCTATAATTGTGTAAACTAAATCATCAGCCTTTTGGAAAACTTCAGTATAATTGTTGTGTGCAAAAAAAATCTAGTCATACTTGTCTAATTTACATTCTTGAAGTCTCATATTTCTTACATCTCTAAAGTGCTTCATACTTGCATCCTTAGTTCCATTCTAAAGTGCCACCAGGGATTGACACTACTTATCCTCCTCACAGGAGGGCAGGGGTGGAGAACAGAAATCTGTCCCGTGATTGATCACATATTTCTTCACAGAAATGTTTTGTGGGGAATTTCTTTCTCAGTATCTGCAACAGAGGGGCCATTGTTCAACAAACTACCGTGCACTATAGTAAATAGAAGTGTTTTGTCATTCTGGTTGTCAATTTGGTACATTTTTATATTCTGATGTAGTTGTGGACTTTCATCTCTTAGACATCTAGAGTTTACTGCTAATGCATATATACCTTTGCTTTTCAAATTTTTCTAGGTCTGTCATTCACAACATGCATCTGCTTTTGTACCACCAAAGTACGCAGTTGGTGCTCTCCAAATTAACTAAGAGTTGATTTAAAAGAATTTTGATTGAAATCTACTGTTTTCATTATGCTTTGGCATGTTTTGATTTGGCAGTTTAAAAGCTCTAGCTTGGTACTTCTTTTATACTGTTCAGTGACATGTTTTTTCATCAGAGAAATTTACAGAAAAGGTAGGGTACTGCTCCATGTCATGTTCTCTGAGGTATGGGTCTACTTGATACACAATGTATTCTGAGAAGTAGCATCCTTAATTACAGCCTCAACTTAGGAATCTAGGGCTTCCTGGCTTCATCTTATAAAGCCAAGCTAGGCAGCTTTAAGCTCAGGCATCCCTTTCTGCTGCAGGTTCCTTCTGTATAGTTAATTTGATTAGGATAAGGGCTGTTCCATTGGCAGCAGCTGTGTCCCTTTCAGGGTTGAGTATTTGAGTCTGTGTGGCAGTGGTGTTTATTTTTAGGTCGTTGGGATTTTTTTCAGACCATCTTGCTCAAGTTTGCCAGATACTGGTGCCATCATAAGCTAACAGTATCCTAACGTGATTTTTAAAATTTTTTTTAAGATTGTACTTCTGAATTGTCTTATCTCTAGACTCTGGTACTGATGGAACATCTCCTTTAAGTTTTACCCAGATAACTTTAAACTTTCCTCAGAGACTAAGTCGCTTTTTTCAAAATCATTCACATAATGGATTTGTAAAGGAATGAAAAAAATGTGCTTTCTGTTGTGTTATGAATGATGGCTAAAGGAAGTAAAAATCATATGCACTTCTAAGATGATGTGTTCATAGATTAATAAACCATTGGTTTATTTGGGGTTTTTTTTGCGTGTAACGCTGCTAAAATGTGTTACATAGTTACATGATTAAAAACATGTCTTTTCAATAGATACGTGCAGGATCCTATTTCTAACTAATTCAGCAGATTCTTCTGCAGTTTATGTTGATACAAATCCAAAGTAGCCTGTCAGACCTACAGATCTGACTGCTTCCAGCAGTGCTAAAAGGAGTTGTGGTAGGGGAGGAGGAGGCTGCAGCTGGAGGGAGCCAGAGGAGCTGAGCTTCCTGGGGTGACAGGGATGCTGTGGGTGCCCAAGTGCCTCTCCCTGGCCCTGGGCGTTTTAGTAACTGGCTGCTTCCCGTGTTGCTTCACGTGGGACTTTCTTCACCTCTTACTGTGTGCTTTTAAAACTGTAGCATCTGAGGACAGTCCAGGCATTGCCCGGGCTTGCATCTCTGCGACAACTTCCTAACTTCAAGCTTCTCATCTGCTTCCTCTTCCTCAGAGCCAAAACCTACAGTTGAGTTGCTGGCTCTTTGGGGTAGTGCCAGCCCTTCCACAGGCTGCCAGGTAGCTCCACTGCCTTTTAGTTTCTTGTGTGCCTGAATTTCCGTGTTTCCATTTGTGGCAACAGTGCTGCTTCTTTTATTCTTTCTGGTTGCCTCCTAGCCATAAATGCTGTCTGTTATCCCATTCCAGATAAGCAAGTAGCTAGTTGTGCATGTGTCAGCACAGTAGCCACGTGGAAGCTCAGATTTCAGGCTGTACATCTTTGCATGTATGTTCTGGGCAAAGGAAAATGGTATGATTCTCACAGTGTTCCTAAGCATATTTACCTTCAAGGAAGGTCCAAGAAAGTACATTCTGCTTTAAGGAGAAGCCTTTGACATCCATCAGTGCTCTAAGTCATCAGCCTGCTGTAGTAGCTTCCTTTGATAAGAAACAGCAAAGAAAGCAAGCAGAATTGCTCCTGCTCTTTTTAATCTCTGGTCCTGGTTATCCTGAGACCACCCCCCAACTTTAGGAGGTGAGACTGCATGTCACTACCATGTGGCTTCCTGGCCAGGCTGGCATTTCTCCTGATAAACCTGTTATTCTCAGTTGAAGAGCAGCTAGCTTCTTGTTGAAAGGGCAATTCTATTTCAATAAAAGAGCACTTAATCCTTTCTCGTTTGTCTTCTACTATCATTTAATCTTGGCAAAACAACAGAATGTTAGAAAACTTCTGCTCAATCTTTTTTGGCTCCATTTTTTTCCTAGACTCAATGGAATATACATTACTGCTTTTGAATATGAAAATCAAACTATACTTACATATGATTTATTATCCCAAACAGAAGGATTGCATCTATCTATAAGATAGAAATGTGGCTAAAAATAGGATGTAATTGAAGTAAAATAAAGGACAATAGTAGTCTTCAAACATACAAAGAGATGTTATGTTTTTCTTATTGTCAGTGTAAATGGTCTCTGGAGACCACCTTTTTACAGTGATTGTGCATGTCTAAGATTAAGCAAAGCTGCATGACCAGTGCTATCTCAGGAGGATGCTGAGTCATTAACTCATGTTTATTGCCTCTTGCCATCTTTAGATTATTGCAATTTATAGCTCAAAGGCCTTTTAGGCTGTTTATAAGTTAAAATTAGCTAAATTCTTCTGGATGCAAGTGATAAGTCACTCGGCATTTGTGTATCATGGGACGTAAGTTCCTAGCGATGATGCCAGGCGGCTTGTAAGATTTTTTTCTTTATCTGCAAAGTCTAATTGTGCTACTTGTCCCTAGTTATACTGGATTACTCTATCCTCTGTTTTGCTAATGTTACTAATTTGCTATTTTGCTAAGCGTGTATACTCTTACAGAATTTACTGAAGTTAGAGATGATATTGTTTATTAGGTATACAGCTTCCACTTCAATCAGACTACATTAAAATGTTTGTATCTTATCCTGGAGTCTTTTGTGTCACATTTGATGATGATCTAGGAGCTTGTTTAAGTTATACATGGTAAATGATCAGCCGGGTTAAGTAGCAGATACAGGCTGTAGCACTGAGCGTATGAACAGAAGTGGATGTAATTTACTGTGGACCAAAGACAGGTGCACTAGGAGAAACAGTAACCAAAAAAAAAGTTAGAAGAATCACATTTTACCTTATCCTGTGGATTTTTTCTTTTACCAGTTTTATTGCTGCTGGTAAGAAATTCAATCCAGGCATTACTGGTCTAAATGCTTATTGACTTCAGTGGAAGTCACATTTGCTTATGTAAGCTAGTCTTGTGTGGTTCCCACTAAACAGGAAGTCAAACTGTTTTTCCATGTACGTGCTTTTTCTGAAGTGTTTAGATCACTATTGGCATCACAGTTAAACTTGGCCTTCCTGTCATGCTCAAAGAGATTATAATAAAACACCTCTGGATGTAAATTATGTAAGATTTCTGTATCTTGCAATCACCTGAGAATTATTCCCAAGCATTCCTATGAATTAGTTCAGTGGTAGTAGAGTAAAATTCCTTATTCTATTTATTTTATTGTTTTTAATTTAGAATACAGTGTATAGCTCAGCCTGGTTTAGTAAATGCAGAGGCTTCATCAGGAAAAGAAAAATGAGGCTGCAAGGGGCTGCATTTCTTAAACACTGATGCTACATTCTAATTTCAAAATCAGTCATCTAGACTTTTGTGTATCTTTTCCCATCCACACTTTTTCACACATACATTTTACATGTGGAAAAGTGGTATGTTAATTTACAGGCTAACCTAATGACAGGGTTGGTGTTTAGATTTGTGAACACTCAGAAGCAGTTTCACTTAAAATGGAAACCCTCTTATTTTTATGTGTCTTGATTTAAACTGAAGTGCATAGACAAAATTATTTCAAAAAGAGCTTTTGCCTGGAGAATACACAGAGTTTACTCATATATGCGTATACACATATGCGACTGTAATTTTATATGCAAAGATCATAGAAGGTGCCACTTGATTGTCACAAATCAGCAATCCAAAAGATACCAGAATTGACTGGGTTTGAGCAATGTGCAATACAAGTTATTCTTATTATCTTCAGAAGTTTTTGTTCGTAACTGCAAACCAATGTGTCTGCCTATCATATTGTTCAGCAGCTTTCTGCAGGGCTAAAAGAGGCTTTGATTTTGCACCTTGGTGTCAGTGTTCCTTGCCTATTTTCAAATGTGACCAGCTTTCACTATTGCAAGATTAGCATACGTGTGGGTACTGTATTGTGTTTTACAATTGTCTTCCTTTCCAAACTCAGATAAGCTTAAAGCGGAAAAAACACTGTTCATGCGTAATGTATTTTTCTCATATTTATATTGAAGGATAAACAAATGAAATATTTCAGCCTGTGTAAGACTTTTGTACTTCTGATGGCAAAGTCTCACAGTTAATTATCTGCATAGATCACTAATTATCATAGTGTATAATTTTTTGTTCCATTCATGGCAAAATACAATATTTTAGGGCACAGTTGTTGAAACTAAAATGCTACCAAAAAATCAGTACCAAGCAACACATGCATTCAAAGTATGCATCTAATGCTAAATGAACCTGAAGCAAGGGATGGAGAGTCAGGTTTGTGCTTAAAAGATTGCTCACGAAAAAGTTGCATCGTATTTATTTCAGAAAACTTAAAAAACTTGCTCAGAGTGAGATGGTCTTCAACTTTCCAGCCTAATAATTATTTAATAAATATCATGAGTGCTGTGCACTTAATTCTTTAGCTGAAGGCATTATTTTCAGTTTCTGTGCACTGCTTCGAGCTTGCTCCATTTAATCATTTTAAAAGCTTATTTGGTGTAAATTGAATTTAACACTGTAGTTGCAAGGGTGTTATGTAAAAAGTCCGAAAGCTTGTCTGTAGCAGTGTAGGGGCTGCTGGTACCAAGGATGGAGCTTCGAGAGGGATGCAGCGACTGCATCATCTTAAACTCGGCAGCACCCTCTCTTGGCACCGTACAGCAATGCCTTGAGCTTCCTTCCCTCGCTCCTCGGGAATCCATCAAAATACATAACGGAGAAATGCATAGCTCCGCTGCCTTTTACTTTTTAAAGATCTAGTTTATGTTGCAAAATCTCAATTTGCCGTATGTTTTGGGATTAGTTCTCCTTTTATCTTTATTTTTTCTCCTCCTACTGCCATTTTGGTCTATCAGCAGACCCAAATCGGAAAGCTTCAGTCGGCTTAGTCTTTTTGTATTTATTCTTTTTTTTCCTTCTTCGCTGCAGAGATCCTGAAGACTTTCCAAACTGCATATTTGGTGCTGTAGAAATACAAATTGTCTGCTCTTTTGTAAACCTTCCAATTGTCAGGCTGCTCTCTTTCAAAATAATAGAGGAGCCTGGAATCGCCCGTGCTAAAATTAAGAATTTATAACTGTATGGAACAGATGTTTTCATAAACATTTGCTATAATTAATTTCAACTAGGGGATTGAAGGAACAAAGCAGTTTTTCCCTCTTCAAAACTTTATTGCCTTTTCCCCATACAGCGAACTCAGAAATCTTTGCTTTAATATTGTTAATGAAACAAATTTACTCTTCTGTTTGGTTTTCATTGTGAAAAAGGAAAGCTTAATTTGAACAAGACACCGGGCTTTGGAACAATGGACAAATATGCTGAATTTCGAACATCGCGTGTAAAGAATTAACATACAGAGCATCAGTCTTTAGGTGCTCATTTCTGAGACCACAACTCTGTGGTGTCAATTGTCAGAGATTCCGACATGTTAGAATACATTTTACCCATATCAGTTTGATGAATGAATTTACCCGTGGAGTAAATAGTATGAAGGAATTTTATGTTTGAAGAGTTGTGAACCTTGCTGTTACAAAAAGCAAAGGAGTCTCGTGGCATTATATATAGTTATAATGCATAGTAAAATGCTTATTGTATGTTGATTACCCCTTTATACTCACAATAAAGGTCTGCAATCTGTTAAGCATTTTTTTTTGTTTGCATTATATGAGGAACACATTTTGACTGAAATCATTCTTCCATATTTGTATTATCACTAGTTTTTGGGGATATTGTTTGGAATGTACATAGTATAGGGCCAGAATTTTGGTGTTATTGTGAAGTAGAAAAAATACCCATGCATTTTTGTTCTGTTTTTACTAGTTCCTGTATATCACATAAATATAATTTGAGAAAAAAAATGTTTAAAGTTCAAAAAAAAGCACAGCTTAATTGTTTTACACCTGAAAGAACCAGTGCAGCTGCAAGGAGTTTTTGAGCAAACTAGAATTCCTGACTGATCTGTCATCTATAAAGTGTGCAAAGAAAAATAGGTAGCTGTCATTAAAATTACATTTCAGCTTTCAATAACCATTTAATGAGTAGCGTAATTATATAAGTATGGTACCTCAAGTACTTCACTCAATAATTAAAAATAATCTCATCTTTAAAGTGAAAGCGCTATAATTATTATTTGACTTAACCAGGACCACTGTTATGATCTCCAGTGGCACCTCAGATTGTTCAAAGTGGTTTTGAAAGTATAAATTAAAATTGGATAAATCATTAAATTATTAAGCTTTAAATATGCTGAAAATGAATGTAGCATGGAATTTGGAAGTCATATTATAAGAATTGACAACGTTAGACTGCAAGCATATATTTGTGTTAAAATTTTCCTTATCTCTAATCATAAAACACTGCATTAATGATGGACTGTTTTATATCAACCTGAACTTAAATTTTCACAACTTTTAAATAAATTTTGGTTTTTAACAGCATTTTAACCTTTGATTGGAATACAAAGAAAATATTAAGCAGAGTGCAAACTTGTCAGCAGAGAGGTCTGTCTCCATTTTGACACTTGTAAGCAGGGGAGTGCACAGTTTGATTTCCTAAGTGGGATCACTTTTATTACAAATTCCTAAACTGCCAGCCATAAAACCCTTTCATAGCTGACACAAGATTGGTAAATTGGTTAGCACTATATAAATATACATGTGTGCCCACACATAGACATGCATATGTGTGTATACATGCATACATAAGTATGTATATATATAAAGACATTTCTTCAGTATCAAAACATATTTTCAAAATAAAAAAATAGAGTTCAATTATTTTTAAAAGCACGATTATATCCATAGAGTAAGGGGATGTCACTCAAGCTTCTTGTCTTCGTAGACTTGCAGCTCGTTATGAGAGTATCCCACCCCTTCTCTGTAAGAAGTCCTGTGCTGAATTTTTGCATCTCACAGAAAATAGCTCTTTTCAGAGAGGTAATGAAGGAGAGGAGTGAGAAACGTCTGATCCCTACGTCATTCTTCACATGCTTTTTTACTCTCGTTGAGCACATGCTTAATCTCAGAGTGCTCAATGTGCCCAGTGCGTACCCAGAGCATCTTCCCGCGCTTGAACTGGGGCTCTGAAATGCTATCCAGTTTCTTCTTATTGCCTGAAGCGGAAGCTGTGTGCTGCACCTTGAAAAAGCTCTTCTTTGAGAAGATACTACACTATCGGTATAATAGGCTGTTAAAAAATAAAAATACAAAAGTAGTGTGTGTATTTAAATTAGCCTTCTCCTTGTTACAGTTTCTACACGTGGTTTTCAGGTAATCTTCAGAAAGTGTATTTGGCATCCTCCTTATTCTGCGTTCATCTCTTTTATGCTATGTCTAGAATCTTAAAACATGTTCTTAGAAGAAAACAGTTGCTGCAAGTGACAAGCCTGTAGGTTCTGGGTGAATCTAGTACCCTAGTAAATGTACAATTTACAAATCCTTCTCCACGCATCTCTGAAATCTGAAGAAGCCAGCATTTGAAGTGTTCTTTTTTGACTGGTTAGTAAAAGCACCAATTTAAACAGCCGTCAGCTGTGTCCAGTAGTACCAGGTTCCAGCTACCCAAGTCCCAGCTCCCTTTAACCCTTGGTCTCCGTGCACAAGAACAGCCTTTACTAAAATAGGGCAATAGAACTGTATTCTTTCAGGAGAAGGTGTTCATTCCCAGGAGAGAAGGTTTCTCCAGTTAAAGCAGCAGCGAGAAAGATATCCAGCTGATTTTCAGTCCCTTTGGAAGGATACTGCCTTATTTTATTATCTTATTAAAACCAGTGACTGCTCTAGTGCTGAAAGCACCTTAGCCGTGCTTACTTTGATACCGATGCTTGTTATGATACTAGTTGTTTCCCTTCTCTTTCCTCTGAAAGTGTGGTAAGATGTATTTTACCGTTTTTTTTCCCCTAGGTTTTGCGTTTGATCTTTGGAAACCTTTTCAGGAGGTGTGGGGCAGGGCTGGTAGAGCATCCTCTGGTTTTCCACAGAGCCCTTCTTCCAATTTTTGAGTCTTAGAAAGAATCTAGAGATTAGGATAATACTGCACCAACTAGGATTTTTAAAGGAGACTACAAATTCTATTACCAGCATCATGAATCTTGCATTCGTGTTCAGTATACCTCCTAATTTTACCAGAAACTTGGGTTGTTATCACTGAAGAAGATACAAGTAGTCTATCTGTTCTACTGGGAGTTCACCGTACCTTCAAAAGGAGGAATAACTGGAACTTGCCTGAGGAGAAGTGATCCAGGGCATGGATTCCCACAGCTTATTGTCATTAGTTACTGAAGCACCTGTCCTGTTTCTTTTCAAATATTACTGACTATGAAAACTTACCAGGATTTGCTAGAAAGCCTTTTGGATAAAAGTAGGTAAAATTTAGGGGATCTTCTTTTAAGTTAATGAATACTTTGCACTTTGCTTTATCATTTTTATCACTTTCAGTGAAAGACATCTAAATCATCTTCCAAGATGTCATAACAGATGTGGCTGTCTTAAAGGTGATGGAGCAAGAAAACAACCACAGAAATGCCCACTCCACTAAATCCTGTTTTTGAAAGCTGAACGTATCTAGTCCTATCCAGTTTTGGTAGCTGCTGCTAATGATACAATGGAGCAGCAAAAGCAGCTCTCAAAAAAAAAATCCCAACAATAACTCGTATAAATATGAGATTTATTAACAATGGGTATACAATTAAGAACGCTAGAGTATTGTGGGGATTGTTTAAATAAAGAAGATTATTGTCTTCTGAGAGAGTGCTTCAGAATAAAGCAAGCTGCATGCAGAGTAGTTTGTGAAGGACAGCTCAGTGGACGTAGCAGATCCAGGATCCCACCAAATGTTCATTGTGGGATCCTGAGGAAAGAACAACTTTTATCGCCAAGATTCTGGTTTTCTTTGCAGAGTCCTGTTGACTCTTCAAGCAGGACAGATGGGTTAGTTGAAAGATGTCAAAGGCCTTGCATTTTTTGAGATATTCCTAAACCTTATTCTTCAGAAGGGAAGAAGATCGTGTTGCCATTCTTGAAAAGAGTCCCAAAAGGTATTTTTCAGCATATGAACTTAGCCTTGTGAATGAGTTTTCTTTTTCAGTCTGACTAGTGTGATAGGTGAATGCTTAGGAGATGTCTGGGTATAAATAAAGTGCAGTAGTGCATTCAGGACCCATTTTGATGTCCTGCGTCCCTATAATAAATTGCCCGGTATCACTGCACCTATCCATATGGCTTTAAAAGAGACTGAACATAGTTCAGTCATTTCAGTGAATGCTCAGGATCAGATGCGGAGATGGGTAATATATGAAAAAGCGTATTACCTAAAATTGTCCCAATATGGGAGACTATTTGCCAAGATACAAGAAAAAAAGGAACAGATGGTTATTAATAACGGGAGGGTCGGCTCCTGGATGAAATATCTGGTGTTGTTAATTTAGTTAAATTTAGTAAACAAAAAGCAGATTGATTAAGTAGGATTTCCATTTTCAAAATAAATTGAGAGAGCTAATTAGTGAAATCAACTGGACTGAGTGATTTTAGACTAAACTGTAGTAGAGGTTTGGGATTTATTTCAGACAAAGGTGCAAAAGTTAATAAAAAAAGTGCATTCCAAATTAGATGAGAAAAAACACTTGGAAGGAAAGTTCTATGACAAAGTAAATAATTAAGTATTTTTTAAACAATGTCTGGAGTAAGCAAAGATCCTGAAAGAAACAGAAAAACAGCTTGATCTGCAAAGAAGGCTACCTCCTGGATATCAGAAAGCGTGGGGTTATAGTGACAATTAGCAAAAGTTAAGTTGAATTATAT
>VYZV01044268.1:17064-35327 GCA_013401275.1 Pandion haliaetus
AACCATTGTGCAGTGTGAATGGACAAATGATATTAAACGTAATCCAGGTATGGTCTAAACCGGAAAAGTTTTCATTTTCAGTAAAAACAAAATTTCAGGCAAAGGCCTGAAAATAAATAAATAAAATAAAAGGGAGTGTTGGGTAGATATTACAAATTAACACATCCAATAAGATTAAAGCATCTGACTTGCAGAGTAAATTCCTTTCAAGAATACTGATAAATAACTGCTGCATGGAACCATTTTTTAGTCTTCTAGTTCATGGCTGATGGCATATATTTGAAGGAGGGGAAATGTAGTACCTGTGCTTATATTAAGAGAAAAAAAAGTGACAGCAAAGCAGCTATATAGGTTGACTATTATCTTTGCAGGGCTTTAAAAAAGTTTTTAAAGAAGAAGTAAGAGAGAAAAGAAAAGTGAATGGCATAACTTTCAGTGCAGGTTTTTTATTAAATGGGAGATCGTGCGCCGCTAACCTATTAGCCTTTCAAAACATACATTAAGGAGATACGTCAAGTCTATCTGGACCTCAGTAAACCATGTGATGCAGTGCCACGGGAGATGTTAGGAAATAGAAAGGATTGGGATTAGTGAAATATAGTAATTATAAGATGAATAGAGAAATGCGGATTTAAATGAAATAATTATTTTTACTGGAGTTTGTGGTGGAACTTTCATTTGTTGTCTTGCCACAAAGTGAGAGACTGCATTGTTAGACTTTTATGAAGAAAAAATATTAGAAGGTAGTATCCAGTGCAAGTACAAATTGAGTATTCAGGTAGGACTGGTCCTTTCTGAGGAAAACAGGACTAGAAACAGCATGAAATAGTGTGAAATACAGTATTGTACTAGCAAGAATTTTTACTGTACACTGCAAACTTCTTTTCGTAAAAAAAAATGGAGAGTAAACGTGCAGGGGTGTTGGTTAAGGATGGCTGTGAAACTGCAGGATGGTGTGCTGTGACTGTAGACTGTATCGAGCAAGATTTTTTTGGTAGAGAAGAAAACCACTGTCCAGAGAACTAACTGATTAAACTTTCAGTATGCTGTCCACAGCTCCTGTCCCTTCTTTTCCATGTGTAAGAAGGACTGATATAAACAAAACAGGGAATAAGGAGCCTCATTTACGAAAGAGACTGAAAGAACTTTATTTCAGTAAGCAGAACAGAGGACACAAAGGTGCACAACACTATCTGTAAATGGATTAAGGAAATAGGGACATAGAAGAATTATCAAGCTAAATGACAGGTTGCGCAAGAATAAATAGTATAAAACAGGACATGAATAAATTTGCTTTGAAAAATAGATGATTCTTTTCCTGGCTTTTAACAGTCCCTCAGTAGAAGTAGTTATTATAGAAAGGAAGGTTTCCTTGTAATCTTTGGCTTCTGTGAACGTCACTGGTCTATGTATAAACAGCACACAGGATGTAAAACAAGATGTTTTGCAGACGTGTTACTTAGGTAGTTTCAGAGAAGCTTTGAACTTGTGCTATGACAAAAAATATCTGGTATCTTACAGTCAACTCGAAATCTCATAGAACAGATGAACTTTTACATTCTTTGACTTAATGTGAGTAAAATCAAACTCACCTACTTATATGGTATACCTCTGTAATCTTATACTAGTAAAATTGTGTTTAATAAGTTGAGGAGGCCTCAATCAAAACTTTAAATTAAAAATTAAATCTGAAATTAAATCTCAGATTCTCGGAACATTCAGACTCCGAATTGAACACGGAGGCAAGTTGTCTCTCTTGCCAGCTGTAAGAATTCTAAGATGCAAAGTTAAGACTTGTCTGTATAAGTTTTGTCATAAACTAAAGTTACCATGTATGGTAAAATCAATTGCAATTCTCATCGATATTGTGTTATTTATTATCAGGGTTTTGTCTTATAACAAAGGTGTCTTTTATTTTTGTATTAGGAGGATCAAATGAAAATGGAAGCAAACACCACACCTCAGATTCTGACGGAACATTTCTTTCTTACAGGTTGGTAATTTTTTATATTTAGTTTCTAATTTTAAAAAGTTTCAATATAGTAAGCAGCATAATCTATTTAAAGCAAAAGAACAGATCCATATATTTCAAGAGTATTGTACAATCTAAATTGCAACAGTCAGTAGACCAAAGGACATGAAGGATTTAATTAAGGAATGATCTGAAAAGTTGTTTTCTGGATTTTTTTTGTTTTTGTTTGAGAAAGCTGTTCAAAATGCTTAACTAATGACAGTACAGGATATTTGTAAGTCTAAATATTTTTAAGGTTGGGTTTTTTTCTCCAAAGTATGCAATAAAGTAGAAATTCTCACCTAAACTCACGGCAGCTAAGCTAAATGTTGTTGAAATATTTAAGTCACCAGGGATTACCTTTCTGATCTTCTCTGAAGTAACTGGATCTCTGGACCACATGGAACTCTTATTTGCTCATTATTTCAGGTCAAAAACCAAAGCCAGGATTTGTTAAATTTGAGGTTTTCTGACAGTAAAGTAATATTTCAATTCTGTTGGTAGTAAACTCCAGTTGAAGAAACATGATGCTAAGGAACATTTTGCAGCACCGTCACTGAGCTTTGAGTCTTGCTTGGGTACATACCAGAGGCTGTCTTTTACTTGAAAGCACAGAAGGTAATCAGCAGATGTGTAGTTGCATCTTTCAGCTAGTAAAATACTGCCTCTGCTAGAAATGCTAAATCTTTGTCCTTATGACTGGTAAATTAATAGTAAGATTTGTGCTAACCAGAATGACTGCATCTGATTTTGATGCTTAAGCGCGGTAAAATAAAACGAGCTTACCACATGATTATTTTGGATTTATTTATTGAACTGTAATGTATGGCATCTTTTTCATTTTTGTTTGTAGTCTACCGGAGTCTGTACTTCAAAGAGGTGTAGGCAGGCAGGCAGGAGGAACCTGCCAGTTTGCCTCGTCCTGGTTGCAGCTGGCTGGCTGGGAAGTATCGCACTGTCTTGCAGGCAGTGAGCTGTTCTGGGCATGAGGAGCCCCTCGCTGCAGGGTGCAGGCTGGCAGGGAGGGACACAGCACCCAGAGAACCTGTTGCAGGCTGGAGACTGAGAGATTGCCGAGGAGAGCAGGGAGCAAACAGCCTGGTGTTGAGGATGTTGAAAAGACAGACTTTTCGTAAGGACCTAGAGGGAACAGCAAAGAGTTTTTTGCGGTTCAGACAACAAGAGGATGCTTCTGGACGGAGAGCAAGGTTGGAAAAAAGGGCATGCCTGCAGGGACACATTGGGACAGGGGAGGCTGGATTTACAGATCCTTCCAATTTTCTGTATTCTAGTAAGCCTGCTCTAATGAAACCTACTTTGTGATGATACAAAAACCCCTTTGAGGGTCGTTAGTATGTTCACTTTGAGAAGAATATGTTAGCAGATCCATTTCAGGGTTCTGCCTGACTCAATTTCTTGTCATATTTGTGTTCTCTAATGCATGCAACATACTGTCTAAGTTAAAAGAAGTGCTCAAAAATACCACCCAGAAGAATCTTCTTGTTTTTTAGACGAGAAGCATATGTAGATACAGAGACCATGAAGCAGTCTCTGAAAAATAGGCAAGATAGAATTTAGCCAGATCAGCAAAAGGAAGGACCTGAGAGCTCTCTCTGCCATTAATTCCAGGACACTTATACCTGCAAGTTGTTAACTCAGAGCCCCAGCTGTCGTACCTGCCAAGGTAAAACTTGGGGAAGAAGCCAGGTTCAGCTAGGCTCTGGTTCGATGGGAGTGTAAACTGTGGGGCTGGGGTCCAACCCTTTCTTCCTACCCTTTCTTCACTCATCCAGCGGCACTCATCTCTCAGTGAACCACTCCAGGGGGCTAAACCAGCCCAGCCCAGACTGCAGTGAATCCTCAGCCATCTTTAATGCTCTACAAACAAGAGGAGGTTAAAGTTGGCCTTTGTATCTCCGTATTCCTTAGTCCAAAGTGCATATGATAAATACAATGTTGGCTACAACTTACAGTGAATAATAATCGTATTCTTGCAGAGAGAATTACGGCCCAACTTACAAAACTGAAGTTAATTAGTATTTTAAAAGCAGTCCCATATACCACTGCTAGAATATTATTGTTATAATTAGAGGTAAAATGATAAAGCAAGATAGTACCATGTATATATATATATATGTATATATGTGCGTGTCTGTCTGTGTGTGTATACACATATATATATAAAAGAAACCTCTGTCTTTTAATAGTTGGCAAGCTAGCACTGTTATTAAGTAGTATTACAATGTTTAAGGTGTGAAATGAGTATTTTCTGCTCAGTGGTAAGTAACTCCCATCATATAATGAGACTGGCTGTGAATATGCTGGTTGTGTTGAATGTTGTGTTGATAGTTATAGTTCTGTGCTGCATGTTGAGTAAAAATGAGCAACTAATACCTTATGAAAAATGAAAAGTGAATCTTAAACTACCTTGAATGGTAACAATGGTAAATGGTTGTTACTTCTTTAAGGACTCATTGGAGATTTTAGGATACTGTCAATGAATAGAGTTTCAGTAAGTTAGTAATTTGATAAAACTGATGATAGTCTTGTTTGCCCAATGTGTTTCTGTCTATTGTATTTTAAAAAGACTGGCTAGTGAATTTTTGCCTTAAAAGAGGCAAAGGCATCTTTGGATCACAGTAGATACCGTGCTTGCAGAAGGCTAATACATGCAAAATTCTACTGAAAATTTTTACTGAAACAAAAGCTGCTTTATGTTTTATCAGTAGCAGACTCTTTACAATTTATTTAGGAGAAGAGGCAACTCCAAATGTTTAAAAATATTTGACTGTGAATGTGTTTTGCTATTAAAGTGCTCTTAAGAGCATATTGGTTTTACCACAATAAAAAAAACACGGAGCAGGGGGTGTTACTTGATTCCAACACTTTCTATTTTAAAGGACAATTTTACACTATCCAGTACAAGACTCTGAGTGTGTGTATATATTAATAAAGCATGTCAGATCATTATACTTTGAAATATTTATAATGCTCCAGAACTATTTGTATGGGTTTATTTTTAATATGATGGTGTCACCTTAGAGTTTGTGGCTCTTGCTTGTGTTGATCACGGCACAGATTTAATGCTGCCTATGTTCAGATAGTGAGCATTTCCCTTTAGGTCATAAAGTTTGTAAGTAATGTAAGTGAAAAACACATGTGACTGGCACATATTTCTAAATATTCTGTGAGTTTGTGAATGTGTCCTGTCAGGTCACAGTGAATTTTCTAGTTGGTCTTCAGGCTCTGATGGAAGTATTCTTTGTGTACTTGGGAAGAAGCTTTACTAACAAGAGATTAGAACCATGTCATCAAAATTTTAAGTTCAATATTAGAAAATTTTGAACAAGGATTTAGACATATAGTAACTCTCCTCTTTAAAACATAAGAAACTTGAGGAAAATACTTGAGCTCCACCCTACTGTATTATTTTACTGCTATGGTTAAAGCCTTTTCTAGATGTGCAAATTGGACGGACTTCACCAAAAGGAAAAGAAAAATAGGTGTGGGTCTCTAGTTTCAGTATCTGCAATGCAGTGCCACTGGCAAGTAGAAATACTGTCTTTCTCCTACCTTCCCAAGGGCAGCTGACCTTCTCCTCGCCAAAGAGGTGAACCCCTTGCCAGCACATATGACTACAGACTATTACATTAATCTGTTTAGCCTCAGTACCAGCTGCTTGCATGTTTTTAATTATCTTATTAGATGGTATAACAGTGACCTATGAAATAAAATGAAGGTGAGTATTTTTTAACTTTATTTTACAGGCTATTTTTCTAAATATATTTTAATGACCTAATTATGACTTTTGGGGAGAGCCATTGATGCAGACATTCAATTTGGCTGATAGAATCTAACATCTCAAGGACACTTATTTTCTTCCAAGGAGGATTCATACATTAATACCGCTTCTAATAAATATATAGCCTAAAAAAAGCTTGCTTTTCATACTTGTGTTTTTAACTTACTTTATGATTCAGAGACCCATGACTACTATGCTGGATAATTTCTTAATACATCTGTGCACTTGTATGTAAGTTTTAATTTCTACCGCATGTATCAAGGTAAAGTTCTTTCCTGTGTGGCTTAAACTCCATGATAAGTGGTGATTGCTCAAAGCTGTGGGTTACGTAGACAATGTATACTCCTCCTTCTGCTGGTTATTTCAAACAGGCAGAAGATCTAGTATAAGAAAGACTTTCGTATTCCATTTTCTTCCCCTGACTTCTTACAGATTCTGCTTACCAGATGTTTTCTTTCTTACTGCAAAAAGGCAATGTGGTCCTGCTGGCTGAGGCACGTTTCTTGTGTGCCAGCCAGCAACCGCAGGACTGATACTGAGCATACAGAAGAAAGACGGCAAGGGGTGCAAGCTGTTCCTCCCTGTTTTTACCCACTTCCAAAACTAGAGAGTGAAACTAGTTCGATTCCTCTTTCACCTATGGCTTTTCTTGGCAGCTGAGCCAGAAATCGCTACATAGACACTGTCCTTATACGTTAAAGGTAGTGTGAAGATGCAGGCAATTTACATGCCTCCACCTTGTGGAAAACTCTTGTCTTAATCCGTTAGGAAGCAGGCCTTTCCCATCTACACAAGCCTATTTAGTCTTGTTCATACACAGGTGGTGTGTTTTTATTGTTTCACTTTGAAGCCACCCCTGTGCAATTATAACCTATTTTTCCTAACTTTGTCCACACATAATCAGGAGCTGTAAAGAACAAGCTTGTTCCTATTGGGTTTTTCAAATATTTTGAGATACAAAAATTTGGGAATAGAAGGAGAAGCTTTCTCTGCTCTGTAAGGAGACTTCTTAGTGCTTGCATCCTTCCTCTTTTTCACAAGGAAGCTGGCATCCATATTTTGTCTTACCTAGAACCGTTTGCTAGATACCATCCTGGTTGATGCCATTTATGTGCAAAGAGGCCTTTTTAGTAAAAGTTACTTTTGTCTGAGAACCTGTAAACTCTTCTTGAATTTTGTAATTCTTCTGAAAGATTACGTTCTTACAATCTTTCTCTGGATGTGGTAGTCTGCATCAGTACTTTCATTTTGTCCTATTTGTGAAGATGTGAGCAGTTCCATTTTGCAGATCTCATATTTCCAGCAAGAGAAGGTGACTCTTTGCACTGATCACAGGTTTCCTCCAACAGCTTTTTTCCCCAAATCCAAGATCACTGTCACACCTACTGAGATCTTAGAAGATTTCCAGTTTTCTCTGGATTCTTTCAAAATTACTTTCCTTTCTTTTCCTGTTCAAGGACTTTTACATAATTTCCAGCTCCATGTTATCCAACTTTTATTGACTTTTTCCTTGCACAGCTGATCCACTCTGCACTCCTTGCCTGTTGTCCTAAGGATAAGACAAGGAAGAATAAGTTGTCATTAAGGAACTGAAACTCTATATGCAGTGTGCTTTTTCTAAGATCCAAATTTTTCAACAAATTGTGGATGTTTTGAACTTTTCCTGTGAAAATTATGTTACTTTCTAAAGAGGTAGAAATGGTAATATAGGCTTGCTTTCTGTTTGTATGCAGTGTAATCTTTTAGAAAATAAGGGAAAGCAAATTTATCAAATTTACTTAAAGCCTGGCATGCTTTCAACAGAGAATCAGAAAGGAAAAATTGAGTACCAACATCTTTTATTGGCAGAATGCTTCTTTATGGATTGGTAACAAAAAGGAAAGACTTAGGACATGAAGAGAAGCCATGGAAGGAAGAATGGTAGTTTCTTTCTAACATCCATGGAAAGAAAGTGAAAATTTTGGTTTACTCTTAATTTATTCTGTTGTATGTGAAAATTAGCATGTATACCACTGACACCATGTTCAGCTGATGCCATATTTTCCCCTATTAATAAAGTGTTTTTCGTTATGGATTTCCTTTACTTTTCCACTCTCAATAATCTTTGAACTATCATGTCAATTGGCAGAGGCGATTGAGGACTGCAGGGAAGCAAATGTCACTCCTGTCTTCAAGAATGTTAAGGAGGACACAGGGAACTGGGTTAGTCAACCACACCTTGATCCCTGGGAAGGTGATGAAGCAGCTAACCCAGGGAACCATTACCAGGCACATGAAGGACAAGAAGGTTCATCAGGAGTAGTCAGCATGGATGCACCAAGACGAAGTCATGCTTGACCAACTTGATAACCTTGTACGATGAAAACACTGGCCTGGTAGATGATGGGAGAGCAGTGGATGTTGTCTACCTGGACTTCAGGAACACCTTTGACACTGCCTGCCATAAGATCCTCGTAGACAAGCTGTTGATGTATGGGCTAGATAAACACAGTGAAGTGGGTTGAAAACTGGCTCAGAGGGTTGTGATCAGTGGCATGAAGTCAAGGCAGCTGGTAACTAGCGGTATACCTCAGGTGTCAATATTAGGTCTAGTTGTGTTTAATATCTTCATTAATTATTTTGATGATAGGGCAGAATGTACCTTCAGCAACTTTGCAGGTGACACAAAACTGAGAGGTGTGGCTTATACAGCAGATGGTTGTGCTGCCATCCAGAGAGACCTTGACAGGCTGGAGAAATGGGCTGACAGGAGCTTCATGAAGTTCAACAAGGAGAACTGCAAACCCTGTTATTCAAAATCCTAAAAATGGAATTATTTTGTTCTAAATCAGAAGGAGTTGACACCTGTGGCAAGAGCAGAAGAAGGAAGGGCTGTATTAGTGAAACGCATTAATTTCTAAGCAAAAATTCGGTGCTAAGCTACATAGCATGAGCAGCATACCATATGAGGTCAGAAATATCAGCTTGGAAAAATTTCAGAAGTATTTTGTTCTTTCTTTGTTTTTTTGTAAATGAAGACTTTCCTTTTTTGTAAGCACCATTAGTCCCTTAGTAAACTTCATAGAATAGAAAGGAACCCAATGGAATTGCTCTTGTGATTTTCATTTTGGCCCCCAAACCCTTCACAATTCTTCCTTCTAACGCAAAATCTGGCAATAATGAATTTGAAATATTTATGTAAGGTTCTGAAGGTCAGTGTGTCTAAGTAATACAGTGAACTTCTTCATTGTCATTCATTTAACACTCAGAACTCACATTGTCTTTGCAGGAACACGACTAACACTGACAAGTGAATGGCATTGTATTTTTCTTGATGCTAAAGTACACTTTCTAAGGTCTTAATCATGCTGGCTTTAGCTTCTAGTCCATGAGATACGCAGTGACATAAAAGCAAGAACATCTGCCACCGAACTGGGAGTGATTTGTTGGCTGAGTTTAACAGCAAGAGAACCTGGAGATGATCCGTTTTTTGCTGAGTACTACCTCAGTGCTCCCACTAGCTCAGTGGGATTTTAAATGGAATAGTTGTGCACTACACCTTCTTAACAGAACTACTGAAAGTTAAACCAGATATCTTGATTTTCCTACACTCTGGTCAAAATATATCTGATCAGTGATTTCATTTTGGTTTAAAAAAACCAAAACCACCATGACCTTGAACTGTATGTAAAACTTGAATGCAAGATGGCAGGTTTGAGGAATTACAGTTTTTAATGCAAAGAAGCTTGAAAACAAAAGGCTTCTCAAAGTAATGAACAACTGAAATAAATCTAAAGAGCAAAGACTTGCTTTTAGTGAGACTACATGGTTTTTAATGATGGTAATAAAACCTAGTCAGTTCAAGAGATTAAAGTTATATCATTAAATCGCTTACTCATTTTCTTATGTCATTGCATACAAAATGGGTGGATTTACAAAGATGGAATTAACAATATTAAACAGAATTTTGCATTTGTCACCCTGCATATCATAAAATCATCCAAGTTTTGAAACTGGGTGCTTATTTTTAAATATTTTCATGACTATGCCAGTTCTAGCTAGTCAGGTGTGAGTAAGCAGAGACATTTTGGGGCATATTCCTGCAAAAGGTATCTCCCCTCTCCCTATTACATCCATTTTTAGTTTGATGAATTGTAGAGTGTACCTTTTAACTTCTGTTATGTACTACAGGAAGCTCTTACATTTCCTCTCTCTTAAAGAATGCACGTCTATTTGTATAACAAGGCTGCATGCATGTGAACACACAAAATTCACAGAGTTCTGGTTAGCTATGGGTATGAATTAGCAGAAGGGTAAAATAGCAGAAGGGAACTCTAATCTGGAGAGCTAGAAAATAAACATTCTACATGTACATGCAAAGGATTTCAATGGTGTTGGGGAGATTTAAAGTAGAAAGCCTTGACTCTGCAACTGGCAAATCAGTTACAATACAAAAATAAAAATAATTGAACGTAGTATCTATGTTTTGTTTCACCATTTTGTAAATGTGTGCATAAAGTAATCAGTAGAGGAGAACAAGCTGATGAAATTTAGACTTTGAAGTGGCTGTAACAAGAATTCTACAAAAGCTAAACAGGGCCAAACCTGGCTCTTTGGCTGAGAGCCACCAAGGCAAAGTGGACAATTTGGAGTATGGAGAAAGGTATCTCAGGGTTCTGCGTCGGATCGAGTGCTGTCAGGAGAGGTGCTGGCAAAGCATCCCCCTGCCAGTGCAGCCTTATTTCAGTTCCCCGAACTGTACTACACACATGCTGGTAGCTTAAAGAGCATATCTATCTAATAACCTTAATTTTTTGCTGCAATGTTTACCTTATAAAAGTGATTTTACCTTTCTTCATGTAAACCTTTTTAACTGTATGTCAGCCAAAAGTGGATGAAACCTGAACTGTTCACAGAAAAATGTGGCCTTTGAACGTTGAGCCTCCCAGAAGCACAGCCATGCATGTTCACACTTAACATGGCTGTTAACTCTGCCTTGTATCCTGAGGCAGGAGTTTGAGAAACAGAGGAAAATACATATATTTTCCAAGCAGATTGATAAGGCTTCACATTAAGGCTGTCAAGTGGATTTTCAGGGTAGCAAATAAAAATCCGTGTGTTTCAGAAATGGTTTTGTTTTAGAAACTTACTGCTTATTACTTGATACTACCTTTCAATTGGTTTTCCCCCTGTTTTTGTAGAATTAACTCTGTTTTTATTACATTCCTGGCTGTTGCCTCACTTTTTTCTCAACTGCTGATTTTATGGCATAATAAATAATACAAACTATGCATGTTTCTTGGATTTATGCAGTAAGTTTGAAAAGAACTGTTGCCTCTATTTAAATATAGATACTACATTCACTTATTGATGTTCCTATCAATAAAGACCTCATATTGCAAAACATATGACACAATAATTCAAGAATTTGTTTTCTTTCTGACGGCCTGTTCAGTAGCCTTTTGCTTCATTGAGTGCCTCTGGGGAGCTAAGTTTGGGTCTCAACATTTTAAAAAGCACATTCTGAAGATGAACAAAAAACAGTATAAAAAACTGAAATTGGCTTTTCTGAGAGCATGCACACCATTTTGTTTTAAGATGATTTTGCCAATACTAGCAGCACTGCTCAAGAGTTTTCTTTGGATCTCAATGAGACTATCCATTTTATCCTTCAATATTGGTCTAGAGGGTGGAATAAGCTTGAGATTTAGATTGAAATCTTAAATATGTATGCAAATGTTCACACCTTTCAATAGTATTGCAGTATTCTTCCATGAACTGAGAAATATTCTTTGTTATCTAAATGTTGTTGTAAATATTAAATTGGTCTTCTTTCATCATGGACACAAAAAAAGGGATTTCAAAACTTGGCATAGAATATTTTAAAAATGCATGAAACAAAATAAGGATACATACTGTCTAATGCCTGATAGATACTCGTTTCTTCGTTACCCACAGTTTCAAATGAAAGCGAAGTAATTATGGACAGTAATATTTACCTGGTAGGTCTGAGCCCCTGCATTCCCAGAACTGAATCTTTGCCCTTTTTCAGTGATGTAGATTCTAGTTTGATCTAGCTATTCACATTTTTATATTTCTATGGGTTTTAGTGTCTTCCAGAGAGTTCGGTGTTGGCACATCGTAGTACAAGAATGCTTCTTACACTAGCTTTAAACTTTGGAAGGATCTGCATTTGTACACATCAGCAGCATTATCCTGTAAATCAGTAAATGCAGACGTTAACTAGTGGTGCTATACCACTCCTCCTCATTTGCATTTCTTCCTCTTCTGAACAGAGTATTTATTTTGTAATGTCCTTAGGTGGGCTACCATTGCATTCTTCTGCATATCTATGCTCAGTGCATTGGTTTTGCCGTTATGCTGCACATCAAAATTCAGCAGCAGAGCCAGAGGCTGATGTTCCACTACTGCCTATCAGTGGAAGAAAGTCTTTTTTACCTCTCCCCAACACTGCCACAGCTCAGTGTTGCCTCAGTAAAACTCTGGGAACTACTATTTGAATTCCAGAATTATGTTCCAGACATCGTGTTACATTATTGGTGTGACTCAATCTTAGAGAGTTTATTGTTGCTTGCTCCTCTATAGCTGGGCAATAGTGGCATTCCAGTGTCTTTTACGAAGATGCTAGAGCTTAGGGATTTAAATACCTTTTCAAAAATGGGATTTAAGTGCGTGTAAAATTTTACTTAGACTTTCCAATGTAAAGTCCTGCTCTTTGTGCTCCCTTCCTTACGTTGTGTTGACAGAGAGGCATTTCTCTTCCAAATCTTTGGGCTTTTATGTGTGAAAATCTGGCGTTTGTAATTGTGTTAACAAGCATCAGATCCACAACCTTACATCTTATAAGCAAGAAAGTGTGTTTATCAGAGCAGACCCCAGTACAAAACTCTTTTGCAGACAGATTCAAACTCTTGTAGTTATGACATAAATGCATGTTTCAGAAGATGGAAAGGAACAGATGAGAACTAAGAACAAACCTAGCAGAACGAATCTGCAACCTTCATCCCTTCCATTGATTTGCTTGCTTTTTCATTCATACATATTGAGCACTTTTCCCACTTTGAAGTAATGCAACTGTCCCTAACTCATGCCAATAAATTTTTTACATTGGATGGTTACTGCATAGTTACAGCATGTGAAATTAAGTTTCTTAAAGAAACATTAATCCAATTACTTTTTCCTCATGCAGGTCTTATGTTATGAAAACTTTACAATATGTATGGTAGTATATTAGACAGGTTATTTAAATAAGAATATAAAATGAAAAATATGTACAAAATAACCAGAAAACATTAACATCGGCATTTGCCTTTGTTTTAATTGTACAACCTAAAGGTGGTATTAACACATGATTATGCATTTAATTTTCTAGTTTGATTAAAAACAATTGCATGTGCTTATTCATAGTTTAAGTGGTTCCAACTGGCTCTTGAAGTCTTTCACTTCATTGAAGCAAATGAGATGTGGTAGACTTCAGTTCCAATCTTCATTGCTCATTTCATTTTGACCGATGAGTTTTCTGCAAGCCTTGGTTAACAAGGCTCATAGATATTAGTTTACAGAATAGGGCTATATCATTTAAAAAATTATCCATTTAGAATTGATAGCTTGTTGATATTACGCAGTGTTACCATTATTGAAACAGTCTCTAGAATTGTAAGGCTTAATTTATTAGCCTTCATTCACTTGAGGAATGAATTAGTGAATGCTGTTCAGAAAGGATTTTAGATACCATTCAGCTTTACTAAAACTGAAGCAGATTCCAGCTTCCAAATCTCTTCTTTTTTCAGTTGCTTATAACTTTTCTTTTTAGTGATCCCAGAAGCCAAGGGGGGGATGCAGAGGAGATATGATCTTGCCAAATTTTTTTTGGCTGTTTTAAATGTAATTTTGTTCAAAACGTGTTTGGAATTGCATTACAAATTAAAAAAAAGAGGCAAAGCATAGTATCTGAACTAATACAATTTAAGAAGTGTTGAAATTACTTTCTTACTGTGTAGCAATCACTCCCAGCAGTTGGTGAAAAAAAAAAAAAACTGAAGAGTTTCTTTCCTCTCTGTTCTTTCTATTCACAGTTACACTGGTTGAAACCTTTTGCTAACTCAGCTGACATACCGGCATTTTCAAAGACGGTGTGGGAATGTCATCCACTTGCAGAACAATGGGAATAGCTTCAGAGTCTGACCTGTTGTGTGCACAGGGGAATGTGTCACTCTTGAAGCATCACTGCCTCAGGGAGGCAGCTTGGCAGTAGTTACAATGGCCAATGATGCTACAAAATTTACAATAGCAAACGAAGAATATTATACATGATGGAAACAGGAGGGTTATTTAGATAGGCATAATATACTGTAGTTACTGAGTATAAATGACTGAAAGAAAGGGCCAGATTTTTCTCAAGCTGTGTCTGCTATATACCATACATTGTATTTAAAGGAGACAGAACCGTGCTAAACAATCATAGGCAGCTCACTGCATAAGGTGAGGATGTATGGGAGATAGGGAGCCGGTGAAATGACCAGATAGTCTTTCTGACTTCCAGAGTAGGGGATGTGGCAGGAGGGAAGGAAGCTGTCCCACACCGTTGGAGTTAATGGCTGCTATTTTGGTCACCTGGGAATACTGGCAGTTGGCAGAAGCAAAAGCAGCCCTTACCCCTGCAGGCTAACACTGCTTTAGTCATCTTTGCTCTTATCCAGAGTACCCTCGCTTTTCAAAGTAATTAATGATCAAGGCCCAGAAGTAAACACCCTATTTTTTTAGAAAACGATCCCACCTGAAGGGTGATGCATTCACAAGCACAACGCTTCTGGTCCAAGCGTGGATCATGAGCTCACTTGCATCTCAAAGGAACAGGACCATAATTTCCTGGCTCTCCAAGTCCGTTCCCCAACTATTCCCAGCAACTGTATCATATAATTCTGTTCTGAAACTGAACAAGTTTTGTCTAAAACAAGGTTTAAAAAAAGTCACGCTCACAACTCAGCTTAAAAGGCTGAAAACTATCTAACTTCAGCTTGGATAGCTTTAGGGCAGTTTGCAAAACCAGACTTCGTTGGTATTTAGTATAACCCATTCTGTGACCCTCCTTAGCAAGGGAAATCTGGTGAGATCTTACCCTGGAGTCACAATAGCTGTTTCCCTCTTTCTGGTTTCATTTGGTCTCCCATGGAGAAGTAATAGTCTCCCATGTGACACTGGGAGAAGGAGATGTTCACCTTAAGGACATGCATTGAAAAGAATTCTGAAACACTTTTCCTTGCACATAACCCAGCTCTTTCTACTGAAATTACCCTTTGGATTTTAGAGTGGTTGCAGAAAGTCTGTGAGCAAGTCTTGGGCTACTAAGACCATCAGATGGCTTATAGTGTTCTTGAGATTCGTTTCAGTAGAAGGTGCAGGAAATACAGATTTAATTCTTTTATTCAAACTCAGTAGATGGTTTGGGACAATTAATTTCCAATTGTTTCCCAGTAGAGCAGATTTACTTGTATATTAATGAGGCACAGGTGTTAGGCCCCTGGTGCCTGCATGCCTGGGAGGCATATTTAGGTTGTTTATCTAGTCAGCCATAGGTACTGCAAGGTACTCAAGCTTGCCTTTAACAGTTTATACAGTGAAGCTTTTTAATTTTTTGATGTTTTTTTTGAATTTGCTAGCACCTGTTAAAATTTTAAAGCTGATCATGTAGAAAGAAGTAGGAGTGATTTCAATAGTAAATAGCACTAAATGTTAAAGAAAGTCATCTTCTATTATGCTTAACTGCCCAGCTTGACATTAAGAAGAAAAGAAGGTTCATTTAAGCAAATATGTCATGTGAGGAGCTAATACAGTCAACAGTATACTTTTCTGTTGCATATTTTTGGAATAGGTACTTCTTTGTCTACAGCTGAAACATGAATGTGCTTATATTAATATTCATTTTTCTTGTTTATTCACTGAACTGCAGTACCAACATTTTAGAGGAAATGGAATAGCCTCCATAGACATTATGAATTTCAGTAGCTGGCATAATTATAGCGATCTACATATTCATTAAATCCAAAGAAGAAATGTGTCCAAAAAGACAGCCATGCGTTTAGAAATGGTACACAACTAAATATATACATTAAAAAAAAGTTCCTTTCCTCTGCTTATCCAAAATTGTGTAGTGTCATATAGTCCTTAAGTCAGCTAAGGCTTTTTTTTGTTTAAATGTTCGTTCCTTTTGCTTTTGCATGCAGTAAAGAATGGGAAGAACTATTTGTAAACAACAATTACTTGGCAACTATACGGCTGAAGGGGATTAATGGGCAGCTGAGAAGCAGCAGGTTCCGTAGTGTTTGCTGGAAGGTAAGAAGAGAAAATATTTATTTACAGTTTGTGGTTGCAATATATCAACACATTACCTGATGCGCTGGAAGATTATTGATGCAAAGAATCATGAATTTTCCGAGAGACTTCATCCCAATGTTTTCCTACTCATTTTTATAATTCATAGGACATTTGCTAATCACATTGAGTTGCCTTAAAGCTGAATTGCGGGTGATAGCAAAAGATTCCTAGGAAAGAATATCTTTGTGCTGGGTGGTGTGTTTAGAATTGAGGTCCACACAGCCATCTCTCCTCTCAGTCTCTGCAATGAAGTCATGCATTGGAAATAAAAAGGAAGTTTGTCTCACAATTTATGTTTTGTGGAACTTGGGACTCCTTTAAAATCAGTCTGATGGTTCTGCTAGCAGCTTTTCCCAGTAAAATGAGAAAATGAAGACCAATCCCTCTTGTAATGACTGGATAGATGGGGAAGCCAGGTCTTCCAATCTTAAAACACAACAGGTCCTCAGGGGGGTCTTACTGTATTTTTTAAAGTTGCAGGGGAAGGAAAAGAGAAAGAAAGCAAAGTAATACTGAGATGCTATATAAAGTCCAAAAGAATTTTGTTGCACTGGCATCAGGTCTTCTGTTCTGCGCTATGATGGTAGAGAACATTTTCGTTAGTAGAGTTGCTGTATGTTAGCATTGATAATTTAAATGACCTCACTTGGAATTTCTCAAGCTTCACTTTGGCACAAAGACCTATAAAAAGAAACTGAAAATACTCTTTGTATATGAATGAAAGGAGTTTGAAATTTGAAATGTATGTAGCATTGAACAAATTTAAAGTTAATGAAAATACTTTCTTCAGGAGGCCAAATGAATATATGCCACAAGCATTGTTTACCAGCCTGCTGCTTCTTGAGCCTCTAAATTAGGAGGCCATAACTCAAAACCCTGAACTAGCAAAACCATCGAGTCCCTCACTGTCCGCTAATTCATCAAGGAGTGGTTTTATCTTAGAAATAAGACTGGGTTTATTTGCATGTCCCAGTATGGGTTAGGGCACTGGTTTAGACTGCCTGTTTTAAAAATATTACCTATGGTTTTGTTAAGTTCTGAAATATTTAAGTATTTTTAGTAATTTGGGAATGTTTTTTGTTTGTCACTTCACTGTTTCTTAACACTTTGTAATGTGTAAATAAAAACATTTAAAAAGCAAGAAAATACTCTGGGTTTTTTTCTTATTTTATATGCAATTAAATCATATTTTCCAATAGATGTTTCTTTCTAACCCTTTTTAAACAGAAATGTGAAAGAACAGAGATGTAGGCATTCTCAAGAACTTTTTGCAAAATCAACTCTTTTAACTGTCTGGCAGAATTCTAGAATGTGTTTCTTTTCTATAGATTAAGATTTTCCCTTTCCACATTTCTTAGGTAGAGTATATCTCTGAGTGCTTAAATTCTGCTCCTCATTCATGTTTGGTTTTAAGCATGTTGCATTAGCTCATCAGTGTTATGTAAATAGCTTCAAGTTTGTATATTTATTTTCATCTCTTTGCATTTTGTTTCTGCCTTGGAAGCCTCAATCAACTTTACTGAAGTTGTGACAGTTTACAAAGCTTGAGTTTGTGGCTTCAGTTGGTTTTAATGCTTTATTTCATACAGTAGAACTGCTTTGTTTCTAGCTTCCTATTTGTTGATTGGGAAGTGCTAAAGCCAGGAGTATTTTATAGGTCTTTGCTTTCTTCTTATGTGTCGAGTACTTGCTCATCCTTTCTGGGATGGTTTATGCTGTCTGGTAGAAGTTATATGAAGAACTATGTTAAATTGATGAAATTTAATGGATATATTTTGTTTTGTTGATAGTTATTTCTGGAGGTTCTACCCCAAGACAGAAGTCAATGGATTAAAACCACTTCAGACTTAAGAACTTCTTACACTAAGATTAAAGAAATTGTAAGTTGGTACAAAATAGGTTCTCTACTCTCATGCTTTGACGTAGATATTAATACTTATAGTATAACAGATGAGGATTTGATTTTTTTGTGCTTTTACCCAGCACATTACAAACCCTCGGAAAGCAGGACAGCAAGATCTGATAATCAACAATCCACTCTCTCAGGACGAGGGGGTAAGTTGACCCTTGGTTCTA
>VYZV01044269.1:302-21089 GCA_013401275.1 Pandion haliaetus
CAAAATATGCTCATATACCTAGGACTTCCTACATCTGTAATATTTAATTTCTTGCTCTGTAAATTTTCTTTCAGTTACTCAATATATAAAAAAACATTAAATGAAAGCAAACCCTGACACAAAAAACCTATGTGGTCTCTTGCATATGCATGCACTGTCACTAATTTTACAAGACACACATAGTGCCTGCATATCTGAAAACAGACCTGGCTTCTGTGGTGCTTAGAATATATAGAAATAAGAAAATTATTTGCTGCTTCCAAGATTGTGATTTCTCTTGCCTTTTATGTGTGAACTGGTACAGTATTTTCTATCACACCATAAGAATTAAGGTTGCAAAAGTCAATAATACATGCCCGAATCTCTACCAGAGTAAGTCTCTTTTATGCCACTTCATGTTTTATGCAAATTAGGTTTTTGCTTGACTTTCTGTTGCTAGAATATATTAAGCTTTAATGGACCCAGACAAGAATTGGATTGCAAAAAATTAGAGCTACTTTCATAATCTTTATGGACAACTGAGAAAATAATGGAAAAAAAGCACATGGGGTGAAGGGTGGCAGGACTAGAGGAGGAGAAATTTTGTAAGATGCTTTGTAGCAAATGTTCTGAAAATTCCGATTATAGATGTACAATGAGATCTCAAATTATGTCCAGTGGGATGAATATTTTCAGCATTCCTGCATAAATGTTACTATCAGAGCTGAGGCAAATTCTACGAAAATTTTTGCTTCCTCCAGGTTAGACTATCATATTCTTTATATTCACATTTAATGCCCATTTACCCAAAATATAAATTCAGCTAGAGATATCTATTAGTAGCAAAACAAAGCACTTAAATATTTAGTTGAAAACATTAAGGAAGAAAATGAAGTATAAAGACCTGTAAAGATGCACATACCTGTGAAAAGTCTCACTGGGGACTTTATTCCTACCTCATTAAAGTCACTGGAAGCTTTGCAATTATCTCTAGTGGGCATAATAAATGAATTCCTCATCTCATAAAAGGCACTATGTACATTTACTAAATAGTATGAATGCTTTTGCAGGATGGAGGATTTTAAGGTCACTTGATGAGTCCTCATTCTGTAAATTAGTACATATAATTTCTCCCATTGTCTGTCATTCCTGGGAATGGCCTTTTGGAGAAGAAAAAGCTGTTTGTTTGTTGTGTTCCAGGTTGGGTTTTTTTTCATTCACTGAAAGGATTACTTAATAACAATAGGGTGAGAAAGAACAAGAGCTAAATCTGTATGAAAGTGCATAGGCTATATTACTGCCCTTCTTCACCAGATTCATCATTCAAAAACTTTCTAGAAAGTAACTCTCCAGTAGGTAGAAAACAGACCACTTAATATATATACCACAAAAGAAACAGAGCAACAAAACTCCAGTGGAAGCCTTGGTGAGCATTTGAATATTTTACCCATTTGTTTTGAAATAAGTGATTCTTTCTTAACCACGAAACATATATATTTCTATTGCCCTATAAAGTCTTGTTGGTTGGAAGGTTTTGGAATGCAATTATAACTCTAAAACAAACAAATAAAAATACCAGTTTTTATTTCTGTAGGAAATATCATGAAAAACTGAGGAATTTTTGTCATCTTGTGAATCATGTCCTCCTGTAGCAGCTGCAGATGTTACAAAAAATTCTGAAAGATTAATATTCACTGACATAGACAGGTAGAGAAGTCTGAAAGGTAATTTCTCTCTTGGCTTGTTTGATTGCTTAATAGAATGCTTCCAAAATGGACTTTCCCACCAGTTCTAATTGTACTGGGCAGTAGTGAGTGTCAAGAGATTAAAGCAACTTTAGCCGACTCAGAAATACTTCAGAGTTGAGCTGAAACAACTGGAACCATGGAAGTTAAATCTATCTGTTACATGCTTGGGCATGTAGCCCTTGCTTGAAAGTTACCTTGACACCTCATGCTACTACAGATCAAGAGCCTCATTGCATGAGAACTTGGTGGAAAGTCATCCAAGAGAAACAAAGTTTGTGAAACATGGTGTTTGTCACCAGAGTCTGCTTTTCCCTAGCGGCTGATGTGACAGTGATCCCATCACACTTTTGTCTTTTTAAGAAGCATCTGTTGAAATACAACATCCCTGGAACAACCTGGGGAAGACCTGTTACTGCAGGAGAGCTTATGTTAGCAGATGCAGATTCCTTTGACTTCCTCTGAAGCTCTTTCAGCTGTGCATTACAATGGTAACTCCAACATTTTTGTTGTGAAAAACTAATTTTGCAATTATGTGCTCTGATTTAAAATTTAATTTTTAATCACTGAAGAACCTGGCTATCTAAGGGAGGTTTTTGTGTGATTTCTTTAAATGCAAGCAAGGTCCTGGCTACCTGTGCATCATTACATTTTAAGACTACCCTATGCAAAATTATCATTATAGACCAATATTTATCCAGTCTCTCAGTGTCCTCTGATTTCAGTTATAAATGATGCTATTCTGTGTCTACAGGTCCAAAAAACTTACAGTGTTGCTCTTTGAAATATTTGCGAAGTTTCAATCAGAAATATTCTACGTAAGGCACATCATTTTAAAACTATGTTTGGGTGCCTCAGGCTGAAAGCAGTAAGTATATGATAGGTTATAAATGATTTTAATTCCTTCTACATAAGCTCCATCTCATATTCAGAGATAGCCCCAGCTATCCTTATTCTGTGAATCATTGTTCTACATTACTGTTATAACAAGGGGCAGCTGTGATTAGCAAACTAATTTTTCATCTGTTGGATTACTCAAACACAGCAGAGCTTTTATGCCCTTAAATACACATATTTTTAAAATTATATTCTGTAAAAAAAATAAGTGTTTAACAGTTAATGGAGTAAAATATGGATTATCATATTAACATTTACATTTGAAACAAGTATTAGATTGATTCTTTCATGAGGTAACATTTTCATGCCCAAAAGGTATCTTGGACTGAATATATTTATTACCTGTGTCATGCTATAATACAGTAAACATCAATAATTTTGATTACTAATGGGAAATCATACTATGAGCCTCCTCCATCATTTCTGGATGAGATCGCTATGTCTTGAGAAATCAGCAAACCTGTAAATGATATTATAGTGCAGTGGGAACACAGGTAATTCCATAATAACCTGCTTAACTTAGGTAAGAGTACATAATAGATTCCAATTAGCCATATATCTGAATTTGTTTCTAAGGAGTAAGAACAAGGTGCTTTGCTACTACAATTCAAATGAAGAAAGAAAAAAGCTATATTACAAAGACGTAAGTAGAAAAAGCTATTCGAAGGACTCAGTGATGTTTATGAATAGCAAACAATGCTCTTTGTATGGCTTTCACATAAAAAATTTAATTACAGGTCCTACTATCACTAATATTGATCTTAATATTAAGCATGGCAGAAGTATGTAAAAAAAAAATGGAGCTATAGAAAAATCATGGTAATTCACATTCATCTTAATTACAGGTAGTGATTGTTCTTTTAAGAATGAGTCCAGAAAAAATGTCTGTCCTTGATTACATTATGAATGTGACACACAGAAAATTCCATCTCCCTTATTACCTATTTAAATGCAAATATTATAATTTTTGTATCATACATCTGTTAATGAACACATACCCCTAAACATGTAAAGGTATTGATATACATTTATCACTTTTGTATGTCTTCACAAAATTCTCTTGAATGTAGAAAACAAAGATGTCTTGTGAATGACATTACCTGTGCATTCAATTTTTGTTTGATGTTAGAAATAACATGACATTTTCCTCACTGTCAGGATGATATAAAAAGAATAGCATGATGACAATGCATAAAAATAACTTTTTAAATAATGCCTGACTAGTGACATTTCAATTTTAATTTTGTGGTGATCACATTTCAAATATTTACCATTCTTATTTTCACTGAATTATTCTTCATTGTCTGTTTCTGTTTAGAATAATACGAAGAGTATATTCAGCGCCTACTGAAGTCAGTAAAAAATCCTGACTCAGACATTATCTATATAGCTCCAGAAGAGTGTGATATAAAGTACAAGAGATGAAAGATTATACTGTGTAAAACCTGATCACCAAGGTGGAGGAAAGGAGAATATAGGAGTTTGAAAGAAAGATCTTTAATTCCTGAAATGCCAGTTTAGTTGTATAAAATACAGTAAGATGCTGGCAAACGCTCCTGAGCCTGCAAAACAACATGAAGGTGCTCTACCAGCATTCTCCTAGTTTTAGAGATAGCTTGGGTATTATTACAGGGGGTAAAACAAAGAAGAAAACAAGGAACAAAAAATAAATTAAAACTTTAGCTGCTCCAGCGTGGGCTCCTCTCCACAGGCTGCAGCTCCTGCCAGGAGCCTACTCCAGTGCAGGCTTCCACGGGGTCACAGCCTCCTTTGGGCACCCACCTGCTCCGGCGTGGGGTCCTCCATGGGCTGCAGGGGGACAGCCTGCCTCACCATGGTCTTCCCCACGAGCTGCAGGGGAATCTGCTCCGGCGCCTGGAGCACCTCCTCCCCCTCCTTCTTCACTGACCTGGGTGTCTGCAGGGCTGTTTCTCTCACATTTTTCTCACTCCTCTCTCTCACAGCTGCTACACAGCATTTTTTACCCTTTCTTAAATATGTTATCTCAGAGATGCCACCAGTGTCACTGATGGGCTCATCTCTGGGTCCTTTCTGGAGCTGGCTGGAACTGGTTGTGGGGGCCAGGGGGAAGCACCCAACCACTTCTCACAGCAGCCGTCCTGCTACCAAAACCTTGCCACACCAGTCAGTCATCACAGTGCAACATGTCGTGGCATCTATTGCCTTTTGGGTGATTTAGCTCAAGGTCCTAATTTTATCCTGTTTACCACTATGTTCTGCAACTTCAACTAGAAGTGAATTAGAAGGGTGTGAAATTACTGTTACTACCTATATAGGTAGGCCTGGAGTCACTGGGCAGGTTAGAGATGGTCATTACATCCAGAGAAGAGAGAGATTTTTCGGTCTTGCAAAGCTTCTCTTTTTTTCTACATAAAACTTCTTGATAAAGTATCAAGACCTCAGGTACCAAAAAAAAAAAAAAAAAAAAAAAAAGAAAAAAAGAAGAATGGGTTACTGCAGATTCTATACTACATGCTATGATACTTTTTAATTTCTGTTGTTTTAAATATACTTCTGTTTGCATAGTATTTAAGATGTCTATCTATTGAAAATAAAATATTTTTTATTAGTTACCTATTTATCTTAAACTATACAAAATAATAAAAATATGCTGCATGTACTGAACTCACTTCCAGTTGTGCATAATGGTAGACAGTCTTACAGGGAATAAACTATGTTCCTACTGATAAGCGACTGGTGAAATACTGCATTGGTAACAGGCTCTGAAAAATTTTTCAACCAAAGAACATTACCTGAGTTCCTTACCAGTTATATTTCCATATCACAGTAACAGAGAGAGAGCTCTTTGTTCTGGCAACAGAGTTACAGAACAGTTCCTTGACTAATGCAGGCAGATTTTTGGTCACAAAATCACCTTACTATCAGAACTGTTTAATAAAGCATAAAAAGATAGACCAAGCACATAGCGAAACAGTAGCTCCTACCTCCACATTTAAGTCTTTCAAGGATATTCTGAACTAGAAATTGCCTCTAAGCGTTTGTTTCATAGCCATTCATAGTTTTCCATGAATATGCGTAGTCTCTTTCTGAATATAAATATTCTTTGATACACTGTGGCAATGAGTTCCGCAGTTCCTTTACACACTTTGTTCTTTTTGTTTATTCCGATAGATTTTATCTGCTGCTTTTGAGTCCTTTAGTTAGGAAGTACAGTAAAAAGTCATGCCTCATTTTTCATCTCCATGGCATTTATGATTTTAAAAAAAATCTATAAAATATTTTGCAGTTGTCTTTTCTCCAGGCTGAAAAATTCTTCCCAGTTTAATCTTTTCTTACTCAGAAGCCACTGTACATTCCTGATCATCCTTTTCAGCTTTATGGTATGCTTTATAGTTCTACTACATTCAATCTGGAATGAGAAAACCAAGATTGCATAGAGTGGCTGAGCCATGTGTACACTGTGGATATATACAGTAACACAATCAACTCTTTAAAAAAAATTATGGACTATGGAGTAGACTGCTTACAGTAGACTACAAAAAAAGCTTGCAAAAAGCTTACCAGTCTCTGCTTCTAATGAAAAATCAAGCTAGGAGGCTAGTATTATAATACAGTTATCTACCTGTCTCTGGTAGCTGTAGCTTGCAAAGCTGGAGTCTGTGTGGTAGAGCTGGGAACAATATTAAAATGTGAGCTTCAGATTTTTCAGTGCTACTGTCATGCAAGCCTAGAATTTCTGGTTGCAAAGTTCAGCTGATCAGTTCAACAATTATTGTCAAATAATACTGAATGCTTATAGACCAACCTGTTTGTCTTTTTGATAGGCAAGCTCCACATGACATATATTCATTTGGTAGTGGAAATACAACCCAAATCATTCACTTCCAACTTGTTTTACCCTAGTGTAACTATATTCAGTTTTCTTGTCTCTACATGTGCTCTTATAAGCCAACAAAGGGTGGTTAGAGCTAATTCAATTTCTGTTTGATCATTACCACATAAGAATTACAATAAGCTTCCAAAGTTGTCATATTTCATTTTTTTAAAAATTTCAGCTGCAATCACAGAAGTGCTATGCCCCACTCTTTCCCATTTATTCCTAAAGAATGTAGCACAGAATTGATAGGCACCTAAAGAAGTGACAGTACTCAAAAGCATTAAAAACTGCCATCCTGTGTCCTTTACAACTTCACAGTTTAAACTAATTTTCAGGAGGAAGGAAACTGCTGTTATCTTCAGATTAAAAGAGGATCTCATTGATTGTTTACTTTGAACACAAAGCATTTCCAAAGCAATTAGCAAAATATAAAAAGTAGATTCAGAAGAAAATTTAATGGCTCTGTTGGAAATGTCACACATAGCTGGCTCATTTCTAAACTTTGCCTCTGTTTGATTCTCACAAAGTAAAATGTGAGAAAAATTAACTCATTAAACTTTTAAGAATTTGACTTCATTTAAAATATGTGATTTTTAATTAGCAAATTAATTTTATTTTTTTTTTAAATGCAGTATCTACAGGGATGAGTATCTGGGTAATTAAACAAAAGTATTAGTATGATTTAAATTGTACTTCACTAATTTTTCATGCTAATTAATGTCTTCATGTAGCAAGTCACTTCACCTAGATAATGTGTTGTCTACCATAAATACCTACTCTCTCCCCATTGTGGTATTTAATGCACATCGTGAAGTTGAAAGATGGATTAAAGCAGAAAAAAAATAAATCTGCAGATTAAAAAAAAAAAAAAGAAAAAAGTTTAAAGTCCCAAGAATGAGGTTCAACTCTGGTTTAAGAAATGTACATGCACATATATATATATAAGTTTCTATAGAACAAGAGAGATATTGGACTCAACTGAGTTCCTCCACAGAGTTGAGCATTGTCATTTGAGATAGTCTCAGGTATTGGAGATGTGGATGGCAGATATGAGCAGGAACTATGGGATTACTACAGCTTTCTGAGGACTCGGTGGCATTTCAAACAGCATTAAACATCACAACTTTGACTTACACCCATAGTCAATGAAGTCAGTGGAATTTAACTGACCAACTGTGAATCATAGAAACATAGAATATCTCAAGTTGGAAGGGACCCATAAGGAAAGGATCAATTCTATTGTTTAAACAAGTATATAAGCTTTTCTATGCCTTAGATACCCTAGGAACATCTTGGTTTCCAGCTCCCTCTCGCAAAGTGTACAGATTTTCCACAGGTCCTGTTCTATGTCTGTCAGCCCTGAATGGTAGTAACAGATACATTAAGCAACTCAAACAGTATTAGAAAACAGTGCTTATGCAACTGAATCCTGCCCCACATATCTTTCTTGGCATGAGCTGAATTGCAGGCTCCATTGACAGCTCTGAACTAGATCTCTGTAGATCGTACTAGGACCTTACACACATAATGCTCATGTAGACACTTAATTTAGGTGATAATCTTAAATTGAATTTAGGCACTTCAGTGAGATTAATGCCATTCTGCAATTCTTGCCCAAACTGAAAAGAAAAAGAAATGTTTAACTCTACTGCTTCCCTGTTTTCATTCAATGTGCTTTTAAGCCACCATTAAGGATCTGAACAGAGACTTCTAGAGGTTCTTATTTGGAATGATTTGTATTTTGAAGAAACTGTAATAGTTTCACATTTCATCATTTTATACATTCTTGAGTCTTAAAAAGTTGAAAAAAATAAAGACCTTGAACCAATTTAGGAAACTCTTCATTGGAATTTGTTGTATGAATCCTCCCGGTAAAATGCCCTCTGCAGAAATTCTTCACAAAAGCTGATAGGCAGCTTCTCCAATGTATGTGATCATTATAAGCACAATGAGCACAAACTGGGAACAAACACAGTTACAATTCCTCTTTTCTACTTCTCTCTAGTGAGGTCTTTAACAAGGTGGGAAAAATTAAGAATTCATTATCCATATCTGTAAAAAAAGCAGGTTTCATTCCTAAGCTCTCATGATCCAGTTCTGACTGACAAGTGTGGGCATCTCACTTATCTGTCACAAAACCAATAATGCTTAAGATCAAGGCTCAGCCACATAGGACTGCAATGGAGAAAATGATTTTGATATCTAAAATCTGTTCTGTTCAGCTGTTCTGCTCAGTTTAGGTGTTATGACTTTTCTCACTTCTGATGGTGTAAGAAGTCAACTTCTGGCAGCCACAGACCACAGAAAAAAGTTTCAATCACAGTAGTCACCATAGCTAGATTAGGTATGCATAAAAACTATTCAGATATGGCTTTCAGTCAAATGTAAAAAAGAAATGGAGAAAACTATCTGAAGCTTCTTATACCAATAAGGTATTCACTGGTCTTTAAAAAAAAACCATAAAAAATCGAACAAAAAAACCCACTGTAAAATGACCTACTGAAATAAGTATAGAAGACGTATAGATGATGAAAGACTTTAAAATCCAAGACCTTGACTGTTAACTTCCAAGAATGTTGTTGGTTTTTCTAGTAGATTTTGGGAGATTAACAGTTTAATTATCAGTCATGCTGAAAAAGACAGACTTTGTGTTTTGGGGGACACTGGGAGGAACATGAGCCACTCCTGTGGCTCGCTCTTGGGAGACTGTTGCTGGTAGGGTGTGCTGGGCTACACCAGGATGCAGAGCTATATAAGGAATACCGTGTCCAGTGTTGGACTTCCCAGGTCATGGGATGGATGAGGAGAAACTACAGAGATTTCAGACAAGGGCTATCAATCAGTGTTTAGGGCCCTAACCACAGCCAACAAGGTGAGTTTGAGAATACTAGGTTTAATTTGATGAAGAGGAAGATAAATGCTAGCTTGCTTCAGCACCTGAATGGGACATATAATGAAGACAACGCCAAACTCTTCTCAGCAGTGCTAGAAGCTGTCAGAGGGAGCACAGACAACAAGATGGAGTTAGGGAGGTTTAGGTTCATCATTGGGAAAAACTTTTTCCCTGGGAGGGTACGGCAGCATGGAACCGTTTGCCTCTCTTTTCATGGACATTTCCTAGCCTGGGCTAGAAAAAGCAAAGGCTGGGCCAGAGTGGTGGCGATGATAGTCCTGCTTTGAGTGGGAGGTTGGAATAGACAATCTCAGGAGGTTCCTTCCAAACAACATTTCTATGCTTGTATGAAAACATCAGGGTTTTTTTCCTATTCCATTTCCAGATATTAAAATGTTATTCTTCAGTATTTTGGCATTTGTTTTCAACAGTTTTATTTTAATAAACTAAAGATATTGGATAATGATTATTTTATTGATTTATTTTCCACAAATGTGGAATCTACTTTTTACAGGAAAAAAAAAGAGAATATTATTTACATTTGCCAAAATCAAAACATGTCAGCATATCTGAATGAAAATATTTTAGTGTGTAAATCTAAACCAACAGGTGGTTTTGCTTTTGCTTGCGATGAAAGTGAGCCTAGAATACATATATAAACAACAAAATCTGCCTTTTAAAAAAGGACTGGAATGAATGGCATGAGTTCCAACTCCAAACAGAGCTATTCTGGAAGGGAAGATTACTCTTCAACTGACACAAAACTGAATGTTTAATTCAGTCTGGCAACCGGAAGGATTTTGATTCACAACAAACACACACAAGTGCAAATACTTCATTTTTAAGACATAGAAAAGCAAAAATTTCATCTGGAAACTCAGTTATGCAGATATTGTATCGTTCATTAAAAAAAAAAAAAAAAGATAAAAATTTCCTGACTCTCTCTGTGTACTACATTTACATTGTACAATGACAAATGTCCCCACAGTTTCAGAATGATCTATTTTTAGTGTTAAAAAATTTACTGAGCTAACCAAGAAAGCTTTAAAGAAACTAAGGTTAAACTACGTGCCATGTCTCTCTGTTAAAATGGGCATCTGAGAATGAATCACAGAATGATAGAACAGTGCAGGTTGAAAGGGACTTCGAAAGATCATCTTGTCCAACCTTTCATGGAAAGGGAGCCTAGATGAGATTAACACCCTGTCCAATCGCATCTTGAAAACCTCTAACAAAGGACACTCTAGCACATCCCTGGAGAAATTGTTCCAGTGATTGATTGTTCTTACACTAAAAAATTTCTTCTAATATCGAGATGAATACCTCTCCCAATGCAACTTGTACCCATTGCCCCTTGTCTTCTCCATGTGGCTCCTTGTGAAGTGAGAGCCTCTGTCCACTTTTAAGTAAAGAGGTAAAGAAAAGAGTGGAATTTTGGAAATAAGGAAAATATAAACAATCATACTGGAAAATATAGCAGTACTCTGCCAATTGTACATGCTCATTTACTTTTCTGTCTCATGTCTCTGCCATTTGGAGAGTGTCTTCTGAGCACTTAGCAAATTTCTCAGAAAGGCATTATTAACTCATCAATAAAGCACTTCACAAACTTTACCTAGCAGGAGAAATGTGTTAGAAATTGCATACTAATTTGATTAGTACAGTCTCTGAAATGAACATGACTCAAGCATCCTTAGATTCTGATCTGTGACAAAGCAATCTAGTTTTGAAAATAATTAAAAAAAAAAAAATTAAAAAAAAAAATCTGGTTTTGTGCATGAAAAAGACACATGAATAGAAAGAAGCCCAATATCTCCTTGGGTGGAACCTTATGTAAAGCAGTCTTGATTCCCAAGAAAGTAGAAAGTATTGTCTTTTAAAATACTGGCCATGTACTTTTACATGCTGCTTAGTTATAGGGTTCTTTTATTATGTATGTATGGCAGATTTTGAGTATTGTAATAGATCCCAAAGTCTGCTTTGGCTTTGTTTATATCTTTTCAAATTTCCTAATCTTTCCATAAGAAGTAGAGGAGCATACTCCTTTGTTAAAACCAATATGGATCTACTTCTTAAAATGAAATGTTCCTTTAGTGGCCAAGAGAGATTAAAAAAAAGAATAAGGAGGTCTCCTTTCCTCATTTATTTTAAGTTACAGGATAAGACAGGGCCCACATACACTGGATGCTCTCCATGCCACAGCATTTTCTGATTCTTCACCTTGTAGATCAGTGTAGTAGTGAGAAAGTGCACTGGGAATGTGAGGCACCAATATCAGAGATAGCCCCTTCACTTCTTAATAAATCTACAACTGACAATAAGAATAGGCTTGATGACTTTATGCTTGATGATCTGCCTCATATGCTACACAAGCATTTACATTGTCTTCAGAGCAATGGTGTCTGAGAACCTTATTTTGTTTTATGTTCTGTTTTGAAAGATATGGCAAAAGAATAACAAATAGTTTAATTACCTAAGCTTAGTAAGATACATTTATTAACTGTGCCTTGTAACTGAGGCATGTGAAACTCCCAACTGTTGCAATAGCAAGCTAAGAAACATATAGCTCAAAATACTGTCATGTTAAATTGTCAAAATATTGACAAATATTTCTATTGTTAAATAGAAAATAAAATTTATTTCAGAAAGATTTGACCCTTCCGAGTGAGCAATTGTTATTTCCTCTGTACAACAATATCTATGTTTCTTTACAGAGATGGGCAACCAAATCCTCATGATGACTTGTTTTGCATTTTCTGTGGACAAGGGAGTGAGTTTTGTAGCTCTGTTGATACATGATAACTCATTAAACCATGTTAAATTGATTGCTTCTAATAATCTGCTCACATTTAAATAATATGCAGTTGTTCACTGACAGAATTTTATATGCAGCTTATATGTATCAGAAAGTAGAATTAAAACTTAATCACCTGAAGAAGTATGTTCAAACTCCTTCAACTCATTTCCAAATACACACATACACAAATAAACACATACATATACAAATATGCATATAGTTGCACACACAGTAAAAGAAAGATATTGGTATACTGAAGTAGGTCCAGTGGAGGGCCAAAAAAAAATGGTTAGGGGGCTGGACCACTAGACATGTAATAACAGGCTGAGAGTCAGGATTGTTCAGCTTGAAAAAGTGAGTGCTAAGAAAAGGTCTTATTGCTCCTCAGTTACCTCATATACCTACAATATAAATAAGTTAGAGCCAAATGCTCAGAAGTGCAGAGCAATTATCAAGAGGCAAAAGACATAAGGTGCAACAAGCGAAATACCATTTAAGGAAAAAAACCTCAACGCTCAAGACATATAGGTAGTCAAACACTAGAATAGGCACCAAGAAAAAGTCTAGAATCTCCACCCTTGGAAGTATTCAAAACTCAGCTGGACAAGGGCCTGAAGAACCTCATCTACACTGGCTCTACTTTGAGCAGCAGCTTGTACCAGAGACCTTCAGACGTCCCTTCCAACACACGTTATTCTACGTTCCAATGATTCTGTACATATATAATTACTAATTTCTGAGCAACTATCCTTCCTTTTCATGTTTCCTTCTCTTTTACCTTTTCTGTATTTTTAGCTTAGATTTTAATTTGGGGAGAGGTATCTGAACTTCACTATGTTTGTAACAGATAACTGATAAAAAGGTTGTTTCACAAAACAGTTCACTTTTTTAATATCCACCCTAAGTTGTCAAAAGAAGTAAACATTCATGGCTATCTATGACATTAGGTCCCAGTTACAGCTGACAGAGAGGTTGTGGCCTGTTTGGATCTACAGAAGTTCAGGTAAAAAAATTAAGGTTGAATGCAGTGGTGTTCACTGCCTCCCACTTATTGCTGACTTCCAAAAATCAAAGCTTCTCCACTGTGCCAAGCTGATATATGTCTCCACAGCTTGGATGAATATTTGTAACTGGATGATCATATTACAGCTGGTCTGTTGATTCTCATCAAGATACTATTTCTTGTTTGCCTCTGCTTGTTTTTTTCATTTTCCACTATATATGTGAGGCTCAGTTTTTATTAGCCACTTTCTGGTCACAAGTGCAAAAAGCCATAACTTAAGTTGTTAATGTCAGCATTTCTCTTGCATTTCTATCATTTGAGATCTCTAAGACTTGCTACTGTGTCACAACTAGAAATAACTAATTTTCAACTTCTCAAGAAACCAAGCAGTGAAGAAGAAAAAAACCCCAGACATTCCTGTAATTTGTTTGCATTTTTCATAAACTATTATATTACATAACGAAGAGACTACTAGTGGGTATGACATAGTTTCAAAGTGCAGGGACTTAGCTAAAGGATTTGCAATTAAAAGCGTAGAAACAACTTTTGTTATAATTTAAAGTTGTTCTGAAATTTACCAGTCAGAATATTCTAGCAATGTTGCACAATTAAGGGTATTACTTTTTCTTTTCTTTTGCAACAACAGCAGAAATTTAACTCACAGTCATTAGCAAAATACAAGTCAATGTCTTGTTTACACAAAGATTATTGTTCAAATCAGTTTCTGAAACGTAATTACGTGCTTAACATTTGGAAGAAATCCTCATCATTCTGGAAACTGCAGTGATGTGATCCTTTCAGTAAAATCAGGTTTCATAATCCACTGCCACTTGCACACCACCTTCCTCTTCTTCCCATGTCTGTAGTATAATGGTGTTTGGCAGCCCAAGCCAGGGTACTGTGTGGTGACCTGGCTCCACGTTTAATGGCTAGAGAGCGGTTGCTGCTGCTAAGCCCCGGGAGGGAATTCAGCTGGGGGTAAGTTTTAGCTTTGCATGTAACAGCTCCATGCTGTTCAATCTCACCACTTCTTCAATTAAAGAGTGATTTTGTTAGGGTTTTGCCAGTGGCAATGAGGCAGCTGGCGAACGTCTGTTACCCCTGGGTGCTTCCAAATATTGTATCTTCCAGCTCATGGGATATAGCAAATTGTGTGATTTGATATCATGTCTGAAAATACAGGCTCTGGAAGATGCTAGTGCTGAGACTGTATCAAAATATCAGACAATTAGTTCTTTCTGTTATGTGTGCAGAATAAGTCCCTTAAGTACCGAAAGATGTACTGATGAAAAACAGGGCCAGCACCCATGTGGCTGTGGCTAACAAATTACTTACCCTTCCTCTCTGTGTTATTGTGGTAACTCAATCACATAAAATTCATCAAGCTGGTCAAAATTGAAGCACACATGAAGAAGAACATACACATTGCTGTGCTGTGGCTTCCTGCACACAGTATCAAGCCCTTTACTGTCATTAATCATTTTAATCTGGTTCTTGACTAAGTGGCCATTGACTCTGCCTCTTTGAATTTACAGATTTAATCTTGTAAGGAAAATGACTCCTTCAGGAACTTTAAACCTGAAAAGTACCTATATTCTCTACTACAGTGGTCTCAGAAACATTTGTGTAAAAGTCTGATTTCCTCTGTGTACCTCCTCTATACCATTAGAAGGAGTCTTACAAGAGTTTGAAGCTTACGTAGTTGTTACTAAATCCCTTATAAGATCTTTATTGCTGGATCTGCCTGATATAATACTTCATATATCCAGAATCTGACTCTCTTGGATAACTACTCAGGCTGTCGTGGAAATAGATGTTTGCCTTTTTTTATCCCCCCGGCTCTGCAATGGCTGCACGTGGCTTTCTCTTGCCAATTCAAATGCAAACAAGAGACAAATCTGTGTACATAATGCTAGGGTCATTGTTCTGCAAACACAAACCTTTGCCTTTGTTATTTGATAAGAGTCACACTAAGACTATTAGCCTCTACAGTCAAGTACCTGACCTCTAAACATGTCGTATAAAAATACCTCATTGTTCAGAGCAGCTGTGTAATACTCCACCATAAGAGGACTACGCCTCTTTATCACAGAGCCTTTATTTTGCCTCCTGACACATGGGAATGAAATTGCTTTTATAATAAACCTGCTTCTTTTTATTATGTCATTATTTGTATCAGTGTCAAAAACATTTCAGTTCTGCTTTCACTGGCATAGGACATTTACACAATATCCTGAGCATTATGTCTTTTTGACAGTTAGTAACATGCTACTATTGAATTCTGAGGGTCCTCTTAACTATATAATCCACTGCACTGTATACATGAGAGCTTTAATTTCCAAAGTAAAGGGACTGAGTGGTACTAATGCAACTTCACCAGAGAAGTGCAGGCCATGCATTTTCTGAATGAGGCTCTGCATCTTGGCACTGTTGTTGGCAGAAGTGGAGAGAAGAGCCCAGGTTTTTCAAAGGGAAGTATGGGAGAGACAGAGAAAGAACTGGGTGTTAGATTGTGACATAAGGTAACAAAACAACTAAATGCCAGGCTGTGTTTTAGCTACCCTGCTTTATATTTATGCAAAGCTCATTACAGTGAGGTATATCCTGCCTGACTTACTACGGCAACATATAGCAGGTTGTTGAACATTGCAGCTCAGACAGGGAAGTGGGAAAAGATCTGATGACTCTTCCCCCCATAGTGAATATCAAAAATAGGAAGTGTGACCAGCTGCTGGATAGCATACCATAGCCACAGCAAAGACTTCGTCTTTGAAATGAGACTCCACATTTTTTTCATGAACCTGGTATAGCTGACAAAGATTAAACTGTAAAAGACAAAGACTGTGATCAGAAAAATTAGATGGAAAACAATTTTCCAGAGACTTCTGTTTCAGTTATATGGTTCCATATCTTCCCATCTGAACTACTACAAAGACTAATGGGGCCTAAACACAACAAACAAAATGCAAAAAATATAATCTTTTTATACTGGACTGGTTACTTATAGTTTGTTTACACCAGAACCATTTAGACAGTGATATTTGATACTCATATTTCTATGCTTTATAAAGAAATGACAGAAAACTCAGTTAATGAATCTCTACATGGAAAAGCTGGATTATTCCACATTTGAAGGCAATCAGATAAAATAGTTAGCTTATTAAACTAAAAATCTGTGACTGGTGGCAGTAGGGAGAACAAAGCTGTTTCAAATCGCAAGTTTGTGGCTAGTCCAGTTCCAAAGTACATAAATTTCCAGTACCTAAAGGGGGCCTACAAGAAAGCTGGAGAGGGACTTTTTACAAGGGCATGTAGTGACAGGACAAGGGGTAATGGCTTTAAACTGAAAGAGGGTAGATTTAGATTAGATGTAAGGAACAAATTCTTCACTGTGAGGGTGGTGAGGCACTGGAACACGTTGCCCAGAGATGTTGTGGATGCCCCATCCCTGGAAGTGTATCACGGCCAGGTTGGATGGGGCTTTGAGCAACCTGGTCTAGTGGAAGGTGTTCTTGCCCATGGCAGAGGGGTTGGAATTAGATGATCTTTAAGTCCCTTCCAACCCAAACCATTCTATGAAATTTGTTTTAAGCAACCTAACTTTAGACAATCACAGTGATTCTGCACTAGCGCAGGTCTCTGTGACATCCACAAGTAGCAAAAAAGAATCTGAAAGTACTATAAAGTGTCAAGTCTTCTCTTGTACAACCGAAGTCAAAGGGAGATTTATCATAGAGTCATTTAAGAACAGAAGCAGTGTCATGGTTTAACCCCAGCCAGCAACTAAGCACCATGCAGCCGTTCACCCACTTCCCCTCCACACCCAGTGGGATGGGGGAGAAAATCGGGAAAAGAACTAAAACTCGTGGGTTGAGATAAGAACTGTTTAATAGGACAGAAAAGAAGAAACTAGTAATGATAATAATAACACTGATGAAATGAGAACAGTAATAATAAAAGGATTGGAATATACAAGTGATGCACAATGCAATTGCTCACCACCCACTGACTGACAGTCCCAGAGCGGCCATGCCCCCTCCAGTTCCTAAAACGTCACATGGTATGGAATACTCTGTTGGCCACTTTGGGTCAGCTGCCCTTACTGTGTTCCCTCCCAGTTTCTTGTGCCCCTGCAGCTTTCTTGCTGGCTGGCCATCAAAGGCTGAAAAACCTTAACTTTAGACTAACCATTACTTAGCAACAACTGAAAACATCAGTGTGTTCTCAACATTCCTCTCATACTGAACCCAAACCATAGCACTATACCAGCCACTAGGAAGAAAATTAACTCTAGTCCAGGTGAAACCAGGACAAGCAGACACATTTATAAAAAGTTCCTGTAACTTGTATGGAAGTGCTATATGAGAGGCTTGTTTGAATGAACAATCCATCCTTCATCTTCTAATGTGACAACTATAAATACAGGAAGTAATGAAAGATGCAGGTGGAGTTTCCTTAGCTGGAATCAGTCCACGCTCATTGCAATACAAAGGTATAAAACTGTAAATTATTTAACTAACTTATCTGGCAGAACACTATGATTCATAGTTGATTCATAAACCCCCATTTATCCCTGATGATTCTTTTCTCTCCATAAAAGGGTAAAATAAATGTGGAGAATGTTATAACCGAAGCATCTTCATTGATTTTTTGGAGCTGCTACTAATTTATATTCAGAGAAAGCTCTAAAGGTTTCTTCTAATGATTGCCAGCCAACAGACACTTTTGATCCCCAAATAAAAAGGTTGGCCACCATTCCTTTATTATTACAAATTACATATGCAGTGAGAATACACCTTGGTTCCCTCCAGCTTCAGCTCCCCTTTGCCATGGGAAGCACACAGACATACGGTCAAAAACTTTGTTGATCTGACATAGCTTGCTGATAGGTGACCCAGCTTGCTTGTTGTTGGACTGCAGTTCATGTACTAAATGAAGACAAGATCCCAAGTTTAGTATCCTGTCTCTTGGGTATTTCTACCTCCTTTCCCTTGTGTTAAAAAATATGAGCAGCACCAGATATGACTATAGCATTCATTTCCTCAAGCTGTTCTGCCAAGTGGAGTCATCTATGTTAATCATAAATGAGGGCCAGAAAACAATCTCTGGCAAGATACCAGATCCTGAACAGCTTAATCTTATTGGAAGGGTCAGTTAGACCGTAGGCAAGACAGTGATAAGAATCTCTACTAATGGGAAAGAGATTATGAATGAAAAGTTTGGAATCTCTACCTCACTACAAATTGCAATAAGCATGTGATATGTGAGTATAAGTTGAATTAATAGGCATATTCTTAGAGTTCCTTGTCAATGTGTGTTAAGTTTAAAGTGCTTGAGTGACATCATAAAGTGCCAATGGAGGAAATACAACAAGAAGAATTATGTGAGTTTAATTAAGAACAGAATTTGATAAAGATCTCCAGAGTTCAAAAATACTCTTATCAACAACCTTCCTTCCTCTGCAAGCCCTGACAAATTTCTAGTTTTCACTTCTAAGTTTAAAAACATCCAGCATAGATCAAAGGTAGGAGCTGCATACTAAAATGAACCTCTTTCAGATTTTAATATCTTAGAGTGATTTTCCTATAGCCTTTATCACACAATGGAATTAAGCCATTCCAAACACATTAAAAGAGAGGACCTTCCACCCAAGTAGGCTGGAAAGAAGCTAGTCTGTCAGAGAAATAATAAAAAAGATGTTGGCTACATGGGTTTTGTGCTATTTCATTTGCAAATAAGGATATTTTTATCAAATGTCTCAAACATGTTTTTGTAGCTCTGCATATATGATGAAAATAACACCTCTCTCCCCCCAATTGCCCTCAAAACCTCCTCTATTCATAGCAAGCAGTTAATTATTCCGAATTCATGTCTACCATCAGATTTGACACTTTAAACAATACAGCTCATATATACAATAGCAAGTAAATATATCTTCTGTTTAAAAGACAAGCTATGTGAAACAAAAACGTTAACAAAATCAATGTTGTAAGAGATCTGAGAACAAAATTCATATTTAATCAACGTTTGATTACTGGGAAGGATTACCCAGCTTTGGAAAAACAATAGGAAAAGAACATATGCTTCTTCTTGTAGGTCCCTCTTAATGGACAGAGAGACAAATACTTCCATTTAGAAACTACAGTAAGCGTCACTAACACTTGGGCACATCTTTAACTTAATGATATATATTGTTTTGTAATAAATACATGTACTCTTTTGCTATACTTCTGAAGCTAATGGAAGGATGTCTTCAGAAAGGAAGGTTTTTCTTGCTTTCTGCCCTTTCCTCCCACTGCATGCCACAGTTGAGAAATATAACATTTGTTCTTTTTGCATGTCATCATGATAACTTCACAAAAAGCTAAGTAACAGCAGCAGAGAAATTGTCCTAGCCTGTGTTATCTCTGCCAGAGAGTGAAAAATAGAGTAAACAATCTCTGTCTTGAGTCACTGGTTACTTAGAGTTTCAGTTTAGAGAAAGGCCTCTTATTATCTGACCTTGCCAGAAAGGGCCGTTGGTAAGTGCATGCTAGAGATTATTCCACTCAGAGCAACAGTAGCTTCAAAGCTCTAACAAGATTTACCATATACTCTATGATGAATGCATTTGAAAAAGGTCAAGAAAACAATGACAGTTTTATTGTTTTGTCTTATTGCTTTTTATTTCATCTGCTCTTTTATCTCCATATGGCGACCTTTCACAGAAGTCTAAAACATATTAAAAAGAAAAGAAGCCTGTACTGAATTTAAATCTAAAAATCCCATGAGTTTTAAACTCCTTTTCCCTTGATGATTAAATCCCATTCCCAAAATGCTTAGTATGTTTTTCCCCCTTTTTTTCTTTTCTTTTTCTTTCTTTTTTTTTTTAAACTAAAACATAATTCAATCACAGACATGAGGTAGAAACTAATTGACATTTAGAGTGGAAAACGGCTTGCTCTTCTTGGAATTGAGAAAAATTACGAAAATCAGAGTTTCACTATACTTATGGCCTATTTTTATACAGGCAAATTTGACATTGAGATTTTCTTGACTATAGAAACACTTCCATGCAGATAAATGCAAATAATAAAGGAAATTTAATTCGTACCACCTGCCCTGAAAATCCTTTTTTCATAATTAAACATGTTCCCCTCATGAGAAGAATTATCTTTCAACAGCAGGTTTAAGTGTCCCCAGAGCACAAGAGTTTTTGCTTCTTGCAGCAGCTTGCTTTCTTTGTGTCTGGGGAAGACTACACCTCCAGGCATGGCTGTTTCAATAAGACCATCAATGTGATTTATCTCTGGCCTCATAACTCCAGTCATTCTATTGCTGCACAGTGAAATAACACTCCTAGAAACTCTGCTAGCCACACTCTTCAGGTCTGTGGAATTTTAAGAGCTGATGAAGGATAGTATTATTTGGCCTCCATGCTGCCTGTTTGCCAGATGTGTCTCCTTGTTAAAGTTCCCTTGGCACCCTTCTGGTCAAGGAAGACTGTTAATACTTTTAGCTTGGTCAAATTCCCGTTCAGGGAGCTCCATTCTGTCTATATCAACTGCCTTCCTCCACTTTAATAAGAATACCTGAGGGTTTTGTTAATTTATTTTTCTGTTCCTCATATAAACA
>VYZV01044269.1:24787-53504 GCA_013401275.1 Pandion haliaetus
TCACACAGTAGATTTTTTGACTGCCAGGCAGCAGATTTTTTAATACACAGTGTAATATTTTGTATAGAAACTTTAATTTGTTAGGAGTGTCAGTGGTTTGAAGTGGCAATGACCCTCCCCTACCTTGTCTGAGCAGGTTAGTTCCTGAGGGTAAAGCTTCAGAGGTGTTACTACAGATCTCTTACACCTTGGTGTAATGCCTTTTAAGTTCAATTTCAAGTGGTCTGGCCTGTGGTACAGACCATTTATTGAAAAGATAAAGTTACACAGTCTTTGAGCTCATGTAAAGGAAAGAGATTTCTTGCTCGTATATTATTCTCTGCTGTCTCACTCTGTTTTGTTAAGGTAACCGATGTGTGTATAGTTTGTACTGAAAGCAAATAAGTTTTCGCAAACTCACAGAAGGACCCATCAGCTTCTTGGTAGAGAAGTTTAACATTAAAATTAGTCATTTGAAGTGAAATCTGGAATTCTTTGAAATAAATGGTAACTTCCATTGATATTAGCTGAGTCAGGTCTTCAAGCTTTTTAGAACTAACTCGTGGGCCAAGCTGTCACTTTGGGTAGGATCTTTCACTGTACTCCTTTCTAAAAATGAGCCTTGGTGTACAAATTCTTCATACTGAAATATGAAACATAGACTCACTGTGGACTAACAGGTTTTAAAATCCTCTTGTTCCTTACTCTTACCAAAGTAGATCAGTATTTTATTTCTATCTGGAACAGAACATCTAGAAGCAATTGTGACTGGGCATCTCTAGCGAGTGAATTGAGGCTTTGGTTTTTTTAGCATTTCAAAAATATTGCTGGAGTTCTCTCCGGATAGGCCCATACAATCTTACTAGCATGAACATTAACTGATAACCCTGGGTACCCCTTCCAAAATCCTGAGATTTAAACTTTCCTTCCTCATTCTCTAGACTAGAAGAATGTTATCCATTATTCTCTCTCTCTCCATATAACCCGCCAATGTGATAGAGGAGATGGACTTGCTATGATGATTAATTTATATTATAATGTACTTGGGTAATAGTTTAATAGAATTTTCCTGGAAACAAATCAGGACATTTTACCACATTCCCTAACTAGTCTAATTTAATCTCTGGGCAGCTTTGATTGTATAGCCTTTGCCTCAGTTTAATTTCAGTAAGGCCCTGTGATATTCACAGAAACATGTAAGTGCCAGGTCTGACTTATGATCTGTACCTGCGATATAGACTTCAAAATCCTGTGTCAGTTCCAAAACAGATGGCTCACTCTTTTCACTCTTACTCCTTCCAACACCCATGCAGAACATTCATTTACTTGAATGATGAGCCCTCTATAGTTCTTCTTAAGGTTTAATTCTCCCCAGCTGTAGATTTTTAAGTTTAATGAAGAGATGGATCATAGTCAAGATAGATCCAGTTAGGAAGTTGCTAACTTTTTTCAACTGATGCAATAAGGCGAAAACCCTGTGATACAGTGAGGGCAATTTTACAGGAAGAAATGAAATATTCTAGGTGGAGAAAACAATTTGAAATAAACAGGGAAATAGTTCTTGCAATGGTTCAGTTGCTTTCTGTATCTCACCTACTTTTTCAACATCCTTCATGTTTAGTATTTATTCATGCTTTACCACTAACTTATTTTTGTATTTATCCAAATAAAAATCTTTGTTGAATGTCAATGGTTTGGTCAACAACAAACATTTTTGAAAAATATATCTATTTATCATATGAAATATTTGCAGTAAGAATAATAGAGGCTGTCTAAACTGTTTCTAGATTCATTCTTGAAAACTACCCAGGTTTATAAATTATAAATTCAGTTCTTGGACTTAGTTATATTATTGGTACATATGAGAAAATTGACACGCAGATTTGCTGTTGATTATTCTTAAGGATTGATAGCTGTTTTATAGAAATTGTTTTCTTAAATACGTGTACTCAGTTACATTCTATCTTCATGCATAACTAAATAACTCTGACTTGCCAGTGACTGTAGTAAAAGGAGACAAATAAATGAGAGCAAAGAAAGCATCTAGAAAGCAAAATAGTTTATGGAAAGACATATAATAATTTATCTGCATTCTGACTTTCAGACCTTTGAGAATAAAAGTTTTCATTTTCTGAAATGCAGAGCATTTCAGCTGTATTTACAAGAACTATGTTGACAACAAGTGACCATCTGGGTTATTCACTTTGTGTTGTTTAATGTCGTGTTGTATTACACACAAATGTGACAGTCTAATCATAATGGAAAGTGATGTTAGACTGCTTACAAAAGAACTCTTAGGAGTATAATAAGACAGCAGAGCTAGTTTAAATATGGAGCAGAAGCTTATTTAGGCTTGAAGAAAGAATATGAACTATTTCCACAGGGTATTAGTTCTCATTTTAAGTGATTCCACTTTATCCATACTTGCAGCTTCACTTTGAAGTCTTGCAACAAGAGCTTACAAACAGTAGGCTTCCAGAAAATAAGTATAAATTACACTGTTTCCACTGGGACTGGGAATGAGAGCATTATGACCATTCAGTATTCACCAAAACCTTTGCAACACTGGGACTTCAAACAATGACACCAAATATTCTTGTTCGATCTTCCAATCAAGAAACAGAAAATTTATTGATCCAGCAGTAAACATATTTACATTTACTTGTATCCATTTCCTCCTGTAGAACTCAAAATGCAAAAATAATTGTCTTGCACACATTGAATTAGTATTTTTAGGAAACTGTGATCTACTTGAAGATATCGTGTTAGCCTAAAAATGGGTTACACAAGTCAAATGAATTATTCATTGTAAATTACTCACTTACCTCTGCAGTTGGCAAAACCAATATCCAATTCAAGAGGACATGCTTTTCCAAACGCATCAACAGTTCACAGACACAAACCCTAGAGTCTACGCTCACCTCTAATCAGGAGTCATTAATGCTAGGTCAAAAATGGTAAATGAGATTGGCAAAATTATAGGTTTAATAATAAGTACGATATTATTATGAGTGATTTTTATCTTAATTGGTTTTGAAAATTAATTGGGTGGTAACAAAAGCTGGCAAAAAGCATTTAATTTAAATCAGACAATTAAAAGTCCCAGAAGACTTGTGGCTGATAATATTAACCAATGTTTAAAAGATTAAATTTTAGTTTCAGAACCTGAATAATTTTGTAATATGCAGGTGAATCATTATCTTCTGCTAGTAGCAAGCCTAATGCACTCTGTCAATAGATGATCTGATGTTCCTCATCATTACTAAATTCCCTTTTTTAAATTTTATTCTTTTTTGTAAGTTTGGAGCACTATTTCATTTTATAGCTATCATTATTTAAAAAAAAGACAGCATACCAAACATATGATTTTAACATTCAATATTTTGTCTATGACATAAATAAGTGTTATTTTCACATCAAATATTATAAACCATTAAAAAACTTTCTATTATTTCCTGAGTTTGACATTTTGAGGGAAGATTTTTCAAAATATCATTGACGGAGTGTTTTCCTTTGTTTTGAAAGCTATTGCATTTATAATGGGCTTTGTATTACTGCCCGTGGTTTAACCCCAGCCAGCAACTAAGCACCACACAGCCACTCACTCACTTCCCCTGGCCCCCACACTGGGATGGTGGAGAGAATTGGGGAAAAAAAAAAAGTAAAACTTGTGGGTTGAGATAAGAACAGTTTAATAGAACAGAAAAGAAGAAACTAATAATGATAATAATAAAATGACAATAGTAACAATAAAAGAATTGGAATATACAAAACAAGTAATGCATAATGCAATTGCTCACTACCTGCCGACTGATCCCCAGTTAGTCCCTGAGCAGTGATTCCCCACAGCCCCACTCCCCCTAGTTTATATATTAGATGTGACGTCACATAGTACGGAATACCCCGTTGGCCACTTGGGTCAGCTGCCCTGGATGTGTCCCCTCCCAACTGCTTGTGCCCCTCCAGCCTTCTTGCTGGCTGGGCATGAGAAGCTGAAAAAATCCTTGACTTAGTCTCAACACTACTTAGCAACAACTGAAAACACCAGTGTGTTCTCAACATTCTTCTCATACTGAACCCAAAACATAACACTATACAAGCTACTACGAAGACAATTAACTCCATCCCAGCTGAAACCAGGACAATTACTCATTTTGGAAATGCAACTTGTTGTCAGCTTTATGCATGTTCAGTGATGTATATTTCCTAAATATAATTGTTGGTACTGGGTTTTGAACTCTGAGGCCATTATTATCAGTAAGTATTCAGTTGTCATGTTTGTGGTAGTAGTAGATAAGCTGCAGCACGGACCACAGTTTCACAAAGGTGACATTGAGTAGTTTGGATTAAAGTAGTGTTTAAACCTAAGTAAGCAGAGCTTTCTCAGTAGATGAGCAAAATAGTACACACTACTTTTTGTCTCATAATTTACTGAATGTCCCCTAGCACAGCTATACTCACTGACTTCCTGAATAGAAAATACTGTCCTGCAGTCATATGCATTGGTAGCCATAGCAAACCTGAAAGTGTATATATATTGCCTAAGTTAGAATATAGATGACGTTTAGATGTGTGTAAGCAATACAACAAATCTGAATGCTATGTTTTTCATATTGATTAAAAAGCTCTCTAGTTACCTACTTGGACAGCAGTTTAGGAAAGCATGCTCAGGGGATCCACTTTTACAGAACTAGAGAATTAATATGAACTGGTGCAGGTATTTCTCTCTCTTACCAGGATTTCATTTAGTGACTGTGTGGAGAACCAAGGGGACTGGGCTAGTATAATACAGAGCCATGTCAATTTTTTCTCAAAAGTTCTGAAAGAAGAAGCAATGCCCAGCTTTTGTGTGTCTTCCACTAACATATCTGTATGAGAGGACAGAGCATTCCTTAGCCTCATCAGAGTCTGAAGAAGCTTGAATCCATGACTTGCACATCAAGAAGATTGCTCTACTTACCTTGTTATGGAGATTCTTGAGTAGAGCTCTTATCCATTCCAGTAAAGCAAGGCCATGGTGTAGCCAAGGAGGCAAGAATCAATGGAGTTTGAGGCCAGCAAAAGCGGAAGGCAAAAACATGGTTATAAAGTTCTTGTCTGGATACCGTTCCACACCCCACACCCTCCAACTCCCTAAATTATTTATTATGTACTTCATATCAACCTGTGACAACATAACCCTTGAAAATACAGACACAAGATGGCACCAGGGTTATAAACACAAATCAGAAAAGGCTCATTATTGGTCACTGAAGGAAGGCAACCTGGTGTACAGGGTAGAACTAGCTTTAGGGCATAAGAAAGACTAAAAAGAAAATGTATTCAGCATATATAAATCTTCCTATATGTGGCAAAACCACAGAGGAATTAACAAGAAGTATAAAAGACAGCTACAGCCCCTACAAGAATGGTAACAAAGCAAAACCAGACAGAGACAAATTACTCTGCCTTTCTACCCTGGTTAATGATGCCATCCCTAACTAATGCCATTATTTATCTGCTAGGTCCATCCTTACATTTACATAACTGCTTTTTGATTTGCCATTCACCACATTTTACTATTGCAAATGCAGCTTCCACATGTAAAGGATTATCTTTTACTGTATCATTTGGTTATGCAAACTGGAATCTTAAGGAGTAAGTGCGTCTGTGTGTTTCAAGCCCCAACGTCCCCACATCACAAGGTGATCGATAATGCAGCAATGAGTCAGAGCAAATGACACAGCAACAGATAACTGCTGCACACAGACATTCCTGAGGAATGGAACACGTATTATTCCAAATTACCTCTTCAGCCTTCCATTGGTGTTGTCTTGGAGTCTCTTAAGGCTACCATGAAAGGTAACTAACTCAGAGAACTAAGTCCAATATCAATAAACTCATGTTTGTATTGATGGATAAGCATCAACAAAATATCTAGAAAGCCAAAAATGAAAAAGCCTGAAAGCAGAGAACTTGGCTACATGGAAGTCTGCGTTACTCAGTGAACCTCCCAGTGGATTATCCTACAAAACAATACAAGGGGAAAAAAAAAAAAAAAGAAACCACCAGAAACCCCACCAGATACAAAGCCATCATTCATTTTCCCTCAGTGAGTGATCTTTCTTCAAGACCTGATTGCTATGTCTCAAGATTATTTGGCTGTTTGCTTTATTGCTTGGGAAAGCATCTTCAGGACTGAATAAATGGCTTTGATTTTGTCTTCAGTTGTAGAGTTTGTTCTAATTTATTTAAAGTTATTAAAAAATCAGGTTGCATATTTCTAACTGTATAATTTCTGACCAAATTTTAAAATCTACAAACATTTCCCTCAACAAAACAGTCTTTCTTCTAAAGACATAGTTTGCATAGTTTATTCATGTGGAAAGTATAAAAGAAGTTCTTTTTATTCTTACTTCTGAAAGAAGAAAAGGAAATCCAAATCACAAAGAAAGAAAGAAGAAAAAAATATATGTAAAAAAATGAAGATTCTATATTTCAGTAATGTTTCTAAGTTTTGAGTTTAGAGTAGGTCTGAGAAATATCAGAATGGCTGAGCTTTTATGAATTCACTATAAGTGTTTGTTTTCAAGCCTCCACAGTCTTTCAATGAAATCTATGTCAAGCTCTTTATGTCTAAGGAAATTTAAAGCCCTTCTGAGATTCCCTGAGCAGCCCAAAGATCTTATCAAAAGATATTGGTGTAGTATGTAGAAGCGTCTGAAGAACTATGCTTTAAAGTTTCTGGTAGGGGTGGTGCTTTTTTGTCTGTTTAGGTTTTTTTGTTTGTTCATTTTTGTGCTTTGTGGCTTTTTTTTTTTTTTTCCCCCTAGAGATTGCGGCTTCCTTCTTTCTCTGTCTTTCATTATCAAATATGGTTTGGGTTTGTCTGCTTTTGGGCCGGGCAATTGCTGAGATGATTCCAGTTCATCCTGATGCAAACTATTCTTTAAAAGGGCAATTTACCTCCTCTGCATTCTTCCGGAGCAATATCTGAACCTCTGTGGTGCATTTAGCATAACTGAGATTATAGAAAAGGAAAAATAACTCTGGAATGGCTCTGCTATTTTTTGCATGCCCAAAGGGAAATGGAAAAATATGTCAGTAGAGAAGAAAATATGTAAATACTGTAAATACTTCTGGTTCATTTACTATCTTTCTGTCTAGTGTCTGCCATTAAATTCTTTGATCTGCTTATTTTATTTTGCCCAAATGGCGGATTGCATTACTGTTTTGTTTTCGATTTCTTTTGCCACTGGCTTCCCAGCGAGGTGTCCGGACGGGCTTGTAATCAGCACCATTGACAGAGCTCCCCAATTAACCCTGCCCTTCCCTTTGCCGTCCACCAATTTAATGAGTAGCAGAACCAACAGTACTGGTTTCCTAACACTACAGTATTTCTCTCACTAGCAGGTGAAGTTCCACTTCTCTACCAAGGCACCAGCTCTCAAGTAATCTGAAGAAGATAATGTTTTTGAGACTTCTTTGTCAAATCCGCCAACAGATTTAAAGCCAGGCACACACAGGCGACAGAACGCACAGGCAGTGCAAGGCAATAGTATGGTTGCTGGAGGTTTGTTTCCTTAGGAAACTTCAGAACTTTATTTTTAAAACCACAAAATGTCACCACTGTAATAATAATAATAAAAAAAGATCCAGAAAGCTAATGGAAGTTATAAAGTTTCTCATTTTTTTGGTCAAAGAATTAATTGGGTAGCAGGATAGTGAAGCAGTTTATCAAATTCATGCCTATTCCTGCTTTTACAAAGGCAGAGGAGGAAGTCAAAGCTGGATGACTCCCTGCCCAGGAAAACTGAGTCTTTGTGTAGTGTTAGAAAAAAAAAAAGAAATTAGTAATTGTGCTGGTTTTGGCTGGGATAGAGTTAATTTTCTTCACAGTAGCTGGTATGGGGCTGTGTTTTGGATTTGTGCTGAAAACTGTTGATAACACAGGGATGTTTTTGTTACTGCTGAGCAGTGCTTACACAGAGCCAAGGCCTTTTCTGATTCTCAACCACCCCACCAGTGAGCAGGCTGGGGGGGCACAAGGAGCTGGAAGGGGACACAGCCAAGACAGCCGACCCCAACTGACCCAAGGGATATTCCAGACCATATGACATCATGCTCAGCAATAAAACTAGGATGAATGTTGGCTGGGGGTGTGTGTGTGTGTGCTGCTTGGGGACTGGCTGGGCATCAGTCGGTGGTGAGCAATTGTTTTCATTTGTATCATTTATCTTTCTTGGGTCTTATTTCTCTCTGTTTGTTATTTTCCTTTTCATTACAATTTGTAGTTGTTGTTATTATTATTGCTATTTTATTTTATTTCAATTATCAAACTGTTCTTATCTCAACCCATGAGTTTTCTCACTTTTACCTTTCCAATTGTCTTCCCCCCCCCATCCTGCTGGGAGAGGGGAAGTGAGCGAGTGGCTCTGTGGTGCTTAGCTGCCACCTGGGGTTAAACCAAAACAGTCCTAAAAGGAGGTTCAATACATGACGGAACTTCTTAGTCATGTCTGAATGAGGCAGAACATGAACTTGGATCACACCATTCATTCTCAGATCTCTAAATACCTACTACGAGTTACCCTGTGACCATACTCATAATTTTGCAAAAATCTTTTTTCAAGGGGTATAAAGAAAAAAATGCTGAAAACAATGCAAATGTGAAAACAGTGTGGGTAAAGTGAAAAAAACCCCACCAACATTTTGTATTCAGACAAATATTTTTGTCTACATCATTTTATTGCTAAACCTTCCATGATTATGGATGTGTTTGTGTACAGAGCTGCACACAGATCTGCACATTTAGGTGATTCTAGCATGAAAGTCATTGACATTGCTCATGTATTCCTGAGGCCACAGGACGGCCAGAGCTTTCAGAGCTTTTTTTTTTTCTTTGTCTTTTTCTGAAAAGTACATATCAAAGGCTCAGACAGCTTTTATCTGAATACTAGCTAGACAGTAGATCATTTAGAAAAGAAGATATTCAGAATGAATAAGAGACATAATGAAACAACAGTCTTCCACTTCTCCCTGCCTGCTGTGTCTTGTCTGTCAGTCTTGTTCTGATTCCAGTAATTTCAGGTTACAATAAACCCCACACAACCACTTGTGTGTTCCTAGGGAAAACCTCACTGGTTTTGTCATCTCAGGCCTGGCCTTTCAGATGTGTTTTAGTCTGTTATACATTTACTGCTTTGTCTCCCTGACTGTTTTCTTTCTGTGCCATACTTTGATTTTCCAGGAAACTCCTGTTTCCAGGTAACACCAGTCTGAACTCTCATCCCAATTCCCTCCTTGTCCAAGAATTCACCAGCCAGCAGAATAAAAACAATAACCTTCTTTCCTACAAACCAATCACACCTTTTTGAAGGACCGTAGGACAAGTAAGAGACAAGTAAACCCAAAAACTGCCCATCATGTATCTTCTCATCTTTTGTCTTTTCACAAATCAGATTTCACACACATTGCCATGACTGCATAAACCTTGTTGTGCACACATGCGCATGTTTGGAGTGATATTCTTCTATTTTTTTCCTTTTGTTTCTACCCAATTAATTTGAGAAGATATAAAAAAGAACAGAATGTAATTCAAAATGCTTTATATTTCAGAGGTAAGTTTTAAACTATATGTAAATTAAATGTTATTGTTTTCCAAGTGCTGTCAAAAGATGTTAGACTAATTTGATCAACAATAGTAAAAACATTGACAGCTTCTTTAAGGATGTCCCTGGAAAGTAATGAAAACTTTAACGTCATATGTTAAAGACAAATCAAATGCAGAACATCTCTCATTTGATAATCTTTCCGACATTAGTAAAATTACATGCCTGCTTACACCTTCACTATGCCACTGATGAATCACGTTGGACTCCTTTAAAGACTGTAATCACTGGTTGCAAAGGAAAACCCACTTCTCATTTTAAAAATATTGTCTAATAATTTATAATAAAATGTATATTTTAATTAGAAGAATTTTATTATTTTATAATAAAAAGTTAAAATTTGTAACAGAATAGTATATTCTTAAAATATGACTATTTTCTTCACCTCTACAAATCTTCATCCCATGAATAAATGCCATTATTGAACACGAATATTGATTATTTTTATTTAATAAATAAAAGTTGAATTAATATAGTCAAGAAGTACTTTGGCTAAAAGATGCTGTTCCCTGTATCCCTCTGTATTGGGTCTGGCTGAGATGGAGTTAATTCTCCCCATAGTAGCCCTTGTAGTGCTGTGCTCTGCACTGGTAGCTAGAAAGGTGTTGATAACACACCACTGTTTTGGCTACTGCTGAGCAGAGCTGGCACAGCATCAAGGCTGTCTCCAACATTTTTGCCCCCCTCAATAGCGGGCTGGGGCTGGGCAAGATCTTGGGAGGGGACATAGGCAGGACAGCTGACCCAAACTAACCAAACAGATATTCCATACTATATAATGTAAGCTCAGCTATAAAAGCTAAGTAAAGGAGGAGGGAAGGGGGGACATGTATCATCTTCCGAAGCAACCACTGCACGTACTGAAGCCCTGCTTCCCAGGAAGTGGCCAGACATCACCTGCTGATGGGAAGTAGAGAATGACATAATTTGTTTTCCTTTGCTTTTTCACACGTGTCTTTTGCTTTCACTTTATTAAACTGTCCTTATCTTGACCCACGAGCCTTTTGTTATATGTTCTCTCCCAGGTCTAGCTGAGGTGGGGGAGTGATAGAGTGGCTTTGGTGGGCACCTGGTGCCCAGTCAGGGTCAACCTACCACACCCTCATAGCAAAAGCTCATACTGTGGTGCTCGGGACACTGCCCGAGAGATCTAATATGCTCCTATGGCCAAACCACACATCTGATCTATGTTTTAATTATTAGTGAAGATGGCTGTTCCCTGTAAAAGCAGAGCATGAGAAATGGTAATGATATTTTGCTCATGTGTATATGCAGATATGTATTCAATTTAGGAAAAATCAGAAAGGGAGTAACTGTGGGGAAGTGCCATGAATAACGTGTTTTTGTGCATCCTTAAAAGCCTAAATGGTTGAAGTCTGTGTCAGAGAAGATATAAACTTACCAGGCTTTGCCAGATTTAGGCCAGGTGCACAAGCTGTTCAAACTGTACTAGATTAACATGTTTTATAATCCTTGCATAGCCCTGAGTCAAATGATACCTTCAGGGTTAACAGCATCAACTCATGAGTCTCTCTGAGCTGGAGGGGAAGCCAGGAGGGAATCAAAGTTCGAAAGCTTACATCTAAACCAGGGAGTTAGGTCTAGCTACTTTATCCTTCTCTAAGAGAAAGATTCATACTCATCTGATGGTTGCTTCAAACAACTGCCACTGTGGCACTGAAGTTTTCAATACCTCTTGAAGTGAAGTTGGAGATGACAGCCCTCCTGTTCCCACTCAGCTGTCAAAAGGGTTGGCCGTACTGTGATCTGCTGGGAGAGATGAGACCAGATGGAAAATAGACCAGATGGAAAGTACCTTGGACAACAGGTAAATAATACAATATACTTTTATTATATTTACCAATATTTTAATGCAATAAATCCAAACCAAAATGCACCTCCAATAGTTCCTTGACAATTTTTTTTTCTCCAGCACCTGTCTTCTTCAAATACCTCTTGGTACAAAATGCGAGTATAAAGAAGGCTCCTTTTGTGAATGACATTGAAAATCCTTGAACATTTCAAAATTAATTACTCTGCTGTGTTATGCTTAAACAAACAATAAGTTAACCCAAACGTTTTGGTTTTCTGAAATCAGTTTAGAGAGAGCAGCTCTCTGGGAACTAAAACTATAAGCATTCAAATAAAATGCTTCGTAGGCTCCATACTGAAAGCTAGATCTCAGCTTGTATGCAATATGCATTTTGCGATAAGTTTCTGTAATCAAAAAGAGTTAAAAAAATAGAATTAGTTGTGGATACCTTAATGTTTAGCTAAAGCTAAATAAGGTTTTGGAATTCTTTTGGAAGTGAATATGGAAGATTGTCTCTGTCACAGATATTGTCACATATTGTTTCCTGTTGACTATGTTATGAGATGGAACAGTAATAGTATAGCTGAAAAGTTCTAAAAGTATTTACTGGAAAAGCATTCTCGATACTTATTTAGACTTTACTTTTCTTACAAAGTGGCTTTATTACCTTTTTGATTACACATTTGTGGTTTCCAGAAATGCTAGCAAATCAGGTCATACAAAAGTGGAAATATTCAATTTCTGATGCAATCCAATTTCTAAAACTAAAATAGTTTTCTAATTTAAAAATTTCTTTGTCCTAGCACAACAAATTAACCAACTAAGTTTTAACGTATTAATTTCTAAATTTAACTGTTGCAAAATATCCTGGTAATGGTTTTGGTAATTTAATGAAAAAAAAAGACTGTGCACTGCAATCCTTCTGAAAAGCACATAAAAATAAATCCCTATGATGCATTCTTTGCTTTAATGGTTAGTTCATGCTATTTTAACTGTCCTAGGTAAATATTTTAATTTCTGCTTCTGCCTCTGGACAAACGCTAAATTAAGTTTTACTGACAGCATCTCAAGCACTGTGTGCAACATGAGGATTTAGTAGACCTCAGCATTTTTGTGAAGAATGAAAGCATGCACTACTGCAGACATTTTCTTACCCCGTTTTTTGATGATTTTGACTTTTCCTTTAACATGAAGTACAATCTTAAGAAAGAATGAAGGCATTATTTTTTGTTTCTTTTCAATGAGTAATGGATCAGGTCTGTGGAAGAAAAACAAAGATGCTACAATAGGAAGGATTTTCTCAGGATTTTCTCCCTCAAACACAGTATGTTTTTTTTCCCTTCAAGTATCTGTAAGTCCTGATGCTTCTCTCAGATTTCTCAGATACATTGTGTTTTTTAGGTCACAAATGGGTTGTCCTCCCCTTTTTTCCTCCTAAATCAGTGTTAGTATTCATTAAATACTTACATGTCTTTAGTACTTGGTTGATTTGAATACTTTGCACCTTGCAAAACTGAGTCCAAAAATGAGGCAGCTGGCTGAGAATGGTATTTCTGGGCAAAGCTGTGTTTCTGCAGAATTTGGGGATCAGATTCTTTCTCCAGTGATAAGATTTGTACAAAGAAGTCTGTATTCCTAACCATTTACTCATACCTTATGATCTCCAATGAGTGCATGAGGAACAAATTTTCTCAGAATGAAAATTATTCTGTATGATGGTGAAATAAAAAATATTGTTGTGGTTTAACCCCAGCCAGCACCTAAGCACCACACAGCTGCTCACTCACTTCCCCTGGCCCCCACACTGGGATGGGGGAGAGAATTGGGAAAAAAAAAAAAGTAAAACTTGTGGGTTGAGATAAGAACAGTTTAATAGAACAGAAAGGAAGAAAATAATAATGATAATAATAACAATAATAAAATGACAATACTACTACGATTGGAATATACAAAACAAGTGATCCACAATGCAACTGCTCACCACTCACTGACTAATGCCCAGTTAGTTCCTGAGCAGAGACCCGCCCACCAGGCCAACTCACCCCAGTTTATATACTGGGCATGATGTCACATGGTATGGAATACCCCATCAGCCACTTTGGGTCAGCCCTGGCTGTGTACCCTCCCAATTCCTTGTGCCCCTCCAGCCTTCTTGCTGGCTGGGCATTAGAAGCTGAAAAATCCTTGAACTTAGACTAAACACTACTTAGCAACAACTGAAAACATCAGTGTGTCCTCAACATTCTTCTCATACTGAATCCAAAAAGTAACACTATACCAGCTACTAGGAAGAAAATTCACTCTATCCCAGCCAAAACCAGGACAAATATTCATGAATCTCCCTAGCTGGTACAATAGTGCAATAGGGATCTGTCTGCTTACATACAGATCTACACATCTTTCAAATAAATCACAGATTCAGATGCAAAATAAAGAATATTAAGAGCACCATGTGGATTTGAATACCCCTGGGAGAACTAGGATCCACAATCTAATGAACAGATTACACGCATCTATCAAAGATTCATCCCATAAATGTACAAAGAGGTTATACTCCAAAAGAAAACAGAACCATCTGCAGCAATCTGTGATACACAAGTGCAGAGGCAGAGCTGAATCTCCTGATTGATTCTCCTGATTCTCTTGAAGGTTTCTGAGGCTTCCTGAGGATTGTGTTACACACACATGGTTGAATGTAGAACATACTCAAGTAGATATCATGTTATTTTCTCTCTGATCATTAGAATGCCTTGAATTAAGTTATCTAAGTATAAACTGCTAAGGCAGTTCAATGCTTTCATCAGTTTAATGAACTGTTTAATGAACCCAAACAGCATCTGTGAGTGGAAATTTCTTCTAAAACATGAGAGAAAGACCAGAGGACCACTTGCTGAGCAACATGCCTTTCAAAGCTAGTCTTTGCTGCTCACATTGGCATGTTTCAAACGACCTAAACTGCCTCTAAGCAGGTTCAGTTGGATACTGGGTGTGATCTAGTCAATGGGCCATGTGTCTGTGCAAAGGCTGGCGTAATAGCCTCAAACACTATTTTGCTATAATGGAGCTGTACTGCACTGCATCCAACTTCAGTGGCACGTTAGCGAGCTGTGTGATTTCATTTGTTTTTCATTGCACATTGACCTATGTACTATATTTCCATTAAAATATCACAGAGCTTCATTTTTCTTTTCCTGTGAGAAACCCTTTGATTAAATTCATCGAACAATGAAAAGTCATCAGTTTTTATAGTGCTTGAGGACTTACTGAATTCTTGGAAATTCATTTTTGTTTATTTCAGTGAACTGAAACAAATGGTTAGCTTTAGGTACTCTTTTTAAAGCTATGTTAAGTAAGGATGAATTTCCTATCCTTTTTTAGATGTTAGCAAAGTGCATTCTCAAAGCTTAGCTTTGTGTTCTGAAACAGGTCAAACCTAACAAATATTGAACAGCCCTCTTCTGAATAGCAGTTTTTACTACACTTTCAGAAATTTGACTCTTCATTATTTGTGGAGTATATGGAAAAATAATTCTCATCAAAGCTTTTTATCCAAAGCAATTCAAGATTTAAGTATCAGCTGCTTACAAGGAACAACTCCTACAAAAATTTTTAGTGGAAATTATTTGGAAAATATATTTACTTCATCAATGTAAGACACTTGCAGTTCAGCAAAAAGAAAAGTTGGTAATATGTTTGACATTTTTGATCTCAAGCTCCTTTATGATTTTCCTTTTTGCTATTTGATGTTCAGCTAAAGCCTTAGTCTATTAACATGGATATACTAAAAAACATATGTATTTCAGGAACTTGCATTTCCAGCCACTGGAAGAAAGAAAGCTGGAGGGCCATTTTCAAATATATAGTTTTATGTACTGCATATTGTCTAGCAAATCACACTCTGCACTGTGTCACAACATATTTAATTTACACATCAAAAAGCTTGCCCTGAATCTGCTAATCTTTTTAGCTTCCTTATAATCAATAAGAAGGGATAGGTATGGAGATGTGGAAATTTTTTTAGTATAAAATAAGTATCTGCAATAGGATAGGTGCTTCTTGGGGGTTAAGTCAGGCAAGAGACATACAAAAAAGGTAATAGAAACCTTATCACACAAAAACGGACTAATCGCACATTAAAAAAAGAAGCATATAAAACACAAGAGATATTGCAAATAAGATAACATGATATAAGCACACATGTTCTATTGAACTGTGAAGAATGTACAACCACTGTTAATTAACATCCCTTTAAGTGACACAGAATTTTTTGCTGTAGAGTATGCATCCAGTGCTACTGTGGCCAAGACAAACTTCTGCAACCTGTTTTGTCCTTATTTCTCTTGCAGAAATGGTATCTGTATTCATATCATTAGACATTGCTGAAACCAGGCACATGACAGGTGAGGCTGCTGCAGCTGCATGCCCCCATCTGCCACTGCTCTTTCACGTGTGGGCAGATGAACTCCTCATCATATCTTACAAATGCTCCTTGTTACCCTTTTTTCTGATGTGATGACAAGGGAGAGGGAAGTTCATAATAAGACAGATAAAGTATATAGGTACCATACAATTTTCTGCAAATTTTCCATCCTCAGTCAATGGGAAACTTCCTGAATACAAGCTGAATATACTGGAAAAAAAAATACATGTTTCTTTTTTAGCCTGTGACATTTAATGCCAATAGAAATTACATAGATAAACAAAAATAGAATATTCTTTAACTTTCCAGATGTTACAATCTTCAGGCAACCAAATGTGGAATTCAGTTGTCCAAGCACACTTTTTCTAGAGCCATTTTCAATCCCTTGCAGCACCCCAAACATCCAGACTGGACATAGGTAGATATGACTCAGTCACTAGGCAAGAACAAAACCCATCTAGAGTGACAGCTGGAGGCAAGGAGGGGATTATTACATGCCAGAAACCTACAGGTTAGCAATTGAATCCTACTCATAAGAGTCTCTTCTTCTAGTGCTTTTCTAAAGACCAGAGAATCAGCAGAAATAACTGACATGGAAAAAATGTAGAAGCAGGTATGTCTTCCTTTGCACTGTGTGTCTTCAGCCTGTGGTATTCATGGCTGCAGCAAAATGGGAAGGGCAGATGCTATAGACGAGTTTTTCAGAAGGGCTCGATAGTTTTATAGGCAATAATAACATTTGTAGTAATCCATGTAAAGATGAGGGCAATCAGATGTTATGCTTCAGGGGATAAGACAATCATTACAGAGGAAAACAGGAATTTGTCCACTTCATTGTCTTTCTCCATGAATGGTATTACTTTGTGAAATGTACCATATTGCTTTGCCTTTTTCTGAAGCAACCGTATGGTTCAGTGATCTGTTTCCATACAGTAACAGCCACGTGTTTGTGTCTCTTCATTTGAAAAGTATACTTGCAGGTTTAAGGTCATTAGTGATGCCTTTCCATTTTGAGAAATTTTTGGAGCAAAATAACCAAGGCTTATATAAAAATATTATCGTATTAGTACAAAGCACTGTGTATTTTTCTTGAAAAACTATACCAAAAGAACCCTTACTTATTCTTAAAAGAACACTCTTTTCTTATTAGCAACTCATTTATATTTTTATGGTGAAAAAAGTTTATAAATGATAAGTGTTTAATCAAGTATGGGTCTGTTCAGAGCTAAAATTGTAATTCCATTACCAGAAGGTTGATAATAGCTTTGAAGTGCAACAACACATTCTGCCCACACATGGTAATGACCTGTAGGGGATAAATGTGTCAAAAGGGAAATCCATGCACTGTTTCATTTACAACCTCATTTTTAATGATGGGTCAAAGAAATAGCAACAGAATGCACTTGTAAGTCCTTCTATTTTTCAGACTCAGCTTTCAAAAGAAGAATATGATCAGATAATTTAAAGTTGCTTCTGTTAAATGGAGAGTAGCTATATAGGCTGTGATTTTACAAAGGAAGGGAGCCTTATTTAATGCACTACTTGCAGGTTCTGAAGTAAGAAAGTGAAAAAAGTGTTTGCTTCAAAACTGAAATTCAGAAGTTGTTTAGATCAGGCTATTTGCCTCTTCCTGTAAACAACTGCAGTAAAGTGAAAAACAGCTGATGAACACACCTTTCAGAGATTTCAGCCAAGTTTTGTGTGGTCTATGGTTTGGGTCACAGACCTGTATCTAGTTTTCTACTGTCATAACAAGGAATGAGTAGCTGCAACCAAAGACTAAAGACTGGGAAGTTCTTTGGCTGACTGCTGCTGAAACTAGTNNTTTTTCTGCTTCTGATTAAGATTATGGGACTCCCTTTGCTTTTCAAGCCAAGTATGTTCTTAAGGTTAATAATTCATCTAGGAGTAAGGCACAAAAGATTTTTGGCCAATTTGATGCCTGTGGTCCATTTTGAAGTCCAAGAAAGTAAAACCAAGTAAAAAAAGCTTATGTACACTTTCATATCAGCTTGAGAGGAAATACCTATTCCACACTAGCTCCATGTGCACCAACTCTAAACCGTGTAGAGTAGGGGTCCACGGGGATCCCACTTGTGGCAGGAAGCGGTGCAGATACATTGACTTAGGAGGCAGAACGATCTACTGTGGGAGCTGCATAATACAGACAATAACCATCAGTCTCTGTTCAGCACCTTTGATCCAGGGCAACATCCCCAGTGAATAACATCTGCAGTCATTGGCCTGGGGATGTGCTGCTGCTGTTATCTCTAGTACTTCACTTGAAGCTACCATAGGTATTTCTGGATGGGCTGCAATCATATCTCTACTAGCCCTACAGAGGAAAAAGTAAGTGTGGATGCACCACATCAAACAAAGACGCAAGTAGCATTCTTCCTCCAGCAGCTGATGGCAGCTGCCTCTCTGGAAAGAATAAAAAAATAGCAGACATATAAAAAAATTCAGGAGCAATATGATTGCTATACCCAAACTGCACTTCAGAATATTTGTAAAGACATAAGGCAAAATTCAATTCTTTGCTTATGTATGTTGTTTCGATGGAGTTCCTCTGCATTTATGAAAGGTAAGAAAGCATTTGTTTCAAATGCAAATAAAGGCCTGTGACCACAGGAAATATGTTTCTTACTATTTGTACCTCAGATATGCCTTATATCTGCAAAAGTAAGAAATGTGATTCCTATCTACACAGTGTTTGTTCTTGTGTCTGTGTACATCTAGAATACACAACTTTATATATATACATATTAACAGTCAACATATGCATTTAAATACATGATACACATGCACACAAATATAGATGATCAGTTCTGATTAGTTTGTGCTTTGAAGTTATTATTGGGAAAATAACCCCAATAACAGTGTTTTCAAAAGGAATTTAAGGTGGTCAGCACTGGTTTTAGGTAGAACATTTAGTTAAAGCTTTGGGTACTGAGGTCATGTTTAATTTATTGATAACTGACTTCATGTTTAGTTTATAAAAAATGCAAATCATATTGCCATTTTTACTCATGATCAGTGAACTGTGTTCTGTATCCAGTTTTTAGCAAAGGGAATCAGGTCTTCATTAAATCAAAGCCCAAGCTGTAAACATAAAAAAGACAAGAAAAAAAAAAAAAATCCTCAGTGCACTATCAGCCCATTAAACTTTGACACATTTCAAAACCATACATATACATGCTAAATCTAGAAAAGCCTATTAAGTGGTTTAGTTTTTTTCTGAAAACAGCATATTTAATGAAATCTACTTAGGGAAAAAAACCTTTATATTATTTTTTCTTAAATTAAAAGAATGGGAAATTTTATTATCTCAGCTTTCTGTTTTTGAAAAGCAAACAGAACTTAACAACAGTTTCAAAGAGTAAATTAATCACAGGGCACAATGGGCCTGGATAATCCCAAAGGAAAAAAGCCCAAACAAACCCACAAACCAAACAAAAACCCCCAACCAATTTAATTAAGATGTGAAAACATTTTTTTCTCTTATAAAATAAGCACTTACAAATAGTTCTGCAAAAACGTAAATATTAAAATAGTGTATGGCAAGCAGAAAAGCTATCTCAGTGCTGCTATATAAGTTTCTAGGAGCAGTTAATGTTTATCCATGGTGTTATAAAATAGAATGATAATTCTATAGGAAAAATGTATTTATAGTGTAACACATTTCTATCACGTATAAAAATTTCATGCATTGTGATATGTAGCATAAATCAATCACAGACATTTTCCATTATCCCTAAACTCTATAAATGCTTGAATGTTTTGAGTTCTAGGCAGCAAAAGGTGTGTATTAACAATGAATTTTATTTTTCAATCTCCAGCATTCACTAGACCTTTTGGACTTCCATTTAACATGAGGGAAACCTATTGTGGAAATTGCACTGTTCAGTTCATCTGTTATGGCCACATGGGACCTTAAAACAAATGAACAGAAACTGTCTTTGCCTGCAGGAGCTCACAAACTGCAGGTAAACCAAAGACTAAGTGGACAAGAGACAATCATTTAGAATCATGCTACTGCTAAGTATAAGTGATAATAACAGCATATGATGTAGAATTTAAAAATATCTATTTCAATGTCAAATGAATGAATAGCAGTGTATCTTTTGGATTATTAATTATATGGAAATCTGATTAAAAATAAAAGTTTTCCAAAGTCTAATAGAGAAAAGTCTTGGAAAAGTCGGAAAAGCCAAAATACGAGGAGCTATCAGTTTACAGTAAAGTCAGAGAGCACCAACCAGAGACATAATTTTGCTAAACTTATAATTGAAATACAGTTCATTTAAACTTAACCAGACAAATGGAGAACACATCTGACAGTGGTGAAAACATGGAATACTACCTCCAATAGATCTACTTAGGCAGTTACAGAGAACATCAAGGAAAGAAAAGCAGGTTTTGATCCAAAGTTATCATTGTTAATTACTGGTAATGCTAACGGAAATGCTTCTATCTGCCTAGAGAAGCTAAATAAGCTTGAATCTTATACTGCTTATGTCCATTTTTGTAAGTAATAACTCTTCATAGTCTGCTTTGTCACCAGCTGTTCACAATTATGTAAGAAATGATGAAAACAATAAGGAATACTTGAATTCATGCTCACTATCTCAAGGGCCACCAGCTCGAAAGCTTTTTATTAGATCAATAGATGCAGCAGCAGTTACAAAACCATTCTGTTGCTCACATCAAGCATAAAGATGGGTGCTTGGGTCTAAACCCAGACTTTGCAAACTGATTATCATGCATCAGATATTGTCTTGTAGAAGATTACTTTAAGTCACTGGAGAATATGTAACAAAGCATCTAACTTCCAGACTTTTTTGGTAGAAGTACTACAAGCACATTTGTACCCCTATCTTAGAGAGCAAATTCTAAGCTCTAGCAATGAGAGTTTACAGTAGAAGGGAATATCTACTCTTCTGAAAAGAGAAAATTCAAATCTCATGTATTTTCCATCTGGGAGATTTCTAATACACCTTTCAGTCCTGTATAAAAGCAGCTTCACCATCAACCCATTCAGGAAGGCAATTTAATTCGGCTTAATGGGTACTTTCATTTTAAGCATTGCAGCATGCAGTTTCTTTGCTTCATGTTAGCAAAATGCTGTTTGTTATTTGAAAGGAAAGCCAATCCTAGTACTATCCCAGTATTCACAAAAGCATAGCTTTTTCTTTCTTTCAAACATTAACTGAGCTAGATCCAAGTATATATATACAATTGTAACAGTGCTTTTTGTCTTCTTTCTCAACATTCTTTCTTCTACAGTAAGTGTACACCACATACTAAGTTTTACAGTGTGATAGGCTAACCAGATTAAATTGGAAAGTTGATAAGGCACCCATCTATGATAAGGCACCCATGATTCTATGATTCAATCTTTGTATAACTTATTTTAGCCTGCTTTCAGTCTGGCCTGATTTGAGTATTTATACATTATAATTTAAACCAGAAAGTGTACATGTATATTTAAATTCCTCTGAAGTCATTATATTGACAGGTGTTGAACATTATTGTAGCAATGTATGAAAAATAATGTTGTTTCTGTCTTTTGGGTTTCTTGCTTTTAAATTGTTATAGACCTTCTCTGTTTTTATGTAGTTAATCACTTAAAATAATTTATGAGGTAAACCCCATCTGTACTAGCTGGAGCAAGCACAAGTTGTCAAGCTGACTGCTGAGTATTTGTTAAGTAAATAAAAATGATGGAAAATCATTGATCCATTACAGAGAGTTTAGAACTCCAGAATTTACTGTTACCCTTCAGCTAAGGGAAATTCTGCTTTCCCTTTCACATCTAAGCAAGCTGGGATAGTCCTATCTCTGTGTGCATCCTGAAAATAGACTTTGTCCTCACATTTCAATGTGATAAAAAACATTACAGGGAGATGAAGGAGGTTTTGAATGATCCCTGTCTAATGCAGTCACTTAGCTTCCTTATCTTCATACCTGAACGTCATCCCACAAAAAGGTGGCAAAACCAAAACCTGAAGTGTGTAGATGTTCAAGTCAGTTGAATGTCCTATATTTGGTTACATACAATTTGGGTTCAGTTTTCACAGGGGAAAGGTATCACATTTCTGAGTGGTGTTCTCTACTGAGAATCTTATCTCCAAGAGGTGCTGCCATGAGATGATAAATGGTTGGAGCACTGTTAAAGCTCACATTATGCAATGAACAATTAATTAGATTTTCAGACTTCAGGCACAGATCTTTTGGTGAAGTTTTGGGACTGTTTTGCCTTGCCACATATTTTCCTTCAACAGCCTTTCTTCCCCGCTCCCTGCAGTCTGCCTGCATTCCTGGAACACGTGTACCTACTGCCCATGCTGCAATAGAGAAAAAGCCAATGCCACGAGCAATCCTGCTCAACGGGAGATGTCCCAGGTGACTGGAGGGTTGCCAGTGTGATGGCCATTTACAAGAAGGGTCGGAGGGAGGATCCGGAAAACTACAGGCCTGTCAGCCTGACCTCAATACCTGGGAAGATTATGGAGTGGCTCATTTTGAGTGTGCTCACAAGGCAGGTGCAGGACAACCAGGGGATCAGGTCCAGTCAGCATGGGTTCGTGAAGGGCAGGTCCTGCTTGACCAACCTCATCTCCTTCAATGACCAGGTGACCTGCCTAGTGGCTGAGGGGAAGGCCGTGGATGTTGTCTACCTGGACTTCAATAAGGCCTTTGACACTGTCTCTCACAGCATACTCCTTGAGAAGCTGGCAGCACATGGCTTAGACAAGTGTACTCTTTTCTGGGTAAAAATCTGTCTGGATGGATGAGCCCAGAGGGCTGTGGTGAATGGAGTTAGATCCAGTTGGTGGAGGGTTACAAGTGGTGTTCCTCAGGGCTCGGTACTGGGGCCAGTTCTCTTCAATATCTTTATCAATTATCTATCTGGACAAAGGAATTGAGCACACCCTCAGTAAGTTTGCGGATGACACCAAGTTGGGAGGGAGGGTTGATCTGCTCAAGGGTAGGAAGGATCTACAGAGGGATCTGGACAGGCTGGATTGTTGGGCCAAGGCCAATTGCATGAGGTTCAACAAGGCCAAGTACTGGGTCCTAAATTTGAGTCACAACAACCCATGCAACATTGCTGGCTTGGGGAAGAGTGGCTGGAAAGCTACCTGGCGGAAAAGGCCCTGGGGGTGCTGGTTGACAGCTGGCTGAATATGAGCCAGCAGTGTGCCCAGGCAGCTAAGAAGGGCAACAGCATCCTGGCCTGTATCAGAAACAGTGTGGCCAGCAGGAGCAAGGAACTGACCGTCCCCCTGCACTCGGCACTGGTGAGGCCACACCTTGAGTACTGTGTTCAGTTTTGGGCCCCTCACTACAGGAAAGACATGGAGGTGCTGGAGCATGTCCAGAGAAGGGCAGCGAAGCTGGTGAGGGGCCTGGAGCACAAGTCTTCTGAGGAGTGGCTGAGGGAACTGGGGTTGTTTAGCCTGGAGAAAAGGAGGCTGAGGGGAGACCTTATCACTCTCTACAACGACCTGAAAGGGGGTTGTAGTGAGGTGGGTGCTGGTCTCTTCTGTCAGGTGGCTGGTGATAGGACTAGAAGAAATGGCCTCAAGTTGCGGCAGGGGAGGTTTAGATTGGATACTAGGAAAAATTTCTTTACAGAAAGGGTTGTCAGGCTTTGGAACAGGCTGCCCAGGGAAGTGGTTGAGTCATCATCCCTGGAGGTATTTAAAAAGCATGTAGACAAGGCATTTCAGGACATGGTTTATTGGGCATGGTTGATGGTCAGACTAGATGATCTTAAAGGTCTCTTCCAACCTAAATGATTCTATGATTCAATTCTATGATGCATGAGGGGAAGATGGGAGAAGTTGAGCCTTTTCCCTGTGCTTTCTGCCTGGGTTTTGTGTCTGAATAACCATTTGTGCCTTGGTTAGGGCACCTGACAATACTCAGGCTTGCCAAGGAGAGCCTGAGCTTGTGGGAGATTGGGACCCACTAGGACCCTACTGCATTCTGTGCTCTAGGAGACATGACCCACCTCAATTCAGTTCATGTATCTAAATCCAGGTTCTTTCTGTTCCTTTTCACTGGAGTACTTGCTGCTGAATGGATGGCAAAAGACAAAAGCCATTGATTCAGTTTAAAAAGAAAGAAGAAAAAAAAAGGCTGATTTTGAAGTTCAGAAGTTCTGGAGGAGTCTGTTCTTTCAGTCCTAGCAGCAGATGCCTTTGTAATTTGCTACCCCCATGACCAGAACCACAAGAAGCAGAGGTCTAGGATTATAACAAATAATTTGCGGACATTCAGGCAATTGCCTTTGGCTGCTGCCATCTAGCACACTGTAATAGTTATTTGGTGCCCACCCCATATGAGAAATGTGTAGAGATAGGCTGTGAGCCTCTCCTGATACATCTTCTTATCTCCAGGACTGCTGAGCCAGAGCTTGTGAAAAAGTCTTTAAAAGATATAGTCCCTGCATCTCCAAGATTTGGTGGTTTTTTTTCTAGCCCATTTTACTGGTCATTAACCTATCATAAAAGGACCCTAGGAGGAGTAGGAATCTCTTTCCAAGGCTTTAATTTTTCTCTCCTATGTAACACTTACATGAAGGAACATTATCATTTAATCTGGCAAAGCAGCATGCAAACCACCAGAAGCTACATTTTGACTAGTGAAAGATGAACCTCAAAAGCCTGCAAATTCTTTTCACTCAGATAATGTCTAAATGGTAGTATTGTTATTTAAATATCTTCAGTCTATATATTTGTGATGGAAATTTCCCTACTTTATATTATGCATTCTTATAAGATTTCCAGGTAAATGGAAAAACAGAAAAAGGTTTAGATGCGTTTTTAAGCTTCAATTTTCACATCAGTGTGCTTAACCCTTATTTTAACTTCCATATTATTTTAGCCTGGAAATAAAATCCTGCAAATTAAGAAATACAACAGAAACCCAGAAACATGATTTAGTTAAAAACTGAATATTGTAGAACTTCATCAGTTGAAAAGACCTTTTAAAAGCTACTTTTCTGCTATTTGCACTTGTTGTCTATGTAGCTGAATGATGAAAGCATGTGGCTTGAAATAAGATATCGTTGTGTATCAATTTCTTTTAAGTTTTCAAATGAAGATATGGCCATGCTATTGAACATGACTATAGCATAAGTTGCTGACTATCAGCTGAGATTTAATGGACACCCATGTGTGTACATCTAGCTATGCCAGCTGTGAGGTAAAACCTGGTAGAACAAAACTCTTTCATTGCTAAATAAATCTTGTATTGGTGTTTATCAAAACAGACTAACTTCTAGCAGGGTGATGCATATGACACACAGGATGGATTAAAGTCCAGTGACAATTTTGGTAGTTATCATTACTTGGTGGGGTTAAATTGTAGACCAGGGGCCTTAAGTCCCTTAATCCTGAGAGCTGAACTTTACTTCTGTCCTTTAATTGTTCCAAAGACTTCATCTGAAGGTGAATGGAGGACAAGGCTTCCCTAGATAGTGAACAAATACTTATAATCAGCAGTTCACAGGGTACAAATATCTGAGTGTCCACTTCACTTTCCAAGACATTATATTAATGTGTGTGATTTAGTTGCTTGTCTTTCTTCCTTTGTCTTGCTATTTCCACTTTATGGCAAAAAAAAAAAAGTCATCTTATATCTGTGATATGATTTCGCACACACCTTGTATCAGTTTGATTGAGAGCTTTAAAGAAATACAACTTTCCTCCTTCTTGACAAAAAGCCAATGAAATTGTAGGGTGGAAAAAAGCCATCTCAGAATCTCAAGCCTCAGATTGGGGGTTAAAATAACCTGAATGTTGGTTAATTACCCAAGTTGCTAGTGGACAACCATGCATAATTTCTGCTCTTGTCATCTAAGACATCAGGCTCTGAATCCCAATGCAGTGTTAGTTTCAGCTCCCAATATCCTTGAGCGAGACTTCCTATCATTCTCCCAAATAAAAATCTTCCTACTGAAAAATTTCTTGTCTAACCTGTCTGGCTTTCTCTCTCTCAATGTTCTCCCCAGCAACTATTTGGTGATCTCAATTACCCAATTTTCCTTAGCCAACCTGCTATAAACTCTTGGTACATACACGAGGCTCTGGCTGCCTCTTAGGCATCCTACTCTCAGTTAATCGTTTTGCTACCTTGGTTCAACTCTTACACCCTCTTCTTTGAAGTGAGGATGCTGATTGCCATGTTGCTTTAGCCCAGTATGCTGCTGAGAACAAAGGAAAAAATGTATGCCTCTGCATGGTTAACTCACTACTGTATTGAGCCCTTGCTACTACCATACTTCTATCCATGTGAAAATCATCTCACTGTGTTGGGATTGAAGTTCAGAGCCTGCAGGGAGTGAGTGAGAAGGTGGGCCAGAGGTCTGGTTCTGTAGCTCAGCAGGTAAGCCAGTGCCTGGGAACAGACAGTTCAACCTTCAAGTTTGAAATCACTTGGCAGCTGAGACAGGACATATGTGTGAACATTTGTGCTTTAGAACAAGGCAAAATCAAACATGGTGGAAATTTTCAAAGTCAGAGATTTTGTTCAAGGGTTGTTTAAAAAATTAATTTTAATTCTTCTTTGAAATTACCTTCCCTTTTCTTTCTGTTTTCTTCTTTCCCACTGTTATGGGTTTGTGTGGCGCGGGGTTTTTTGCTAGCGGAGGAGGGGGCTGCAGAGGTGGCTCCTGTAAGAAGCTGCTAGAAGCTTCTCTGGCTCTAAGTCAGACCTGCCTCTGGCCCAGGCTGAGCCCATCAGTGACGGTGGTAGTGCCTCTGGGAGAACAGATTTAAGAAGGGGAACCCGCAGGGAGTGGGGGATTGGAATGTGAGAGGAACCCCTCTGCAGATACCGAGGTCAGTGAAGAAGGAGGGGGAGGAGGTGCTCCAGGCATCAGAGCAGAGATTCCCCTGCAGCCCGTGGGGAAGACCATGGTGAGGCAGGCTGTGCCCCTGCAGCCCATGGAGGTCCACGGTGGAGCAGATATCCACCTGCAGCCCGTGGAGGACCCCACACCGGAGCAGGTGGGTGCCCAAAGGAGGCTGTGACCCTGTGGAAATCCCGTGCTGGAGCAGGCTCCTGGCAGGACCTGTGGATCTGTGGAGAGAGGAGCCCACAATGGAGCAGGTCTTCTGGCAGGATTTGTGACCCCGCAGGGGACCCATGCTGGAGCAATCTGTGCCTGAAGGACTACAGCCCATGGAAGGGACCACATGCTGGAGCAGGGGAAGAGTGTGATGAGTCCTGCCCCTGAGGAGGATGAAGCGACAGAAACAACGTGTGATGAACTGACCATAACCCCCATTCCCCGTCCCCCTGCGCCGCTCTGGTGGGGTAGGTAGAGAATCCAGGAGTGAAGCTGTGCCCAGGAAGAAGGGAGGGGCGGAGGGAAGGTGTTTTGAGATTTGGTTTTATTTCTCATGACCCTACTCTGGTTGATTGGCAATAAATTAAGTTAATTTTCCCCAAGTTAGATCTCTTTTGCCCATGATGGTAATTGGTTGAGTGATCTCTCCCTGTCCTTATCTCAATCCATGAGCCCTTTGTTATATTTTCTCTCCCCTGTCAATCCGAGGAGGGCAGTGATAGGATGGCTTTGGTGGGCACCTGGCATCCAGCCAGGGTTAAACCACCACACTATCAAAATAATAATAAAATGGCTAAACAGAGATGAAGGAAGTACAAGAAAAATTGTATTGTAAAAGAGGCATCAAATATTAGTATCTTTCATGATAGCTTTTGTCAGCAGTGAAACAAGTAAAATGACAGAACACGTATGCTTTTAATTACCTATTCCTGGCTCTTATTTTTGCTCATAATATATTACTCCATAAGTAAAGGTAAAACACAGTTTTTTATCACAAGTACACAATTAGTCTAAAACTTTGTGTCACAAGGTGAAATAGTGTTTGAAAATAATGCATAGCTTATTTTCCTCTTGTCAACAGAAAGTTTGGCAAGATCAGGCAAATTAAATCATGTTGCAGAGATACAAATTTTTAGTTATGTTGCATTTCTATAAAATATCATTGTCTGGTAATGCAATCAATTAGCAGCGATGAAAGGTCTTTATCCAAATTAACACCAGTAACTATATTAGTCAGTAAGCACAAGTGCAACTTTTCATCATAGAATACTCTTTCTGAATATTTTATCATATGGATTTCCATTTATTTTGATGGACTTTTTTTAGATTACATTCTGTCTTCACTGTAAATGCTAAGTGTGTTACTTGACTTTAATTCCAAATCACCAATATAGTTAGCAGAACAAAATGACCCAAATTAAAAAGGAAGGCATAACAGATGTGACAAGACATCTTTGTTAAAATGTTACATGATAGTAAACAAATAATACACAAACAAGTAGTAGCACCAGAATAAGAAGGTATAGCATACATATCAATGCATGTAGCAGTCTCATATTAGACTCTCATGTTAAATTATCAAAGAAAGAAGCCTGTGGGAAAGTGAAGCTTGGTAAATGGTTTTGTAATTGCCTGTTTAAAGGACAGTCTAAAGGTTAATTTAAAGAAAAAAGTAGAATTTGCATTGACATGGCAACTGAAGATAACGTGTTATAATGTTCTACCTACATTTAAGATAACTCTTAAAACTAGTGAAGAAAGCCAAAACTCTATACAGAGAACAGTGCTCTGTTGTCTTCTGTACAGGAGAGAATTAGCCTTTCTTTGACATTAAAATGAGCAAAAAAATTAATGTGAAAAAGAAACTATTGGTGGTCATGACAGACAATGATGGACGATAGTATGCATATGAATACATGTAGGAAAAACTACGCTTCATAATGTACAAGAGCAATCATATCTTATCTTTTTTTTCTCTCTAAGGAGAAAAC
>VYZV01044269.1:53513-63627 GCA_013401275.1 Pandion haliaetus
GGGGGGAAAGCCCTAAACAACAACAAAGGCCAGTGTGAAGAAAAGAATTCATTTTTAATATGAGAAAATTGGGTAAATAACGAATGAATAGAAGTTCTTTGTTCTTCTTTTGTATTTATTTTTATATTGCACATATTGGACCATTAAAACAAAAATTATTGGAGGGAATAAAGTGAAGCCATTACAGCCCAAGATATATCATTCCACAGATGCGTAGCTCCCTCAGGCCATAGTCCTTGTGAGTGACCCTCCCCTCCCCACCTCAACAATACTCATGTCATCAATTCATATCCCACTAAAATGGCTGCAGTCTATCAGGGAAAAAGTCCTGTTCTCAGGCGAGTGCTATGGCTGCAGTGTGCATTGCACTGTGAGCAGGTCTCACTGTGAGAGCAGCAGACGTGATTTGCCCTGAATGTGCTGCTAGTGAAAAGTGGAACCCTTTTTCTACAGAAATAAGGACAGGAGAGGTTGCATATCATGTCAGTACTGCAACTTCTAGTACAATCAATGAGCACTGCTGTTACTTGGTGTCTCTTACAGTCATGCAGCCAGACGGTTGTCCTGAGAAACTGCCGACTGTGGCAACTGAGTCAAATGTAAACAGCAACTCCTTTATATTCAAGTGATGAATTTATTCCTTTTCTTCAAGTCTCTTCTTTCAATAAATTTTCCAGATGAAAATTCCTTCATTATTTTCAGAGACAAATGAGTAGGGGAAATGACGTGACAGAATGAGCTCCTTAGGGGTAACTTTGGTTCATAAACCAAAGAAGTCCCTGTAATAATTCAGCCAGAACATTTCAGGTACCTGGCCACCTCCCCACTGGAGGCTGCTGCCAGCCCCCCCGGAGCCATCTCTCCCCAGGCTGGGCCAGCCCCATATCTCAGCCTCTCCTTGCAGGGCAACTGCTCCAGCCCTGACCAGCCTGGGGGCCCTTGCTGAACTCACCCCCGTTTGTCCATGTCTCTGAAACCATTGTGTACTCTTCTTGCTGAGGGTTCCCATCACCAGCACTACCACTCCATATTCTGGCAATATAAATTTCAAACAATTGCTGTGCCGCAAGAACATTTCAACAGCACAACTCTCCTGTGAAATGGAGACAGAATCTTGTTTCTTCTCTTCTGTGCTTGAATAAAAGCGGAATAATTTTAATCTTAACTATATTCATTATTCCACTGAATTTTAAAGTAACCTTAAAGTATTTGTGAATGCTAATTAACTTAATATTTATTTTGATATTTAAGACGATAGCTTTGCAACCTAAATGTGCTCTGATCCAGAAGTTGCTCTTTCCCGCTATTACACATAATTGCATATTACTTTGCATTCATGGCAGATTTGAATAAGAATATTTTAGCAAACTAAGATAAAGATTAAGGCATGTAAATAGTATTCTTCCTGAGATAAAACACCACACGAATCAGTACAGTTAAACAGAGATAAATACCATCCAGCCAGTGAACAGTGACATAAATTCACTTAAGTTTGCAAAAGGCTGTGAGATCTTGCAAAAGTGTTATTTCTGCTCAGTTTTATTTATGTGATTTTATTAATAAATTCACCATCATTGCAAGTGACAACAAACACCATAAAATCAGCAAACAACTTCCCTGCTCTTTTCATGGCTGGGAATTGAGTCTGGCCACATCTATGCTGGAAATTTTACTTAGCTGTGTACCAGCTCTCAGGCTGTACAGTCTGCAAACTTAGACAAGAGAAAACTCTCCTGCTAAGACCAAGATCTTGCGAACTTTTAACAGGAAGAAAGCAGAAAAGGAATGGGCAGAGGTGGGTGAGGTACAGCGAGTGAGCTGAGAGTCTCTGGAGTCCTGCTTGCTGGTTAGAATCATTACGTTTGGAAAAGACCTCTAAGATCATCAAGTCCAACTGTCAGCCCAACACCACCATGCCCACTAAACCATGTCCTGAAGTGCCACATTTACGTGTCTTTTAAATACCTCTAGGGATGGTGACTCCACCACTTCCCTGGGCAGCCTGTTCCGATGCCTGACAACCCTTTCAGTAAAGAAATTTTTCATAATATCCAATCTAAACCTCCCTTGCCGCAACTTGAGCCCATTTCCTCTCATCCTATCACTAGTTACTTGATAGAAGAGACCTACCTCCTTTCAGGTAGTGTTAGAGGATGCGGAGGGCTGGTGATGACAGCTGATGTCCTCCCAAGAAGCAGGCTGCAGGAGGCCAAGCCAGCTTTCCCTAACCAAGACCTGTAGAGCTGAAGGGAATCTGGGTTTCCTGCCTGGATGCTCCCTGCTTCAGCAGTTCGGAGAAGAAAAGCATTTCCCATGTTGTTCAAAGTTAAAATCGAATTGTGGGTCTTGCAGGGTCAAGAGCAGCAGCAACCAAAGTGTGGCTGCTTCTGTCGCCGTGCGGCATCCCATCAGCTGCACTGAAATTATGGAAGGAAAAATTGCAGGCTTTCTGCAAACATTATCCTGGAACCATCAGACTACCTGTGCGTGGCTGAGCTACATCTGTATTAAGATGATGATGTATTGCTGATTCGGTAAAATTTTGAATGGTTTGGATGACTTCATAAAAATAATAAATAAATCAGGCATGGACATAAAAGTAGGCCACTGTTATTCATTATACCGTATTTTCTATACAAACCCTAAAATAAGTCTTTCTCTAAGCCACAAATTTTATGTTTACAAGATATCAGACAATAGAGAAAATCAATATGTAAAAGTCAAATACTTTCCCTATTTTTTGAATTATAACATTAGTTATATATAAACACACTTATATGTGGTAGGCTCTAATAAACATTCTCTGGTTTTTTTTTTTAAGTCATATTGCATTCTTTCCTATTTTTTTGATTAATGTGCAATATAAAAATTTCTAATAAACAACTTATTACAGTATAAATCTACTCCAGCTGTATTTATGCAGCTTGACAATGACAGTTTTGACTGTCTTCTCCTTTTAGAATTGGAACAGAGTGTTTGCAATGACAGCTCTGCTATCTATTTTACCATTTATTTTTTTTTTTACCTGTGCACACCAGAGAGCTATACCAGAAAATATTATGACATTTGCAATAATGCTTTCAAGGGAAACAAATTCCTATGGGACAGATATTAAATGTGTTGTGAATATTAGGAAGAAAAGCATTCAGTATGTGTGTTACTCAAAGTAAAGTTCTTGTTGGGCAACATATATTACTACTGTACTTGGGTTAAATGATACAGATGGACTTACATCATTTTACAGTGGAACATTGTAAAATTACTTGCTCTTAAGAATCTGGAAATTGTCTAAGCAGGGGAAAAAAAGCAAGTCTGATAAAATCATAAATGTTTTCTCCATCATTGCTGAAACTCTAATTTTCTTGCTTAATGCTTGAGTTGATAAAACAAACAAAAGAAGGAATATAGGAGAGATTTCTTTAGTATGCAAAATGAATTTCAATGTTCTGTCCCGCTGGTATTTTTATGGAAAACCTGACTAGATGCTACACATGCAACAGAAAAATCTGCATTTAGATGGAAATATTATGAAATGCATATGGTACAAAGTAAGTCTTTTAATGGAGATAGCAAAGTGTGGCATTATATGGTTGAGTGGAAAGACAGCATGCATATAGGCTTTTATGTCCAGCTGCCCTGATTTGCCCCAGAGAGCTCACTTTATTTGAATTTGAACCTCATATAGGGGAAAAGAAAAAGGCCCACAAAAATTCAGCAGAGAAATGATTAGTTCATTTACCAAGTGAAATAATAAAGACCTATGTAAGTCACCACTGTAAACAATGATATTTTGGACTTGCATGGCAATTTTTTCAAAGGCTCTTTAAGTGTTTTACAATAAAGAATTAATTAAGCGTTTCAGTACTGTCTCTGTTATAAAAAGTGATGTAACCATGATTAAATTTATATCCATAGGTTTTAACAACTGTTTTAAAGTCACTGCAGTAGCTGATTCAGTTTGAACATGCTCCTAGAGACACGTTTTGCTGCAATTTCTTTTTTGTTTGGTTTGGTAAATATAAATGCAGCAAAGAATGTAAACCCATTGGGCAAACTGGTGATTTATCACTATGAGTCATTAAAAGCAAATTAAATAATAAAAACCCCGCAGTACCTAGTATAAGAATTTAAATTTTCCCTTGTTGTGGACAATATATAAAATATTTCTTTTACATAAAAATTGGGAATTGTATCCTGAGCATTCACAATTTTTTTATTAAGAACTGAAAGTGATCATTATCGGAGATCACATCAAATCTGAGGAACCACTGTTTTTAAGCTCCGAAATTGCATCACTGTTGTGATGCTGTGGAACCAAAACTGTAACATATATCAATGGATGGAGATCCTTGATCTAATCACAAATTTTGCTCACAAGTATATCTGCTTCAAGAAAATGTTAAGAGGATAGACAAAAATGAAGCCCCAATAAATAAGGCTAATAAACTGAAAGTACAGGACAATACTGAAAACAAGGAAATTTTTTTTGATAAATTATTTTTGGCAGCACTTTTGCATATGTATTTGCACTTGAGTGTTTTAAAAAATGGCAGGATAGAATTCTTACACTGAAATAATTTTGTACCCCAGGCTGTGACCTCCTTTTTGATGCTAAAACAACTTCCACAACAGAACTCTGCTCCTGACTACTGTGTGATCTGCAGTGTGATGATGCTAATGATAGTGATGATGACGGAGTATGCTCTTACCAGCTTACTAATGGTTTCTTTAAAACATTTTTCTGCCAGGAAGGGAGGGTAAGGTAAAAAAAACCTAGAAAGATAGTTATGAAATATAGTTATTTGTTCACTGAATATTTTAAAGCTTTTAAAGCAAACTTCATATGTATATTTGAGCCTCTGCTTTCTCTACATATTAGATGTGCTTTTTCATTATAAATTCCAAATTTGTAAAGTCCATAAAGTTATTTATCCTCCTTAACAACCTTTACTAGAAATTCTGAGTTCTAATAAAATGAAAACCTTAATTAGTAGGACTAGTAATATCAATAAACCACGATGGAATCATTTACAATTCTGTATTTTTTGGGAGGGAGGGGGTAGTGAAATCCCCTCATACTTCCACAAAAGCAGAAATACTACCTCTGTTCTGACAAGCACAATGTTATCTATTTTATCCATAACCTTCCTTCTACTATTATTGATACTTAACCCATGAATGCCCTTGAATATATATGCCAGATTCCTCACTCATGCTATCGTGCTGCTGACTGCAATAACATTGCAAAGGGGATACATTTTCTCCCATAACTTTTATCGAAATGACAAAGAGTGACCTTAAGATGTTTCTGTATGTTCCAGTGTTCTTTCTATAACATTTAAAATAATGGGGGGACACTAAGTGGCATGGCCTCAGGCATGCTGAGGGAGCTCTAACTCTCTGGGGGTTAATGGATGGCTGTTTTTAGTTGAGTAATCAAATATAATACTCTACTGCAGAACTCCTATAAAGGCACATACATGCAGATTAATGGCTATTACTCTAATATGCTTTCAACCTTGAAGACACTTTAAAGACGTTGCTTGTCATTTCAACGTTGTGTTGTTGCAGTCTAAGAAATACATTTCACTTTTACACGGTTTGGTGAAACAGAGAACTATTGTGACTTTTTTTCTGATTCAAACAAAGAACTGCTCTAATCAAATCTTCAAATGCAGTGCTGCTGTCAAAAAAAAGCAGAGCATTAGTAACCAGAAGTGTAGCCCCAAAGATCATGCCGACACTAGTATGACAACCAATACAAATTAAAACTTTTTGTAAAAACACATTTTGTCATATTTACTGTGGAATAAATTAACCTGTATGTTTTCAGTTGGATCCTGTTGAAAAAGTTTAGCTAGATTCCAGGTAGGAATTTCTTGGAGATGAAGCTGGGAGGAGAGGGTGAAAGAAAAGCATCAAAATTATTAGATCTCTTTTGAAATCACCAATTAAAGAAGAGAATCAGATAGGGAATGTAGATTCTGCATTTAGACTCCCCTTACCACGGGACTACTAGAACATAGGTCTTTTGACATTTTTAATTTAAATAATTTTGTAGTTTTAATTTCTTTTCCTCCTTTTTTCATAACGAAATAATTTATATTTTTTTTCTAAATTCTTAACTGCTTCCTACTTTTCCATAATGAGTCCCTGAAGTCCTTGAATCCAGCAAACTATACTTGGCAAGACATGACTGGCCATATTTCTCTTTGTCCTTCTAGCCATAAATTATTAAAAGGCACCAGTGCAGTGATAACTAAGCATCTAAATGCATCAGCTCCTGTGAGAACACATGGAGCACTGCTAGCACAGCTGGGACCCACAGCACAACACTGTGAGGTCCTATCTCATTCACAGGTGAGCCAGGCACCTCTCACACGTGAAAGCATTATATGACATACAAATGCCTTATGATTTACCTTTGGCAGCAAGTCCCTTTATGGTAATGTTATGCCAATTTAACATGAACTGGATTACGTCTCTACTTAAGCCATAGATGTTGTCCTGATTTGGTGTACCTCTTTCTCGCTACAAGATGAATGGGAATGTGCTTTGGATGTCGTTCGGTGTGACGCCACACTGCAATGCACCACATGAGCTATTGGTATGGAAAGGAAGTCAAGGAGAGGGCTAAAGCTAGGCAGCCCTTCTCCCGGTAAAAGTATGATAATGTGGCAGCCAACAGGTCTCTTCCTGTGCTCAGCATTATACATATATGCATATTTCATTTGCTAGATCAAGGTTGGAAATACTTTTCTGCAGCTATCTTCAGTAATGTATATACACATGTATATATATACTTCCAGGACAGCTATATTTCAACTTGTTGTAGACAGCAGTTTGTGAAACTAGAAGAGAATCATCTGTCTTTTAGCAATTCAGTAATTCAGTGCCAGATATATTTTTTGGCTCTCACGGAAGAACGAAATGCAGCATACAGACACACACAGAAATTACACACACACACACACGTGTGCACACACACACACATATGTTGACTCTAGAAGGGAAATATGAAAGATGTGAGCAATGGAACAGATGGGCCAGTTTTAATAATATAGGCATTTTCAGCAAAGCAGTCTGCCTCCGTACTTATACCACTGAAGCTTTATTAATGTTGTAGATTATATCATTCAGATCATTAATTTCAAACTTTTGCTGCTTCTCCATGTAATCTATTGCCCTAACGACAGAAGGAATGATTCAAAGGCAGTTTTAGTTAAAGGGAACCAAAGGAGGACTTCCATGAGATTTGGAGCAAGAATCCAAACTGAATAGTGGTTTTGGTTGTGCCATTTGCCATATATAATTTATGATAATACACCTTAATGAACAGGAGTTCCTTAGCTCAGAAACTTAAGATGTTCAAAGCTGAAAAACTTTTTTTCAGAAATCACACAAGATTTATTTGCTTCCAGGACAAAAAAGAATTATCATTAAATTCCTATAATCAGATTCCTGGAGGTCCATTTTATTGAGATCTTCTGGTATCTATCATTAGCTTTGTGATCTAGTATGACATACTTCTTTTAAATCTTCAGGTTTATTGGTGATGAAGAAAGCTTTATGGTATAACAACCCAGTAAGATGCTCCATTAAACTCAATCACTAAACCTATTTCATTATATTTCCTATTCTTCTAAATAGAGAAATTAAATAATAATTGAGACTCAGAAACTCAGCATTCTTTGATGGATTAATGACTGATAATTTTTCATGTTAATATTGGCAGTCTAAGACTACAGGAATAGATTACTATTACTCATTTTCACAATCTGTCATAACAAACCTAAGCAAACTTGCTTTCCTTTCTTCTGTTTAATAGGCTGTAAGGCATTGACCAGGACTTACAGCCTGCTCATTTCCATGACTGACGTATTTCTGCTAAATAGCATACACTTGTCCTGCAGTCAGTGTTGCAGTTTTGAATGCTTTGGAAGGAAACTTGACATTTCATAAATCCATCATCTGAATTCCTGGATTGAATAAATATGTCAGAAACCACACGCATGATAAAGGGAAATAAAATGTGCCTACAGAACAAAATGTAGCTATTTTTTATGCCAGGAAGTGAAATTAAAGGTTTCTTTTAAAGTTTTATTGTAAGTAATGAACTATTACTGATACCCACAACTATTAATCCAACTTGTTTACTGTAAGGGAATGCATGGAAAAGTATAGTAGATTTAAACAGGATTGTGGTTACATTTTCCTAGCTTTTTTTAATATCGGGCAAAATATTTAGTTACTACTGTAAAGAAGGAATTCCATGAGTTCAGAGGATGACACGTATTTTCATAAGTACCTGGGGACATGTAAATTTTTTTGCTATAAACACAAAAATTACAGTCTGCTATCTTTTTCTAAAGTATTTGAAATCACTGCTGAGGATAAAGACATTTGATTGCACTTGGTTAGTGTCTTGATGAATGTATGGTAGTTCATAAAGTTTGATTAGTTTACTTTTCAAGAGAATTATAATTGTATTCAACCTCTTTTTTCTTGTGAAAATGGTTCTAAGTGTAAAATAAATTTCTCTAATTTCTTCACTAGAACAGGTGAATTCTTCCATAAATTCTTCTAGAACTGAAAAATTCAAAGATCTCTCTGTGTATATCTTCAGTGTACAGGGTAATGCAATAATACTTGACTCTTATCTTATGAAACAACAAGGCCAAATTCTGTTCAAAATCCTGAGGTATTGTGCATATATATATGTGTATGTATATATATATGTCTATATGCAAGTGTATGCATTAAGTTCTACTAAATCACTAATAATTTTAAAACTCTTGTGAGGGAGGGGGTTGTTCTTTTTTAGAAAAATATATATCACTTATTTAAATGGGAAAATAACATATTTGGATGAGCAAAAATTTTAAAACTGTGCTGATTAACTTTGTTGAAAAAACTTACTATTGAAAAGTAGCTTTGAAAAGACAGTATATGTAGAAGCGATCATGGATTGTTTTTTCTTCCTTCTCGTTCCCCTATTTTTCATTAATTCCTTGTTCAATATTGAACAAGTCATTTTAACTTATCAGAGTTTATTGATTTAAAATAAAGTAAGTAAAAGAATACTGAGTATCTTCTACAGCTCCAGAATTAATATTTGCATTTTGTCTCTGGGTACTTTTATATGTGGTACTTTACTTTCTCTCACTAGCCTATGATGACAGTAATGCTGATGCAGTGGCATCCTATTTATTTCAAAGATATTTTGTGTTCTTTTGTTCCCTGAAATATTGTGTAAGTGTTATTAGCATCCTACAATCTGTTTACAAGATGTAGAAAAGATTTTACAGAAAACATGCCCAAGCCTATTAACACTAGTGAAGCTTCATATGGTCATGATACAAGTAGTACAAGAGCCACAGAATTAAAAAGAATTTTCAGTATAGAGCAGATCAATAAGTGAGGATACAATTATATATATCAGAATACAATGCGTATTCATAAATCTGTAGTGTGCCATCAGTATCATGCATAACACAGGCTTATAAGTTTTTTCATAAATCATCTGAAATTTTGGAAATTCTTAAACTAAAGCTTTCTACTTAGAGATTAAAGTTCATTTTTTTGTAGTGAAACTGTGCATTATTCATTAAAAAGAAAATATGAGATATGTCTAAATATTTTCAAAATATGAAATGCAATTCTGTTTGTTGGAAGAGTGGAGCTCAACAGTACCATATTAGCTAAGCACTGTGAAGAATTGCTTGCTATATTCCCATTTCTCATCCTTTTTCACACAAAATTTCACTTATTAAAAATTTGAAAAATGCATACACATTTCAGTCAAACTTAATTAGTCATCCTGCACTATTTGCAGGTAATTTAAATGCATATTCTTCATCTCTGGCCTGCTCAAAAGAAAGAAAAAAACCCACATTTCTTCACTTTAGGTAAACAAATACATTAGAAGAGTTTGAGTTTCACTCCTTTAGCAAGATAAAGATAAAACCAATGTAATTTGGCATGTAATTAAATACTTCACTAATTCACTACCTCAACTGTTAAAAAAACGGACCTTCAATCTGAACTTGAAAACTGCACATACATCAGTTCCAGGTGCAAGCTTTGTCTTGCAGCGCAAATCTAATTTAAACCA
>VYZV01044269.1:63702-87025 GCA_013401275.1 Pandion haliaetus
CGAAATTCTTAAACTAAAGCTTTCTACTTAGAGATTAAAGTTCATTTTTGTGTAGTGAAACTGTGCATTATTCATTAAAAAGAAAATATGAGATATGTCTAAATATTTTCAAAATATGAAATGCAATTCTGTTTGTTGGAAGAGTGGAGCTCAACAGTACCATATTAGCTAAGCACTGTGAAGAATTGCTTGCTATATTCCCATTTCTCATCCTTTTTCACACAAAATTTCACTTATTAAAAATTTGAAAAATGCATACACATTTCAGTCAAACTTAATTAGNTAGCAAGATAAAGATAAAACCAATGTAATTTGGCATGTAATTAAATACTTCACTAATTCACTACCTCAACTGTTAAAAAAACGGACCTTCAATCTGAACTTGAAAACTGCACATACATCAGTTCCAGGTGCAAGCTTTGTCTTGCAGCGCAAATCTAATTTAAACCAAATTTCTATCCAGATGTAATCAAACAGAAATCTAACTTCTCCCACCTCATTCCTATTGAAATCTTTGTCAATCCACTCTGTGGACTGAGGATTAAGATTTAGGGTTGGGCTTGTTTGTTTGCGTTTAAGTTTGCTTCTCTATTTATTTTTANATTTATTTTTAAAGGAGTTTCTTTATAAAGTTTACTATGTCTACTTCAGATCTACCTGCTTTCATCTGTCTTGTTCTGGACTTCATCCAGTAAATAAATATCAAACAAAAGTTAAAAAAAAAAGGTGTTTTTTCTTTCCACCTGATCTTCCCATCACCATTCTATCTTAGGCACAGATTCTCCTTACCCAAGATTATTTCTATCCTATCAATAGAATAACTCATATGAATACATATACATCATGGATCCATCAGCATGTGCCAACACTTTTCAATCTATTCTACTCAAGTCTTGAATCAAGTCTGCAATATGCTTTTGGATCAAGGGTGGGAGATAAAAAATAAAGCAAAATATGCCAGCAACAGTTTGCCGCAACATTGCTAATTTTACTCAACTCCATATAATGCCATGCACTTAAACCAGAATGTCAGGGTGTCTCCTCGTAAACTAATACACAGCTTTGCTCTCTCATTCCCACTCTCAGTCTCCTTCCTGACTTAAGTCTCAACTGCCTATGACTAGAATACACAGTGTCAGTTTTATAAAGTTTGGTTTAACTTTGGCCTAATCCATTAGCAGGAGAGTATTTTCTAATAGTAATGAAAACGAACCAACCAAAAAAAAAATTAGTTCCAAGATTTTACCTTTGTGTAGAAGCTGGATAAGGATGTTTGAGACTATGGAAAAACCTTTGCGTGAAGGAAGATGGAACAGACTGGAATTCTTCAGCCTGGGAAAGGTGGAGAAGAATACAATACAGACTCATAAAATGAGAAAATCTGTTGAGGAAGTGAACAAGAACTAGGGCATACTGAATGTATTTATGTGTCAGGTAGCAGGTTCAAATCCACCCAAAACATATGGACACATCTTCACACATTTAGTTAAATTGTGAAACTCGTCACTATAGGCAATCATAGATGCTTAAATTTACCTACCTTCAGAAAGGAGTTGACATAAAGGTATTTACATCACAAAGCTACTGAAATATAAATCACTGCATACTTCCTGGACTTAAACTCTTCATTAAGCATTTGCTAATGGTCATAGCTGAAGACTAGGCCATTGGGCCTTTGGTCCAATGTACAGTTGTCTTAACTTGGAAAACTACTCTGGTACTCTTGTGATTTCACTCTAAGTCTTTTCAATTATAGGAAATTCAATTCCAAATATTGCTGAGCAGGAAAAATTTTAATAATTTAATTACTCATCTGAAAATGTAATCTTTGATATGCTTCTAGGTCAGAAATTTTTAGGATGAGTTTTGAATTTATACAGGTCTAATTCTTCTAATGTCTGTATCCAAACTATTTAAAGAAATGCAATGAATTCTGAAGTAAGTGCAAGGAAAAGAATATGTTTTGGCAAATATGTTGACTCTGTCCCTCTTTTCATAAAATAATACATAATTACCTCTCACTGTGGGTCTTGTCTCTTCTGGTTCAGCTAGATTTTTTATATACCTCTGGAGTTTTTCTGTTCAAGAAGAATATTTATGAATAATAATATCAGCGGATTTCAAGTAAAAGGTCACTAATGACAATACTTTGCACTATTATGTAAGCCCGAACAGATTGATTGCTGTGAAAGCATAAGACTGATACTTAGATCCATTTAACTGGACCCCAACCAATGAAGATATCTGAAGAAAAGGGAAAGGGAAAGTGGCAAGAAAAAATTAAGGCAATTCAGAAGGAAAACTTGTTCATATTACATTGGTTGGATTAACACAAACACTGGAGACACATACTGCTTAGTTTCTGGATAGATCATCTACATAAACCCAAGAAGGATTTAATGTCTTTGCCTCACCCCTCCCAATCCACTGCTGATTGTGTAAAGATGTTTCTTTTGTTATAAACTTCATGCACTTCTCAGTTCCATGTAAATCAAGGTTCCCAAGAGATAGCCTGTGTTAAATTTTGTTTGGTTTTTTTTTTTTGATGAAGGAATATCTCACCCACATTGTTCCACTAGTGTGTGTATATTTGTAAGGTAAGTAATAAGAGTAACCAATGCTACAAAAATGTTTCTAGGTATGAATACCAACCCCTATTCCTTCTGCTCTTTTGCAATTTCTTCACTTGGATTACAAAAACACAGCTTTATAGAAAATGTCACGTTGGACATTGTTTATCCATCACTTCATGTATATTTAGAATGTGTGTTACAATGCTGTTTTACAAAAGGGGAAAATGAAAACAAAGCGTCAATAAAAAACTTACTAGTTGGAATTGCCAAAAGACTCATCTGTCTACTTTTCTGAGTGAAACCAACATAGATAACTTTCCTGGCAAAAGTCTAAGAACTTCAGAAACTAGGTTAATGCTCTGCATTGCCTGAAAAACCCAGCTTATGTCTTAGACTAAAAGTGATCTTCTGGGATTTTCCCCACTTGACTACCAGAAATAATTATTTCTGGCGTCAGCCTTGTAATTTCAGTTGATTACTTGCTATATTAATTTGATTATTCGATAATTTCACATATTGATTTATTGACTCACTCTTAATTATGACCTTGATTGGATCATTGTATCATTCCATCTTTAATTAGCTTTGTAAAGTTGTCATAAATAAATTCAGTAAAATGCTTACTTAGGTATATAATTGCATACTCATCTTTTAAAAATAAAATCCATAAAAATTACAGATATTGTATTAATTCAATCGTATTACATCTTGTGTCATGAGCTCTGAGGAAAAAGTTAATGATAATTAAGAAATTAGCAAACGCATTTTCTTGTGGTTGCAAATCAGTACCTCAGAATCCCTAAGTTTTATTATCTTTGTAGCTTCTAGTATCATGGATTATGTTGCAAGTAGGCTAATAATTTCCAGAAAATCTTGGAAATTGCAATAATGTCAGTACTTTTCTGACTGAAGCAATATTAAACTGTTCTGGCATGGAATAAGCGAAAGTGCCACTTCACAAATAACGAAAAAAGTCCAAGAAAAGGGTTATAATCCACTTCACTTTCTATGCAGCTGGAGATAACAAGATCATCAACCTATCTATTATTTATTACTTCTTTAAAATTATAGAAATTTTAATAATACAAATTGTTCTTTCCCAGTTCTTTCCAAAGCTACTGTGCAAGTGCTGCTGCAGTACAACTGTTATTTCTTCTCCCACAGGTATCAGACGCAGATCATTTATGTAGAACCATTCAGACATTTTGTGAAGAATCACTTGTAAAATGCTAATCAAACGTGAAATGTTCACATAATGTGGCAACAGTAATGACATTTCAAAATGAATGATACATTTTTAAGAAGGTATTTGAATAAAGGAAAATGTTTCTTTTCAGTCTATTTGGAAAAAAGACTTTTTATGTAGTATACAAATTTTTACTTAAAATATGCATAAAACATAGATATAATCTGATTTTAATACATACTAATCTGTGTTTTTATGCACAACAAAGCATTTAGGATATTTGCAAATTAAAACTACACTGCAAATGCAGAGTACTAATATCTGTTTCTCTCCAGTTGTGGCTAATATTGAGTGAATATAATTTGTTGTAAGCAAAAAGTGATTGCCTTTTGGGAAGTGTAATCGCAGGTGGGGAAACTTGTATTTCATTACTTTATAACAGAAGTAGAAAGATAAAATCCCAGTTCCTCCATATTTTTATTTCCTGTGATATCATCTTTAGAATTATTTTCCCTGCAGATCTGTACTATAAAAAAAAGTTTTTCCTTAATGCTTTGGGCTTATTAATTGTTTTGCAATAAAGTCAAATCTTAATAAAGTTGATCCTAGATAAGTTCACAGCAATCAGGAAAAAAAAAAAAAAATCAGAAACAGAGGTTTATATCCTGGCACAACTAGAAAGTTGACTGTGAAAAAAGACATCACACACTTGCAGTGCAGAAAAAGCCTGCCTGATGAGTGTCAGCGGTAAAAACTGAATAAAACTTCAGCTCAGAATGAGTTTTGCATTATAGACAAGATCAATAAAGAAAGATATACTTTGTTCAAATTCAGCTACTTTTTCTTTAAGAAATGCCTTTGTCTGCATTTCTTAACCTGTAAATATTTTCCAGTGTGCTAGAAATGGCTAGACTATTAATTTTCACATTATTGTAATGAGATCCAAGAGCTCAGGTATTCAATGGTTTAGCAGTGTTTTTTTCCACTTTCTTAATAGCTAGTGATTTCACAATGGACTTTTCTGTCCTCACCCAAGCTTTTCAGAAATTGTTTTGACATGGGTCACTTTGCAATACATGTAATATCAGCCACTTAACCTTCACAGAATCAGCAGGGTTTAAGTATTTAACTAGTGGTCTCATTGTCTGCAATGAGTTATTCCTGATAAGACAAATTTAACTTTTCTCTTAAAAAAGAGGAGTATTTTCACAAATTATAAGTTGACATGTATTCCAAAGCTTCAGAATGTCTCTCTCAAGTTTCTCCACCTGTTTTGTAGTAGATAACTTCTTTCAGTGTAATGGTAGTATGTTTTATTTTAGTTCTCACTTTTTTCATTCCCATTGCCTTTACATATCTTTCATTATTCCTATGGAAAAATCTATTCAAATGTTTATAATCTATTGTATTTGAAACATTTCAGGAAAAAGCTAATATATTCAAACAGCTTTTGAAAGCACCTTTAAAACTGCTTTCAGTGTTTTCATGTACTATATCACAATCCTGTCATGAACTTGGAGAAATGAAAATCATATTACACTTGATGGAAACATTAAAAATAGAACATTTCAACCATGATGAAGGCATCCAAATTGAATATCTCTAGAAGGAATTCTAGAATAAATAGTTTGATGAAAAAAATTAAATTATAATAGTAAATAAAAAAAGTGTATTTCCTTTTGCAATACAAACTTAGCTTTTGGTAGCGAAAGGCTGTCAAGGATTTTGGGCTGCCTCTTGTTATGCATCAGATTGCAATTTCCCAAAATTAAGACTTGAATGTTATCACTTGTTACCTCTTGTGCACTTAAAAATGTTTTAGATTTCTAAAATTAAGAATTTCATAGCGTTAATAATTGCATAGCATTTTATGAGCCCTACAGCCCTATTGCGCCAGCCGCTACCCAAACGCATGCAGACAGCCCCTGACACTAGCAGCTTGCATTCTAAATAAACCATGAGGGCAAATATTTTTCTTTTCACTTATCCTTTACAAAGTATTGACAATTTAGGGAATTAAGTAGACATTTATGGTATTTGAGAATATAATTGCACTATTTAACATTCACCAGAAAGCAGCTGCCATTATTCCTGAGGGAAAGCCAATCATGGGTATGATTACAAAGAAGCTGTGAGAACTGACTTAATTGAAAAAACAGGAGGACTTCTAGGTAAGAGCAGGGGAAAAATGTGATAAATTAGTTTTATTGAGACTTCATAAAGTACGAAACTGGGAAAGTCAGTATAGACACTGTTACGCATTTCCAGTATTAAATTTACAAGAGAAAAGATTATCCCCTTGCACTTTCCAAAGACATGTCAACAAAGGTTATGTAGACTTGATAGCTTATTAAAAAAAGTAAAAAAATATTACTCAAATACATTCAAAGCCACTGAAGACATTGAACCAATAAATGTATCAGAAGTTCCTCTTCCAAATACTCAGCACAATAAAGAATCCCCTGACCAAATGTACCAGGACTTTGAAGAATATTCCAAACTTCCTGACTTAGTGGGGGGAAAAAAAAAAGAAAAAAAAATCTTCGAGTTCACTCTTTGTTTCATATGAAAATATTGAAATACTTACCCTTTTGCTTTATTTACATTTATTCTTTTTAATTAAGAATTTTTAGAAAGCCTGTTTCATACTTGCATCATTTTTGTTATGTATTTAACACATTAATTAGAAGAAATATAACTTCAGCCTTCCCAAATCAGAACATTTTCCTTTAAAAATGTCATAAATTCAATCCTTATAACTTTGAAATCTGATCAACACCCATTTATTGACACTTCTACTCAAATTTTGGATCCAGCAGAATGGAAAACTGAATGTTTACTACTCCGCTGACTGTTCGATCTCATTTTCCATTGCCCTGTTTCAATGTCATAACGTTTTCCCAATGTTTCCAAACTGTACTAGAAAATACTGCATGATTATTTTTTTTTTTTTAAATAACAGCATGAAAACTGTCTCCCAGCCTTCAGAGTGCTAAAGAATAGCTGCTGTGGGTGACAAAAGAACAGGGTGGTAGGGAAGGTTCAAAGGGAAGTCTCTTATTTATGACTTCCTTTATCATTTTATAGCATGGAGATGATAAGTTTGGTGATCCTTTCTGCTCTAACTGTGTGTAACATTACACTGGTCAGAAGATGGTGACTAAAGAACACGCAAGAACCGGGGTATGGAGTGTTCTTTGACGGCTTTGATTTGTCCAATCTCCATTGCAAATTCAAGGCTGGGAGATGACTAAAAGAAATTATACATGCTCTCAGTACAGAGATCAGACTTGAGAAGCTGTCTTTAATGGGGGTCCTTAGAAGCTCTCATGTGCATTGTGGGCCCGAATGACTTTTTAGAACCCTAGAACCCTAGAACTGAAACCTCTTCAGAAAGTGGCAGTTTGCCTTTTTCATTTGTCTACTTGTAAATAACGCTGCTTAATTATTATTCTAATATGGCTACTTTCTTGACTCAAGCATTATATTGCATTTGGATGCAGAATATAGGCACAAGAAGAGACAAAAATAACCAGAGATACCCATCACCACTGTACATTAATACTCACCTGTTTCTCAGTTCCTGGCTTGGGTAGGCAGAGTAATGCACTCCTGAGGTCTCAGTGATAATGTGGAGAAAAATAAAGGAAATCCAGGACTGGGGATTTATAAGACATTAGCTGTAAATAAACTCTTCTTAACGATACTAACTAGAGACTACATATGATTTGAACAATGGGTGATCTCAAGAACTCTTGTTTTTTGTCAAACATATACATGTCTGATCTTTGCTTGAAATCCTGTGCTCAGTGATAAGAGAAGATAAAAAAAGAGCAGAACCCAATGCTTTTGGTCAAAAAGCGCCAGATGTTATTACCTTCCTTTTTTATTCTAAAGAAGGGATCAATCTGATAATATAAAAGCTTCAAAACAGTTAATCTTCAAAACTGAGAAATATTTTTATTTGTTAATGAAAAAGTTGCCTGTTAGAAATTTTCCTTGTTTATAGCAAGTAAAAGTTAAGGTTCCCTTATGTGTATTTTTCCAGAGCAGGTAGTAGGTGTAAGGCATACTGAAATCCTAGCTTAGTGTTTAAAAATATATTGGCTTTTTTTATTAAGGAAAAGTAAATTTTAATCTAACTCTCAAACAGTACTTTGAAAACCAATAGAGGGGAGAGTGTGTATGGAGGAGAAAGTATGTTCTTTTCTTGCAGCTAAATAAATCTTTCATTCTGTATTGTCAGAGATAATAAAGAGGGAAGGAGTCACTCCATCCTGTACAGCACATTAAGATGGGCTTTGGTGCTCTTTAAAGACTGAGCAATTTTGAATCCAGCTGAGAGCCCCTTTGCCTAATTCAGAATAAATGAATGCTTTAATGGTATGATCTTATGTTCTTACTGCTTCAGACTAATGACTTGTCTGTTACTATGGTACTTAGAGTACTGTATTAATTTTACTTTTTGTTACTTTATTCTTTAAAGTAAACTTTACTAAAAGTTCATTTTGTTCCTGGGTGATTTAAAATAGAGAACTTTGTTTATAAGAATAGCAGGAATTAGATAAAATATAGCTGTTTTTCCATGAAAATTTTCAGTTTGTTGATGCTGATGAATGTAATTTGTTTTAATCATGTGGCAGTCATGTCTTTGAGAAGACCATCATTCTTCTTAGATACTAACTTCAAGTTTATTTTCAAATAATCAAAGAGATGGAAGATGAAAATGTGGAACGATGTCACCATAAATGGCCAAATTCTCATAAATCTAGTGTGTATATCCTTTGCTCTTGAGCTGATAGAGAAAAAATATGTAACTTTCAGTACCTTCCAAAACCTGGAATTGCAGGTCATGTAACTAACTAAATTTGGAGGAAATAATTAAACATTCTGTGGGTCTTTGAACTTTTGAAATTTAAAAGTATTTTCTTTCTTTTCTTCCCATAGTTTTAGTTTCTGTTTTATCTCAAATTAAGAACTTTTAAGGTAAATTTTTTTATAGTGCTGTGTATTCAGGAAAAAAAACCCAAATAAACAACCCAGAAAATCAGAAGATATTGAGGCAGATCCTCCTGTATTGAGTGTACAAGTAATTTTAACTAGCTAGGGGAGGTTTACTACAGTTTCAGTCTACTATTTTGAATAAGTAGAAACAGGACAGGAATGTTTACATCATTATCCTTCCTGAAATGCATGTAATAGCAGAAATTTTACTAGCGGAAAAGAGGAAATGAAGTTAATATCTCTGTTCTATGCCAATAGTTGTCTTTTATTTTGGAGTTGTCTGTTCTTTTGCACATCAACCTCGAGATGTACTCCAAGTGGTGTGGCCACTTGCTAGCCCCCTAGCACCTAAGCTGTTGTTCTGGAAGCCTCTTCTAGTCACACTTTCAGGCTCATTATTCTGCTTGGGATTCCAACAATCTCTGTTCTAGAAAAGTGCCTCAGTGAAGCTTGTTAAAAATCCTTACTTTTATTTGTTGGATATCGTGACACTGCACAGACTACTGACAATTTGCTTTCAGCAATCCAAGTGCACTTACACATGGGAGCCTTAATGTGAGTTGGACATTATAGCCAAATGGAAGTCTAATCAACAAAGTTCACTGAGTCTGCATTCCTACTCACTTCAACCTGAAGCACACCTTAATTTAGACATCTTAATCTATTGTTGAATCTCAGCTCTTATGTTCAATTCAGTTCTCCAAATGTAGACATCTAGTGCTATTTAGATGTCACACAGTATCTGAGAAAGGTACATGAGACTGACAGATTTAACACTGTCTTTAGAAGACTTGTATCCTTCCGCTTTGGCATCTGAAGGGCAAGTGCTGTAGACTGAAGATACTTAGTGGCTTTGTATACCCAATTCTAAGCAAATCTTTACAGTAATTTATCGCAAACTTTTATCAGAGTGTCCTTCCCCCCTTCTTTATTAAAGAGAATTATAGCATAAAGTTTTCTAATGTGAAACTAACAGTAACTCAACAAAGAATCTAGCCTTTAGTGTAGCCCCAGAGAAATATCTCTCATTACCCTGTAAGTTTATATAAATATTTGGATTCAGAAGAATTAAAATACTTAACAGAACTGTGATCTTCTCCTATGGGAAACACAGAACTAAATTCAGAAGTTATGCACAGAGTAAATTATATTTTTATCCTTGCTAGACGAAAAAAAAAAAAAAAAAAAGAATATTTATGTTCCTTCTATGTTTTTTTTCATATCCTAGAAGTGTTAAATTGAAGCATCAAGTGTCACAGGAAGTGTACGGCTGATACTTTCAATGCCTAAGTCTACAGTATAGACAAATTCAACTCTTTCCTATGTGCACTGATGTGCACATTTCATACATATATTCAAATGGAGATTCATAGTCTATAGATCTCACCTGAAGAACTTGATTCATACAACGAAGTAATGAACTGTAGCATACAACCTTTACCTGGAAAGGTTAGAACACTGGAGAATCATGTCAAAGTTGACATTCAGTATTCAGTATGGAACTCCATCCTCTGAGAATACTTGCTTGGAAAACACTGTACACTGTTAGTGTACTGTTAAAGAATGGGTGTCTGGAGGAATGGGATCTTTTCAATCTCACTTTTTAAAGTTGTTCTGTTTTGAGTAAATTATTTAGTAACTGAGGAACTGACTGAGATACGGTGTCTCTAATTATTGGCCTATATTTGGTTTCTAGACCAATGAACAATTAATGATTACATATGCATCAATAGCTTTAAGAAAGCAGGCTAAGAGTGACTCAGAATAATTTATAGGACACTTTCCTGAGAAGTGTGAAACACAAAACTTCCAGCAGAGAGATATTTTTGAATCCTTGCTTCTCACATCCCATGCAACTGCTGGATGTATTGGCAAGACAAGGTTTGTAGGTGGATGCAATAAGCACCAATTGTCAGAGAAGATGTAAGAAGCAACCTGAGGTTTGGTGGTGAAGTCTGAGCAGCCAAGGTTAGAATGATGACATCTCTGGGGGTGATGTTTCCCTTGTATAAGTGTAGGAAAACAGCATCAGTTTTAGCCTGGCCTCTTTCTTCGCCATGCCATATACTTTTCATGTTACAACACAACATTTGGTATCATCTGTAATCTAATAAAAGCTGCTAGTTCTGCTTATATGTTGTACACCTAACTTTTCCTGATAAATCAACACCATTTGGTGCCTATCTGAAGTTTGTGTATCTTGATGCACAGAGCATGGGGAACAAATAGGAGGAATTAGAGGTTTGTATGCAGTTGCTGGGCTACAGTCTCGTTGGAATGACACCATCACTAGTAACATCCTCATAGACAAACTGAATGAAGTGCAGCCTATAGAAGTGGACAGTGAGATGGACAGAAAACTGGCTGAACTGCTGGGCTCAGAGGGTTGTGATCAGTGGCATTGAGGCCAGTCATCAGCGGTGTACCCCAGGGGTCAATACTGGGGCCAGTAATGTTGAACATCATCATTAGTGATCTGGATGATGGGACAGAGCATAATCTCAGCAAGTTTGTAATAGTACAAAACTGGGAGGGGAGGCTGATACACCAGATGGTTGTGCTGCCAGAGGACAGGTTGGAGAAATGAGCAAAGAGTAATCTCACAAAGATCAATGAAACAGAAATGCAAAGCACCAGTGAGACATCTGGAATACTGTGCCCATTCCTGGGCTTCCCAAATGCAAGAGAGTCATGGGCATACTGGAGTGAGCCCAGCAAAGGGCCATGAAGATGATGAAGGCATTGGAACATCTCTTATACTAGCAGAGGCTGTGAGAGCTGGGACTGTTGAGCCTGGAGAAGATGAAGCTCAGAGACATCTGATGGATTTTTATAAATACCTCATGGGAGAAAGTAAAAAGGATGGAGCCAGTCTATTCTTGGTTGTATCTAGTGAAAGGAAGAGAGGTAATGGGCACAAAAGAAAATACAAGAAATTGCCTTTAAACAAATGAAAATACTTTTATTGTGGTCAGGTTGCCCAGTGAAATTATGGGGTTTCCATCCTTGGAGGTGTTCAAAACCCCACTGGACATGGGTCTGAGCAGCCTGCTGTAACTGACCCTGCTTTGAACAGAGAGTTTGAGCAGGGACCAGATGATACCCACAGGTCTTTCCAACCGTAGCCATCCTGTGATTCTGTGATTATCTAACATCTATCCTTCTACCATTATAGCTAAAGAAAATACCACTAACTATTGTGACATAGTATAGATGGAAGAGAAGAAGATGCTGAGCAATGTTTCTTCCCCTAAAAAGTGCGAAAAAATGTCCTTTTAAAAGTATTTATTTCTAAGATATGGCTCTTAATTGGAAGCTAAGCTGAGCTACTCTGTTGTTAGGTAACTGTCCATCTTTGAGGGACAGATGGGACCCAGAAAGTTCTACTCAGTCTAAACTCTATGTAGTTTATTTGGCTCTATGATCAACATCTTGGCTTTTGTGAATCCTTTTCTTAGGACACTAATTAGGTTAGGTGAGAAAGTGATTGTCATGACTTGTGAATTATCAACAAAAATTTTGAGGTTTTGGTGAGATACCACTAAATCAATCAGTGATAAAGCTTAAAAAGAGAGAAAAAAGTGAGACTCTCCTTCTAAGATGTGCTAATGTATTTTACAGATACGTGCATTTGATAATTTAAAATGTTATTTGAGACACTGGAGGATGTAATATATTTGGAAAAAACAAGGTATTTCCAGTCTTTTTGGTGCAGCTCTAGCTTGCCAGATTAGCATATTGTACAGACAGGAGATGATCTCAAGCTCAAAGTTTAGATCTTGCAAAATGGAATAACATTCACTTTTCTTTCACTAAGCACCTAAATATGACACTGAAGACTGTTTCTGATACAGACTGGATGTATGTCATTCATGACACTGTATATGCTTCCAAGCACATACTATCTAACAAGTCAGAATAGAGTAGTATGCTAGAGTCCTCCCAACTTTAAATTTCATCTTCACATGAAAAGGCAAAAAAATCCAATATAGAAATATCCATTGCTTTTCTGGTTGGGGTATAATTGTAAAAAAAAGCTAAGAAAACCCATGTGACAACATAAATTTGAGCAGGATCGGCATATAATTCCAAACCTCAAATTCATATCCTGTACAGAAAGATGATATTTTAAACATATTTTACTAAGAAGCAAATAATTGATCTATAATTTTGACTAACTATGGGAAATAATATTAAATCACATTGTATACTCCAGATAAGTCCAATCAGTTGCATGAAATAACAGGAGTTAGAGTTGTAATACACTGCTGTGCATATTATTCATCAATTCCAAGGCAATTTTTCATTTAGTAGAATTACCTATAATCATGTTGTTAGCTTCTAAGGAATCTAATGTACTTTTGCTGAATATTGGAAAATGTCACTTTTTGTATCCATATAGTTTTGTCAATTTGTAAATTTTCTTGTTCCAGCAGGTGCATGCCTATCATCTTTAAATAAGTTCCCTTAATCTTCCTGAAAAAATATAGCTTCTTTTTTCACTTTCAGTTTTTGAGGCGTAGCCTTGTTAAGAGCACTAATAGTGACTATATGGTATAAATAATGAGTATAAACTAGTGTTCATGTGTTTTCTTTCCAAGAATAGATTCATTTTTGTAGGGTGTCTTTTTATATTGTTTACCTTTTATTTAATAATGAACTCTTTTCACTAAATCAGTAAGCATCCCAAAAATTATTAGGAGCATGCAAAGAGGTGTATTTCATTCATTTGTTTCTGTAGCAAGTTCAGGATCACAGGTGACAAACCTGTTATGTGAAATCCCATTTATATCTTGCTTCCTTTGGTATGGGGGAGAAAAACACAACCAACTAAACAGGAATACTGATGTGTATTGCTTGCCAATGAATAGGCTTGCCAATGTGACGCCCATTTACAAGAAGGGTCGGAGGGAGGATCCGGAAAACTACAGGCCTGTCAGCCTGACCTCAATACCTGGGAAGATTATGGAGTGGCTCATCTTGAGTGTGCTCACAAGGCAGGTGCAGGACAACCAGGGGATCAGGCCCAGCCAGCATGGGTTCATGAAAGGCAGGTCCTGCTTGACCAACCTCATCTCCTTCTATGACCAGGTGACCTGCCTAGTGGCTGAGGGGAAGGCCGTGGATGTTGTCTACCTGGACTTCAGTAAGGCCTTTGACACTGTCTCTCACAGCATACTCCTTGAGAAGCTGGCGGCACATGGCTTAGACAAGTGTACTCTTTTCTGGGTAAAAAGCTGGCTGGATGGACGAGCCCAAAAGATGGTGGTGAATGGAGTTAAATCCAGTTGGCGGCAGGTCACAAATGGTGTTCCTCAGGGCTCGGTACTGGGGCCAGTTCTCTTCAATATCTTTATCAATTATCTGGACAAGGGGATTGAGTGCACCCTCAGTAAGTTTGCAGATGACACCAAGTTGGGAGGGAGGGTTGATTTGCTCGAGGGTAGGAAGGCTCTACAGAGGAATCTGGACAGGCTGGATCGTTGGGCTGAGGCCAATTGTATGAGGTTCAACAAGGCCAAGTGCCGGGTCCTGCACTTGGGTCACAACAACCCCATGCAACGCTACAGGCTTGGGGAAGAGTGGCTGGAAAGCTACCTGGCGGAAAAGGCCCTGGGGGTGCTGGTTGACAGCTGGCTGAATATGAGCCGGTAGTGTGCCCAGGTGGCCAAGAAGGCCAATGGCATCCTGGCCTGTATCAGAAACAGTGTGGCCAGCAGGAGCAAGGAACTGATTGTCCCCCTGGACTTGGCACTGGTGAGGCCGCATCTTGAGTACTGTGTTCAGTTTTGGGCCCCTCACTACAGGAAAGACATGGAGGTGCTGGAGTGTGTCCAGAGAAGGGCAACGAAGCTGGTGAGGGGCCTGGAGCACAAGTCTTCTGAGGAGTGGCTGAGGGAACTGGGGTTGTTTAGCCTGGAGAAAAGGAGGCTGAGGGGAGACCTTATCACTCTCTACAACGACCTGAAAGGGGGTTGTAGTGAGGTGGGTGCTGGTCTCTTCTGTCAGGTGGCTGGCAATAGGACGAGAAGAAATGGCCTCAAGTTGCGGCAGGGGAGGTTTAGATTGGATATTATGAAATATTTCTTTACTGAAAGGGTTGTTAGGCATTGGAACAGGCTGCCCAGGGAAGTGGTGGAGTCATCATCCCTGGAGGTATTAAAAAAGCATGTAGACAGGGTTCTTCAGGACATGGTTTATTGGGCATGTTTGATGGTTGGACTTGATGATCTTAAAGGTCTCTTCCAACGTAAATGATTCTATGACTGATTCATATGCTCCAGAATATACTTGGTTAAGAACAGCATTTCTTGTGAGTTATGTAGATGCTGAAGACACACACCTTTTTTTACTCAAACATACATTATCACTGCGAGGCCTCTGGCATAGGATACCCTTCATATAGTCACATATGTAATTACTCCACTCTTCACATCAAAATTTTTCATTTTTTTCCAACCTACACTTCCAAATAAAACTCATTAGATTTAGCCAGACATCATGCTGATATCAATGGGTATTTCATGTAGATAGCAATACATTCAGCAACTTTAGAAAATAAGTCTTGTTTGTTAGGGTTTTTTTTCTAACTGAGGCTGTAAGTTTCAGAGTGGCATTTCGAAGTGCAATGCTAGTTTTATTTGGTTTCTTAATAATTTTTCTTCCATCCATCATTTTTGATGTTATTAATATTTTTGTATTGATATTGTTTGTTACTATTGCACTCCTTTATACAAAGACTTAGCTTGTTGTTGCAAAGACCATTGCACTGAAAAATTGATTTAATTATTCTTTAAAAGTACTCTTGTTTCCAAGCTATACTCAAGAATTCACTGTTCCTTGGGAGACATAGCCATTATTATGGAGTTCCTTAATGCACAGAAAGGAGAGGTTGTATCTATTCCAAGCTTCTAGTCTTCAACAGCACAGATGCAATATCATCACAAATATTTTTCATTTCATTGTCTTTTGTTAACCAGCATGTCCAACTTCCAGCCTGCTGTCTATCCAGCTCTTCCCTATCCAAGTAACATTCCGCCTCATCTTATGAACATGAATTGATCTCTCTTTTTCTGAGTAATTTCATAGTCTTGCTCATTCTTTCTGCTCATCAAGTAGATTTTGTCATTCATAGAATCATAGAATGGTTTGGGTTGGAAAGGACCTTTGAAGAGCATCTAGTTCCAAACCCCCCTACAATAGGCAGGGATGTCTTTCACTAGACCAGCTTGCTCAAAGCCCCATCCAACCTGACCTTGAACACTTCCAGGGCTGGGGCATCCACAGCTTCTTTGAGCAACCTGTTCCAGTGTCTCACCACCCTCACAGTAAAGAATTTCTTCCTTGTGTCCAATATAAATCTACCCTCTTTCAATTTAAAACCACTGCCCATTGTCCTGTCACTACAGGCCTTGGTAAAAGTCTTTCCCCACTTTTTTTATAAGCCCCCTTTATATATTGAAAGGCCACAATAAGTTCTCCTTGGAGCCTTCTCTTCTCCAGGCTGAACAACTCCAACTCTTTCAGCCTTTCTCATAGGAGAGGCGTTCCAGCCCCCTGATCATTTTCGTGGCCATATATTTCTTCCTGTGTTTCACTGCACCTTCTTTATAACCATTTTTCCTTCCAATCTCAGCCATCTAATTTTAGTTTCAGTTCTGAAAGAAAACCAGAACATAATACCTATTCTTTAATTCTTTAAAGTTAGAGCTTCAGCCTTCACTTCATCACAATCCTTTACAGCACTACACAAGCACACACTAAGCAGCGGATTTTGCAAGACAAATGACTGAATACAAAAGGGTCAGAGAGGACTTTTAAGAGCTTTCATAGCACATGTGAAGAGAATGATGGCAATTACTTTTTAAACAAATGTATCTACAGGGATTTCTATGGTGCTCAGCAGTATAGCATGCACTCCAAAAGCACCGATTAACCTATTCCAATGGCAACCACACAAATGAACCAAATGTTAGACTCTCCCTTCACAAATGGGCATCTCAAGATGAACTCACTGAAGTCAGGAGGCTGCTACCTTTGGTTGGTCAGTTTGAAATGTGTTGTTGAAATTCAGAATAGCAGAATATGCAACATCCTGCTGTAAGTCTTTAACAGCTGAGTGGTCCAGAGCTGAGGATGCTGGCAAATGCCAAAGCAAGTACTTTCATCCACAGGTGGATGGCACATCCAGAATGTCCACTCGGTTTTTCATTTTGGCCAGTGTGATTTTGCCTCAGATCCCAGGAGAAGAGTTACAATAAATCACAAGTCAGCCAGTGTCTTACCCCATAAACACTACGTTTGATTTTGTCATTTTAGCAGCTCAGGTTATGTTGGCAGCCTACAGAGAACAAACACAAGAGATGAATCCTGGGTTTGAGCATGTCTTTTCTTGTATGTTATAGCAGACAGCCTTCTCTATCCATTGTTGTCCCTTCAAGTGAAGTCATAGATTTTATTTTGGAACAGCAATGGCCCTAGTTCAGCAAAGATTAGCATTTGCCTAGGTTTAAATTGAATGATCTAATTGAAATCAAGGGGAAAATTCATTTGTTTTATGTGTTTAATCAGCTAGGTGACGTGAAGCCTAAATTAATGACTGTGACCTGTGATTCGCCAGGCATTTGGATGCTGAATATGTAATGCTAAGCACAGATCTGCAGGGCAGACCACAAAGGTTTTTGCTTTCATGCTCTTCCCATCTCCCCTGCTGTGGTGCTGGCACCACTCCGTCCACTCAACACATCCCTGCAGTTTCTGGCTCCACAGAGAATCTCTGGTGCTGCACTGGGAGTCAAAATAGTGCCAGCACTGTGGCAGGAGAGAGGGACAGAACAGCCTCAAAGCCAGAAGGGCTGTGGGTACTGTGTCCCGGCCAGCTGTAGGCTTATTCCCCATGGAGCAGACAGCCCGCTGGGGCTGGGACTATGGGGCACAGCCTGGGCTCTGGAGGAGGATTAGATGTCAGGTTACAGTACCTACAGTGGGGCTTTAGTCACCATTTATGTCATGACTGCATCTGTCCTTCAAATTACAAAATTCACTTCTACAGAATTGAATTTAACATCAGAGAACTAATTTTCACACTAGAGTACAGAGTGATTAGTAGCTTGTGTACTGTTTCCTGCAGTGCAGCACAAATCAGCTGGACCCAGAATGCTCTCAAACATCAAATAGCAACCACAAAAAAATTAAAATGCTCTAGTGACATTCAGGACTTTCATTCTGCATTATTTCAGATTTGACCTGCAACTCTACTGTATTTTCAGCTTGTCACTCATCCAAAAAGTCCCTTAGAGCTCAGAGAAGGACTCAGATATTTGGTGTCAGTCAAACAATGAAAGTAAAATAAAATAAATAAAATCGGAGTTCTTATCTTATTCTTGGCACGTTATGCAATGTGCCAAGAGGAAGAAAAACATTCTGTCAGGAGGTTACTAGACACCAGATTTTCAAATATAGTGATCTAAAGAAGCAGGTGGGCATTTAGTGGAAGCTAGACATGTACTACTTCTGAAATCCCTTTTCTTATATACCTTGAAAAAATCTGGCTCTGTCCTTTGAAAAGTTCTGTCATGTTTCTTAATCCAATAACAGGAGGACATGAAAGTCAGGATGCTTAAGCCAATTCTGCTGGTAGCAAAAGTCTAAGTTTAAGGCTTATGAAAATGGTGTCTTTGCTGGCAGGTTTTGGCCACTTAATTGATTATGAAAAGCAATACAGTATTTAAATTACTATCAGCAAAACTGGTATGTTCTTTCTCTTCAAATCTACTTTTGTTACTGAACATGGAAGGTCTTTGAAACCTGTTTTAAAGCTCAGATGCCATAGATACTTTAAAAAACAGACCAGGTTTTGGTAGATTTTATGAAAGTGATTTTTTTCAAACCTCTAGCTACTTTATCATTACATTGATTTCTAGTATTATATACTGTTATGTAGTTTTTCCACAGCACAATCTTATACTTCGAAATCTGTTTTTTTCCTTTTTTGTTGTTGTTTTATTTTTTTTTATCAGCGAAGCAATGTGGAGAATAAATTCAAGTCCTCAGTGCAATCTTTGCTGAAACAATTCTACTATTACTTCCCCTCTATTTTCTTTTCACTTGTGTTCCTGAGGTATAGGCAATTTATTTTCAATTCTTGTTAATTTTTCACTATATTAACAGTATTGCTTCCTTTTTCAGTCTTTGTCTGCCCATTATATAGAAAGAATATCAGCAACCTTGTTTAATAAATAACCTGTCCTTTCCTGGCATATTGAAGCTACTAGTCTTTGTAAAACCATTTCTTTTGTTTCTTCAGACTCAATGAGTGCTAACAGCACTCCTGGACTAGAACTACTGGTCACATACAGAGGTCAACTAATGCCTGGGAGCTCTTTCCTACTGCAGAGCACAGGAAGACTGAAGACTCTGTAAATAGTGCTGTGCTCTTTGAGTTCACAGTGGAATATAATCAGTCTCCTTTTATGGCTATAATGCATCATGCAGAACCTTTATGAGCTATAGAAATTAATTACAATATCTCTGTTCTGTGGGAAATTGGGGGACGTCAAACACTCAAAAAATTGGTTAAAAGAGGGCCACAAAAAAAGCATTTGTTGCAAAAACCCCATGTTTACCAGAACTACATAAAGTGATTACATTAAAAACAAATTACCATGTAACTTTTCCCTCTTTTTCTTAACAGCTTTTTGGACGACAGTAGCTTTGGCTTGGCTGGGAAATCATATAGACTAGAAGTATTCAGGCTTGCCTGGGATTTTTTAGATATGGAGTTTTAGTCTGGCAGCATAAATCCTTCTCTTAACTCTTAAATATCTCTTAATCAATCTCCAGAAAAATTATTTTTGTCAAGGTTAGAGTGAGGGAGAAGGAAAAAAGCTCAACAGGAAATGGCTTCCTGGATGGGAAAGTCAAAACGAAACAACTTGTGTCCATAAGAAAATCTTCTTAGTTGCCATTTTTTCTTTACTTCCCTGTTCAACAAAAGAATACATTTAACTGGAGGTGATTTTACAGGCAAAAGACAACTTTATCACTTCAAAACTTTAGCTGAGCTAAATTCTGAACTTTACAAATTGTGATACAGACTTTTATAATGGAGAATAAAAATAATCTGTGGATTAGTGGGACTGCTCCAAGAAGAAATGTAGTTGAGTTGCATTATTGGTCATACTCCTAATCAGAAGCTCTTTTTATGTTTCCTCCCTAGGAGACTCTTGGGAACGTCAGAGTAGACCATGGGAGCTGGGTGGTGTTGGTGTACAAAGAAGCTGGCTGCAGAAACCCAGACACTTTGCTCCGAAGACACCCATAAGGTAACCAGAGATGTCAGTAAGGCAGTCAGATAGCAAACGAATATAGCACTTAGTAGAGCCTGGAAGTGGGAATCATGAGCCCTTTGCCATGGCACCCAACACATTCTCTAGATTGCAAAACATGGGGGTAATACCTGTAAAATAGCTTAAAGCCACTGTCCCCGACTAGGGACTGCACAGCCACGCTGGCAGAGCTACATCCCTGATGCACAGGCAGAGTTACAGGGAGAAGAACAGTGGTGGGATACAGCTACTCAGATTTATGGAAGAGAGTTGGGACATTGACAATGTCTCTTTGCTGAGCTTCAGGCAGGTGCTATTTAGCATGGCTAGTCTGGGGCTTTTTTGATTCCTTTTCAGCTCTTAAAGTAACCTGTGGCTGCTCAAACCCAAGAGCAGGTAATGTGCTGCAGCTTGGTCATGCATACTTGGCCAACTGGGTCAGAAGAGGCAGGTGTGCTTCAACAAAATGTTTTAGAAAACACAGCAGATAAGCTAAGCAAAGAAGACAGTAGTGACAGAATTTGCCTTTCCTAACCAGGCTGAAGTCCAACTGTTGTTCCTGGCAGCAACAAACCAGACTCAATCAAACCCAGGTGCAGAATCAGCCAGCTTGGAGGAGAAGTGTGTTTACATCTGCCCTTTTCTGACTCTAGGGCTCTGCTCAGAGGGAGGAACATGCTGTTGGGAGATAAATTTCCCTCCTTCTAATTATAGGTCTTGCCATCTTCTGCCCACTTCAAGTGTAAATTGCCTAATCATAAACAATTCCTCTTCAAAGCTCAACACAGATTGGATGTAATTCCCTGACAACACCAATCTGTTCACAGTATTGCATGCAAAGGCCAGAATAACATTAAAGATCTTTCAGCCTGCTGAAGGAGACTGGATTGAGGAAAGAAAATTAAAAATACAACAGTAAAACAGAAAAGACATTACTCTTGCCACCTTTTAGCAAGGAAGAGAGCTAATAGAACCAGACTAGCAAATCTCAACAATTGGACAAAGCAGGAGACAGAAAAACCTTTTTCTCCATTGGTAAAAAACCCCCACCTTGTCACGCATACTTTCCCTTCTAGTAATTAGTAAAGCAGTAGAAGGCAGATGGAGGCTGCTGATAATGATTTATTTACATCAGAAAGCTTCAATTATTCAGAATGACCAAGTCATTCTCACTACCCAACTGTACAAGGAGAAGATCGCATTACTGTCATATTTGCCTGTGTTTTCCCTCCTCCCTCTTTATGTTCTCATCTGATCATAAATTAGGTTCTTGAACTTGTTAGAGAGTTGTCTGTTCAAGTAATGTCCATGAACTGTCCTACAGAACTGGAATTGCAGACTGGCAAGACAGATAACCAAAGCATTACTGACAGGAGACAGTACATTTTCCAAAACATTAGGATAATGGTATGCTACCAGTACATGGTTTGTACAGTAGTATGTCAATCCTGTCATTGCTTTTTTGGGAAATATCAAAATACCAATATCAAGTGCAACAATAATAATAAACCAGTATTATTGGTAGTGTTTTTGAAGCGACGTTTGATATCAGGACCAACATCTAATTTTACATTGATGTATCTCCACTGAATGAAATAACATTCTTCCTGATTTATGCCAGCATAGGGGGAGAACGAAATTAGGCCTTAAATTTCATACCTGTCTTGAACTCCTGGCAAGAAGGCTGGAAATGATCATCATATTTTAGCACTGCCAAATTGCTAAGTCTAAAAGTAATAATACTCCGAAACGATCAAACTATATCTCATAACTCAACTTTGCAAAGTTTTCTGTTACTTGACAGTAAATAAGCATGAGGAGTTATTTATTTATATATTTAGTGGACTGATTTATCAAGAAGAATTTGGGAAAAAAGTCTCTCCCTTTGTTTTAGATTACAGAGAATATACTAACTTTAATTATCACATAAAATAGGTTAAAAATACTTGGTGCTAAATAATTACCACTTTTCTATATTTATGAGAAATTGTCAGACAATGAAGGTAGGGACAATAGCAAAATCCAAAATTTATGAAGTACAAGAAATAGAAGAGAAAAATTATAGCCCAGTAAACTAGCCTATAGTTACTTAGCTCAGGTGGTTCTGTAGTTCCTATACACTTGAGGAAAATCATTGGCTTCCCTAATTTGAACTGGAAGGTCAATTAAACCCTCTATACAAAAAATATGAAATATTTATACCTCAGAATATAAACACTGTAGCAGTCTGTATATACACAAAGTAAAAATAGTCTTTTTTAGTTATCACAATAGCAGATGTACATATGTGTAGATGCAGAGTGAGCTTCTACATGGGTGATCTTAAATCAAAAAAAAAGGCTTTCCTAGTATTGACATCATTATCTTATACTGAAAATATTATCTCATGGAAACCAGATTTAACAAAGGCAGTCGGAACAAACCATATTCAATTTGTAAAAAAGGTAAAGTGATCCATTCCTTCACCTGCAGTGGGAGAGTTTGCTTCTAATACTACAAAAGATTTCTATTCAATTTTTTGTCATCATTATAAAAGTAGTTATTCGTAAACTGGTAGAGAAAAAGAGACTTCTTTTTGCAGCACCATCTGGTTTGGGTCTGGTTATTTAGTTGATCTGTTGAAGTGTTTTCTGAATGATCATTGTTTTAGCTTGCACGGTCAGATGTCATCCAACGGTCCAGCATAGGCAGATGGGGCTGTAATATAAAACAGAGCTGCTGCAATAAAACATATCTTCTCCCCCACCTCCAAACACCCTGTGCTGGTTCTGGCTGGGGTAGAGTTAATTGTCTTTCTAGTAGCTGCTATAGTGTTATGTTTTGGATTCAGTATGAGAAGAATAACACACTGATGTTTTCAGTTGTTGCTAAGTCGTGTTTAGTCCAAAGTCAAGGATTTTTCACCTTGTCGTGGTTTCAGCTCAGTCGGTAACAAAGCCCCACGAAGCCGCTCACTCACCCCCCACCCCCGCCCCTGGCCACGTTGGGATGAGGAAAAAATCCAAAGGCAGGCTCGTGGGTCAAGACAAGGACTGGGAGGGATCACTTCCCACTTTTGGTCACGGGCAAAAGACAGGCTCAACTTGGGGAAGAAACAACATCAATTTAAGTTACTACAAATCAAATCAAAACCAAGGGTATTAGGAAGGGAAACCAAACCTCAGAACACCTCCCCCCACCCCTCCTGCCTTCCCGGCTCAGCTCCATTCCTGGTGCTTTCTTCCTCCTCCCCC
>VYZV01044269.1:87566-113901 GCA_013401275.1 Pandion haliaetus
GGACACAGCCAGGGCAGCTGACCCAAACTGGCCGATGGGGTATTCCATACCATGTGATGTCATGCCCAGTGTATAAACCGGGGAGAGTTGGCCTGGTGGCGGTTTGCTGCTTGGGAACTACCTGGGCATCGTTTGGCAAGTCATGAGCAATTGCACTGTACGTCACTTATTTTGTATATTCCAATTCTTTTATTATTATTATTGTCATTTAATTATTATAATTATTAATTTCTTCCTTTCTGTTCTATTAAACTGTTCTTATCTCAACCCATGAGTTTTACTTTTTTTTTCTGATTCTCTCCCCCATCCCAGGGGGATGGGGGGGAAGTGAGCAAGCGGCTGCATGGTGCTCAGTTGCTGGCTGGGGTTAAACCACAACACCCCCATACATTAAGTGATTCATTACTGTATGTGCCAGATTTGATTTAATTGTTTACACACTGTAGGAACATTACAAGGGAACCAAAAAAGACAGTAATGATGTAAGCCACACTGGGAACCATGTGACATTCATTAATTAACACCATCTAAGGGAGAGGAAAGAGAAACGTGATTTTTTCTCCAGCGCTATACAGTTCAGAGGAATACATACATCACACAAATATTTCTGGAAGACATGCTTTCTGCTAATGGAAAGGTGTGAAAAGGATGTGAAAATGTGTTCTCTTTGGAGTAGGGAGGATGAAGCATAAACCGCCGCTAGAACTGTTAGGTACAAAGAAAGGAGAGATCCCTGTGTAAAGTACTTTATAATCTACATTCATAGCTAGAGATCAGGCTGTTATCTAAATTATTGGAAATACTTGCATTTTTGGAACTTTTAATATGAACACAGAATTTCAGTTTAGGTATCAAATAGGTGCTCAACAAGAATTAGAAGCAATAATTAAATAGATAAGCATCTGCAAATTAGAAGCACAGATGGGGGAGCACACAAGCCTAGATTCATCTCACCTACGTTTTGGATTTAGCTCAGCTGAAATGTCAAGGATAGGAGCTTAGGCTCAGTTAAGAGATGAAGCAATCTCAGTAATCAATATAGAAGGTGTTAGTGTCAGGTATTTTTGACTTCTACACCTAAGCCAGGTGCCCAGCATCTCCCTTAACAGTCAAAAGAGAGAAAATATAACTTGAACACCCAGCTCATTTGTCCTCTTTGGAATCTACTTTGGGATGAATGGAAGTACCTATTTTTTACCTCAGATAATGCAGAGAATTTAGACAACCAGATCAGAAGTGTGTGTGATTCTATGATTCTATGTACAACATAGATGCCAACTTCTGATCAAAGGAACTCTATCCTTTGTCTCTGAATTGCAGAGTGGGATTCTGATTTTGGGAATGGGATGGAATGCCCTTATAAAGTGCTTATCTCCCTCTATTGACTGCAAAGGGACTTTTGATACCGAAATTATATTACACTCCTATCTTAGCACATAGAAGTAACAGGAGATAGGGACGAGGCGATTACCTGAGAACACAGTATATAGGAAAATTTTTATTTGTAGACTATTGCAATACAGGTGTTTAAATTAAAAAAAACAAGTAACTCAGTGGCTTGAAGAGGCAAGGCATCTATTCCAAGCATAGTGATTTTGCAGTTAGACTGTACAGCAAATAGCACTAGAGAGGCTTCTTTCACTCTCCCTACAAGTATTTATTTAAAATAGAAGGCTTACTCTTATATCAGAGCAGTGGTTTTAAATTTCTTCCATTTTTAGATGCATTTCATAGACTATATTTTCCCAAAATATATGCTTGGATTTGGATCTTGTGCTGAGAGAGAATTCACTCTTGGAGCTGTGAAGAGAATTCACTCCTGGAGCTGTGACAAGCGACTGAATGCAATAAAAAAAAGTGAAGTAGTGCTTACTTGTGTAAAAGAATACTGCTAGAGAAAGACTACAGACAGCAGCAGTCTAAACATGCACTGAGCATGCCTATACTACACTGGACTGCAGAGATCCTGGTGCTTGCACACACCAGTGACATGCAGAGAGTCTAACTTGCCTCTGGATTTGAGATAATTGTATTTGGTGAGTTAATCAGCTGTGTATGTCTCCATGGGGCTTATGACTCTAGGGTGATCCTTGGCCTGGTGTGCCTGTACTGTACCAAGGCTCAGTTGGCATTAGTTTGGTGGTATCTGCATTTTGCAGGTGTACTAATTTCCTTACCACTTTTTATTGCTACATTAAATAGATATTGCCCCACAACCATTGTGATTCCTCCATCTGGCATGCCTCTCGAAGCTTACTGACTTTTTTTTATCCATTTCAAGATACATGTTCTCATTTGAGACCCTGAACATATTCCAGTTGCACTCAGGCATTGCTCCAAATAGCAGCAGAGGTAATCTTCATCTAGGAGAATGCAGGGTCCCAGGCCGATGAATTCTGTTCATGGTCTAGAACTGCAAGTTGTGTACCTGCAGAAAAGTCACCTTTTGGGCAGAAACACTTACAAACACTTACAAATTAATGCAAATGATTCCAGCAGTCTCACAAAATGTATCAAAAGGGAAAAAGCACTAAGCTAAGAATAGCAAAGAGCAAAAGAAACACTGAAAGAGTGACTCTGTAGCATGGAAGCATAAAGACAAGAACAAATAAATAGCTGCTGTAAGGAAGGGGTAGTGAACAAAAGCAGATGTTGAACCTGATTTTCAGACTGCAGGCCAGGACTTCCCATTATTTCTAACAGTTACATTACAGAAACCAATGAGAAACTGAGAAAGAAGCACATCTTTAAGAAGAAACATGTTGTTTTACTAGATAGATAGATAATGACTTGCAGCCATCTCACTACTGTGCGGCTTGCAGAGCACAGATCCTTTACCTAGGTACACATCCTTGGAACTGGCTGTCAATGTCTTGATGCCTCAGTGGTAAGGCACTGAGGAAAAAGACTTCTCCAAAGGTAGCTTTTGCGCTTCTCTGGGAAGGAAATGCTGTGGAAGGATCTTAATATTTATAAATCACGATAAATGATCAGTACTTATGGTTCTGTTGTACCCCAGTTTTGAAAGGGAATAATGAGGTAGACAAGGACTGAACTTAACCTCTAAAGAGGATCTGAAAGCATAAGTAATTTTAATTCAATTTCAAGTTTTATATCATAGTACTACCCCAATAAAATGGGTTCTTATATGTATATATAAGCTCTATCTTGAATTAGATTTTTAAGAGAGTCTGTTACTGCACCTTATATTTTATATAGTTATGTAATATATTACAGCCTGTGAGAAGTGTTGAGCACATTTCAGCTGAAGGACATGCTGATGATTTATGGAGCTGAAGTCCATACACCCTAAATTAGGTTTTAGAACTGCAGTGTAATTTTTATCATGTAACAAGGAAATTAATTTACAAAGACTACCCCGCAGCTTTGAAAGTCACTGTAAAGATTAAGTCCCGTTTGACAGAAGGTGGGAGATTTAATTTTGAAATTTTTTTGGGGAAAAAAATCAGATTATCAATCACCTCAAGGAATGCTAAACAAATTGTTGGAAATGCTCCTTTTGTTTTTCATGGGTTTCAGAAAGTATTTATCAGACATCCATGTATCTATCAGGGTTTCTTACACCACTGCAATTATCCAAATGATGAAAACACAGCAATCTTCTTGTAGATGGTCAGTTTTATATCAGTGAGAAAACAAGCAATGGCAACCTGCTATAAGCAAGGGTGCTGGAAGGGCTGAATGGCAGCAAAAGGGACCCTGAGGGGAAAAGGGACATCTACCTCTCCCTGTTGCTTCAGGGCTTTGGCACTGAAGGGGCCAAGGGTACGGGAAGGGAGGTGTAAGGAGGGCAGGAGCAGGTGGTTGCAGACATAGGAAGAGGGCAAAGAAAACCTTAGAATTTTACTTTCACTAGACCAAAATATCTTCTCAGGCAGAATGCATTTCAAGACTAAGAAACCCACCTACTGTAGCTTTCTGCTTCCAAGTTCTAAGTAGAAAGCTTATCAATGCAGACAACGGAGTCTAAACAGCAATTCAGCTGCATGGATATGTGTCTGTCTTACGGTGACTTTAATCAGTCTGTATCCTTCATGGATTGCATTGACTAGGAACTTAGTTCAGTTGGCCAATTACTATTTGGATATCCAGTTTTCCACATCTAACACTAGCCCTTAATATACAAGTGCCTGTTTCCACATTTGATTTACCGTGGGAAAAGCCCCAAAATATCTTTGTCTCATGACAAACTCAGATGTGAATACTAGTAGAAAGAAATCTGAGCCTCTGTGTTAGACAGAGCTACACTGGAGAAGATGACACAGAGAGAATTTTTTTTCTGAAGCATCCTAAAAGGCATAGAGTATAAGGTATAGATGCTCTAGGGCTGCAGGCTGAAGATCACAAAATATGAGGTGATACAGAATCTACTATTATTTACTTCACTTTAGGAGAAAAATAGTCTGTAGAGCCAGGAAATAACTATAAAATTGCAAGAGATTCACTCAAAGAGACACTGAAAGTACAGGTTCAAATGAAGGCCTGAAAGTGTAGTACAACAAATTTCTATGCAACACACACTTTTCCATAAATTTGCTTTGGCCGTACTTGCAACACTGGTTTGCTCGCATCCTGCAGATATTTGGGGAATGGAATTGCACTAGCTTGTTGTTTGTAGAAAGCAAATTTTAAAGTTCCATTAGCATTCAGAAGAAACAAATGGTACATTCAGGCTTGTAATTATAAACTACTGGTGTTCTATCTTAAAGCCCTTAATTATAAACCCTTTGTATCTCCCATCTTTTATTTGCCACTGAGTCATCAAGCTGAATGTGCCAGGAAATGCCAGCCTGCACCTCCCATCAAGCCAATTCTCCTTCAAATATCTGTGTGCTTTCTTCCATGATATAACTGATATACTGGAGCAACTCCTTCTAAAAGTCTGCTGTGTCACTGCATTAATCACCTTCAGATGTCAGGTTAAAAATCTTTTCTCCTCTGAGGTCTATAAACAGGGTAACTGCTATGTTGTGACTATACTTGTGTGAATCAAAGAAATTTATCATTTTTACCTCATATTTCCTTATTTCCTCAACTCTTAGGATCATATTGCAAACTCTTGATAGCTGGGGACCTTTTGAATTAATTTCAGGATAATGAATATTTGTAAAGAATCAAATATGTCACAGGATGCCATATCACTGTCCAACAACAAACTATTAAATCAGTTCTGAGGTCTTGACTAGAGAAACTCTCACCTGTTTAGATCCATGGAAAACAAATGCTATTAAAATTTGTATTAAGGAAAGAAATGCAGAGGAAGCAGTTAGAGCATTATTAAACAAGGTTCTCATTCTCCCTCATTGTTGAGCTGTGGGATTTGCAAAGGAAAGTTCACCCCACATTTATGACATGTTAAAATTATATTAATTTTTTCGGGTTTAGCAAAAAAAGAATGTTATTTTTTGGGGGAGGAGATGCTGCCATTCGGTTTGCAGATTTTACTAAAGGTGAATCAAGGCAAAATTCATACTAAAAAGCCTGGGAGATATACTGGATATACTAGATCATAATGTGAATACACGCCAATAAAAAAATGTATTATCAAGAAAAGATAGATATGCAGATAAAAATACAGTCTGACCTTACAGTCAACAGCCAATACAGTCTACATTGTAAATGCCTCATAATTGTAGCCCAGTTTGGTTCACCAAACTGCAATAAATCTGAAAAAAAAGGTGGACAGTGTGGAACTGAAAGAACAAGAAGAAACATTTTCAAGTCTGAGAATGTGTTAGTTAAGCTAAAAGAAATGCCCTTCTTGTAAAGAGGGACAACATAATCTGTATTTTCATTTGTAGCACAAACTTACAATGATGCAAGGAATAGTATAACCAGCATATGGATTCCCTAGGCATCAGTGAGGTCCTGTGGTACTGGATGTCCTTTGTCCTGCAGGGAGGAAACTGATGAATAAATGACTTTGGAGAAAACAAGGCAAATGGATTTTCTGCTGTGATCCACACTATTAGGTAGGGGGGAGTCTTTCATTTTAGCTACCATTTAAAATCTCTCAGAAACTGCTATCAAGCCCTCCGGAGATCTGGAAAGTGCAATCAATCAAAGAGTTAAGTTTCTGTTTTTCTTTTTTGTATAGCAGTCCTTGTACTTTATAAAGTTATTTACATAATGCAGGATAGTCAGTGAGGTTTGGAAATCCAGTTCAAATCACAGAAGTCCAGGCTGTTGATTTATGGAGCAGAAAGGACATAAATTCCAAGTTAGAGTTCAAAGCACAGCAGATTTTTTTTTTTTCCTCTCATTTTAACAGCAGAACCAGAAATTTCAATTACTTTAGGACTATCCTGTGGCTTTGAAAGTCACTACAAAGATGAAGTCCTGTTCAACAGAAGGTAGGGAGGGAATTTAATTTTAATTTGGGAGAAAAAATCAGATTACTAATCATCGTGAAAATAAATATGAGAGAGTGGAACACATGGAGACAAAACATACAAGAGCCTACAGTAGTTAGGTTTTTTCATGTGTCTATTTACAGGAAATTATGTTTTTCTCAGTATTCTTACCAGAATTTTTATTTTTTACTTTCAATTTCTTCTTTATTTGAGATGTGCACGGCATCTTTTTCAAAAGAACACTTAGGAAGTACCCACCAAAACGTGTTATAGCTGCTTTTGGTACAATAATTTTGAATATTCATCACAGAACCACATGTAATTTTAATGGGAGAGAGTGGGAATCTTCTGGTCAGAAAAATAATATAACTTAGCTTTAGGCCTGAGTTATTTGTTGAGAACCAGCTTTGTGTAATGGTATGAGAAACTCCCTGCATGCCACAAAGATAATTATAAGAGATTCTTTATTTTCAGTCTAGGTATAGGTATCTTCAATACTAGGATAGTACAAGAATACTGCTAAGCATAAATTGACTAAACCTGTAATTTATCAGTAAAGTCTAAGGGAGATACTATACCAGTGATCTAAGTGAAAAGCAATCCTTAGCTACATCTACTTTTTCTGGGAGTTAACCCAGTTTGTTAAGACAACATGGTTTCTGTAATTAGTCTGTACGTGTGCTTATGACCATCTGTCCATCTTGTCTACCTGTATCCTGACTCCAGACAATTTTTGAATCCATTAGCTAAGATCAATCACATTTAAAATAAAGTACACATTTCAAAGAGACTTTGGTCTTGTAACTAGCCAGCTGGGTACAGGAGAGAGAAACCAGTTGTACACCCACTAAGGGAAAGGGTGTTGCATGAGTTCCAGTTAGTAGATACCACACAATCCATGCCAGACCAACGTATCATAAAAGTCCTAATTAAAGGACAGACCTCAGTTGCAATTTCCTTTTATTAGATACCAGAGAATCCAAATTAAGGTACAACTTCATAAGAGAAAAGCCGTTGCTAGTTCCACAGTTTACAGATTTCATATATACTTGGTTTTGGAGTCTCATCTGCTTCTTCTTTTCATCTCATGGTTAATAACCTCTTTTCTTTTCTTTTCTTTTCTTTTCTTTTCTTTTTCTTTTCTTTTCTTTTCTTTTCTTTTCTTTTCTTTTCTTTTCTTTTCTTTTCTTTTCTTTTCTTTTCTTTTCTTTTCCTTTCTTTTCTTTTCTTTTCTTTTCTTTTCTTTTCTTTTCTTTTCTTTTCTTTTCTTTTCTTTTCTTTTCTTTTCTTTTCTTTTCTTTTCTTTTCTTTTCTTTTCTTTTCTCTCCTTAACCCATCTACTTGTGATGCATTTCTGAGGTCCAAAAGCAACCCAGGACTGTTTCTTGTGAAGAGATCATAGTCTGTACACTACAGATTGTCACACTGCCCATCTTTTTGCTTTCAACATTATTCTTCTTGAAGGAAAGATTAGTGAATCCCCATGTAATTCATACTAAGCATCTTTAACATCTCCGGTGTTATGTATAAGGAGAATTCTTCGAGCTTGGTTGAACTCAGACAGAGAGTGAATAGCATCTTGAATATAGGAAAAACCATAACAAAAGGGTTATCTGTTGTGTGTCTTACTGTAGTAATAGAGGGCTGTCATGAACCAGGGATACACCAGACAGGTACAGACAACTTCAGAAAAGACAACCATTGGCTTGAAAAAGCTCTGAGTAAGGCAATGGTAATCAAGCAGATGTTAAACATTGGACTGGATTAAAGAGTATGTCAATCCATATCACAATTAGGATTAAAAAACTTGCAGACATCCAAACTCAATCAACAAAGACATGCGAGTTAAATAGTTCTTAAATGTCCTTAGTGCCATAATACTGTACAGACTAAATTAACATATCAAAACTTAGAGTAATTTATAATGTATAACATAAAATCATAGAATAGTTTAGGTTGGAATGTACCTTTAAAGGTCATCTAGTCCAACTCCCCTGCAATGAGCAGGGACTTCTTCAACTAGATCAGGTTGCTCAGAGCCCCGTTCAACCTAACCTTGACTGTTTCCAGGGGTGGGGCATCTGCCACCTCTCTGGGCAACTTGTTCCAGTGCCTCACCATGCTCATAGTAAAAAATTTCTTCCTTCTATCTAGTCTAAACCTACCCTCTTTTAGTATAATACCATTACCCCTTGTCCTGTTGCAACAGGCCCTACTAAAAAAATTTGTCCCCATCTTTCTTATAAGCCTCCTTTAAGTATTGAAAGGCTGCAATAATGTCTCCCTGGATATATGCTGTACATCTTTCCTCTGAATAATCCTGTTTTGATTGGCTAATGCTCACTTGCCATACTTACCAAGACCCATAAAAAATAGAAATGCAAATGCAAATCTAGTTAGGATTTTTCATGTTTATAGTTAGGGTGCTTCACAAATATGACTTGTACTGAAGAACATTGTTAAACATGTTATTTTTCACTTAAGTTATCAAGAAGACTGTATGAGTTAACGGTATGACCTTTGGCAAATTATTTAATATATTTAAAAAGTGTATTCTTCATCACAGAAATACGACTTATTTGCTCAAAAGATCTTGACCAGTTATCCTCCAAGCCCTTGGGAAAAGGGTTAGATTTGATATTGTACTGTTACGGTTCTTCCTGTAATGGAGTTTTTGGATGAAGCTCATAGGAGCTGCTGTAATATTCATAGTAATAATGATTATTACCAATCACAAGTTGTCAGCACTAGTTAAAGGGATGGCAAAATATGTCAAGCTGTCAGCTGAAATCTCTGTTTTGGCTACTTGCTTAGTGTATGAAACAGTCAGTTTAATGATTGGGTTCAACTGACAAAGGTCACAAGGTTAAACAAAACTGGAAATCTGAATTGCATGTCTTAATTCCAATTTAAAAGTGAGAAGCTCTTAATTTTCTCTCATGTGTTTTTTCTTTGAATATTTCTGGTTTATAAAGATTAGTGTGTTTCTATTTCACAGCAAGTTAACCTTTCTTGTGTTTTCTCTGATTTTTATTCAACATGCCATACCATGCTGCAGAGTGTCTGACACTTCTTCCCATATGTGCATATAAGCTGTAGGCAGCAGAACATCAACTTCAGGTAACTGAAATAAGAAAGTCTGATATGTTCATTTTTTTTGGTTCAAATTAGTCAATGAAGTATGCAGTGTGGAGGGTGTAAATAACAGCAGAATTAGAAGCCCTTAGTCTCTAATTGCATTATGTGAAGTTGTATATGAATAAAACATAACAGAATGTTGACATAATTTGTTGTAGACATTAATTGCTCTCTCAACTGGGTGTTCAACGCTGCAATTTTTGAAGGGTTAATTAACTGAAGCAAGCTAGATCATAATGCTCAGCCATTACTGAATTTAGATTACTCAATGTGTGGTTTGATCATATCCAGCAATTTTATTGCAAGTCCTCTGCTGGAACTGAGAAATAATCTTCAGTCAAACTAATTAACTTCTCACAACTTGCAAAGTATAAACCATTTACAAACTGTATGTGATAGTCAAGGTGGTATACAAACTTTTTCCAGGGCTCCAGAAGAGTGGCAGTCAGAACTGTAAGACTTCAAAGTGCATGATATTTTTTGGCATCTATTCCCTTCCAAGATCTACCATCAACCCCAAGTGCAGAGGTGAGCTGCAAAGGTTTGCAATAGTTCTGTTTAATCTGGTTGGCACTTTTGGTGTTTTTTTGTTGTTGTTGTTGTTTGGTTTGATTTGGGAATTTTGTTTGTTTGTTTTTATTTTATGACAGTAAATTCCTAGTCCTGCTGTTGAATTTAACTTCAATTTATTCCCTTTTTTTTCAGCTATGAGAATACCCAGCAAAGACACCTATTTGTATGTTGCAGTTTGCAGAGAATCCTTATACTTTCCCTTTGCTGTCCAGTTTCTCATTTTCCATCACTGGGACTACCTCTCTGAACAACACACCTCAGCATGATTTGTAAATGTTTTGGTAGGACTTCACTGCTAAAAGCTAAAGAGCTGGAATAACAGACTGGAAAACTGAAATATGAATTAAAAATCATGGCTTTAGATTGAAACATTTTAAATCTGACTTAACAAAGTTAAATTCTTAAAGCAATATTTAAGCGCATACACAGAAATGTCTTGATTTTTGCAGAAATGTGAGCAGCTATAAATCCTTTCAAAAGTTAACCTACAAAAATCTCAGAGGTTTTTTTTTTCTTTAAATTAGACTTCATAATATGTATTTAGAGACTATATAGTCTTAACTATAAAGGCAATGCTTTCCTTTTGATTAGCATATCTTTCTAGCTGTGATTTTTCATATCATCAATCTCTAAAATAATGGTCCTTCAAGTAGAGGTATTAGTTTCAGCTATAGAAAAATATTTAAAGAAATAAAAATGTGTCCTGTTTTCATGCATTTGGTATGTTTCTGAATTCAAAAATAAAATTAATATTAATCTAAATCAAGACTTTCAAGCAGATGGTTAATTCAACCAAAATACAGTCAGAGTGTAATAATTTTTCAGTAAACTCAATGCTGTTCAAAGATTTTTAAGATAAATTGACATAATGTACCCATAGTTAAAACTTCTGCAAACATTTTCAAGAATGAAGTAAAATAGCAGTTTTAAGAACTAGTCTGAGGAAAATATAAATTTATAAGAATTGTCTAGAACTTAATGTTGCAGCCCTAAAGCCACCACCTTTGACTTAAGATATATCCTGATTGCAATTAAAATATGTCCTGGTTTTGGTTGGGTTAGAGTGAATTTTCTTTCTAGTAGCTGGTATAGTGCTATGGTTTGGGTTCAGTATGAGAAGAATGTTGAGAACACACTGATGTTTTCAGTTGTTGCTAAGTAATGTTTAGTCTAAAGTCAAGGATTTTTCAGCTTCTGATGCCCAGCGAGCAAGAAGGCTGGAGGGGCACAAGAAGTTGGGAGGGGACACAGCTAGGACAGCTGACCCAAAGTGGCCGATGGGGTATTCCATGCCATGTGATGTCATGCCCCGTATATAAACTGGGGGGACTTGGCCTGGGGGGCAAATCGCAGCTCAGAAACTAACTGGGCATCGGTCAGGGAGTGGTGAGCAATTGCATTGTGCATCACTTGTTTTGTATGCTCGAATTATTTTATTATTATTATTGTCATTTTATTATTGCTATTATTAACATTATTTTCTTCCTTTCTGTCCTATTAAACTGTCTTTATCTCAAGCCATGAGTTTAACTTTTGTTCTTTCCTGATCTTCTCCCCCATTCCACTGGGCGTGGGGGAACAGCTGCATGGTGCTTAGTTGTCTGGGGTTAAACCACAAAAAGATGTCACACACTCTCTCATTTTTTCTGTAAATCTTCCAAGCATGTGTTCTGAGGTAGTGTTGAGTAAATACAGAGTGGTAGAAAAGTGTTATTTAATCTGAAATGTTACATCTGGTTGAATATTACATCTGGTTATGATTTTACTTAGTAAGGTAGTATAGAAATTCCAGAAAAATTACCTGAAGAATTGGACATTACTAGGGGAGTAGGTTTTAACTTTTAGGCAGAGGGCCATATTTTGTCAGATTGCTGCATTGATAATTAGGCTACTGTTGGAAATGCTTTACAATTTCCATGATCACCCTAAACAGCTGTGTACAGGCATCATAGGTGGTTATCAAAGGTTTTGCTGCCCATTGCCAAATGTTAAGCCAAGCGGGACAGACTTGTGGGAGAGAATATGCTTTCAGTCCTCCAAAGATGTAACTGTGTCACCAGTGAGAATGGCTGAAATGTAGAATTCTGTGGACCTGATTTTAACTGAAGCTACTTCAATAGTTAATTATTTCTAATTTCGGACAGTGAGGTCATCTTTCCAAAGAACTCTGTGGTGAACTAGTAGAACTCTTGGTTCATATTAATAAAAATCACATTTTTTTCAATATCTGTGTCTGTCAGATATTCCATTTAAGAAGTTTTAAGATTTGAGAGGGCAGAAATGGTCCTCTATATAGTTTTAAAAACTTGAAACAATATTTTTAGGGTTTTTTTATTATTATTCCTCATATCCCTGGTATGGACAGGTAAAGAGAAAAGAAGACATCTGCCTTTAATAGCAAAAAAGTGGCTGAAAATTTTCTAATTCTATTTGGAAGTCTCAAAGTCAGATGCGTGTTCAGTGTCCTTGAAGTGACATTGATAAGCTTAAACTATTGAAGCCAAATAAAACCCTTTGGAGTTAAACTTTTCCATTAAAAAAATGCACTCTGCAGCACATATCCTTCACTTTACCTAGTTGAGCAGTACTGAATCAAAATTAATTGTCTTTGAAATGCATACGCTTTACATTTTGAAGGCTAATCATTATCCCTGAAGAAATGTCTGCTATATAATGAATAAATTCAAGATAGAATGAAAGAGTCTTTCTTTTTCGTATTCTCCAATTGTAATTTGGTAGTCTAATATTAATCTATGAAGAGACAGAATTCTTAGCCAAATAATGGAGTATTAGCTTTGACTCAATTACTAACTTGCTTTGTCACCTTGATAAAATTGGAGAAACTTTACATCCTTACTCTGTTGAAAAACCACAACATAAGAAAAATTACTTACAAACTCTACGTTTTCTTTCAATCTTTCCTTCTAAAACAACAAAAGTGCCTTTATGATAAAAGCCATCCTCAGGACAACTTTGAAATACTGTGGATAGCCTCACTCTAGTCTCACGAGCTAGTTTATGTCCGTGCTCTTCTGCAGCAATGGAGACGCATTTGCCTGACCTAGCTTTCCAACCACTCAGCTCCTACACAAAAGATAGGCACCACCACCCATATGCAGCAATGTGAACTGGAAACCCAAAATGTGACAGGCCCCTATTTTTGTCCCCACGTTTTAGTGGAAGAGATTGTCATCTAAATATAATAGACAGGCTCTCCCTTTGAACTTACATTTCCTGTGTGAACAATGTGGAACTCATACTATTAAATATCAATCTGCAGGTCTCATGAGGTTCACTGGCACTGTATATTATTAATCTTCAGTGCTTGTTTAAATGCACTGATCCTTGCTATTGTCTATTTCCAAGTTTTGTCTGAACAGAGAGGCAGAAGCAGCAAACAGTTTGTGAAGTCATGATCAAAAACCTCCTGGTCATGGTAGAAATCTGAACAGCAGGTCAAAAGACCTGTATCAGAGCAGAAACAATAGCAGTGGAGCTCTGCTCCAGCGCATCCTGGGACTGCCAAGACCCTGCTCCAGGAAAAGTCCTGCAACTTGGTCAGCCAAAGGCATATGACAGATTGCCCTTATGAATGGCAGTGACAGCCTGCTGCCAACTTCAAGGATGACATAGCTGTCCAGGAAACAAGCTTTGGGTAATCCATCATGTGCTTGCAGCATGCCTGAAGTTTTGATGTTCTCTGGTTTATGGCACGCCAGGGCTGTCGTCCATGGTGGGAATACTGCAGTTCTGCGCATGTGAAGGGAGGCTGCATGAACAGTAACTCAGGTGCGAGTAGACAACGCACATGGCAGGGCAGAGGCTAAACAGAACTTCATATTGACTTAATTTGAGGTGAAAAAAGTACTAGAAAATAATACTAGTACTATTTTTGCTAATTCTTGCTAATGGAGAGTTCCTTTAAATAACTGGTGAAAGCAACGCTACTGAATAAGTGCTATAGGGAACAACTGCAGCTCTAGAGCTTGAGGTTTTGGGCTGGGGAATGCTGTGTGCTCATGCAGACATGCACACTCACACAAGAACCTACCACCCAAGGCCTTGCTGACAATGTTATGCACATCAATGGTAGAAGACCTTGGGTACGTCTGTACAGTTACATCTAATCTCAGCACATTGCTGGCATGACAGCATATAGAAAAAAGCTTAAGCTGACATACACTGAGGAGCCAGATATTGCCTTGCTATTCATTGCTGAAGTATGATAGTGTTCAACAAAATAATAATATTATGTATCTTCAGCCTATGAAGTACCGCGGGAAAAGCCTATTGTGAGTGCAGTAGAGAAATAAAGCATAATGTATATGATAACTCAAGAGGAGACAGATTACAGGAAGATAATAGTACATAAGTAACTAATGGGTTTTCTATTATGATAATGCAGCAACTTCAGCAGAAGAATAATTAGAGATGGATAAGCACAAGGAAGCCTGTACAGCAAATAAATTGATGTTTTAAACAAATATTTTGCTGTGTATGTCAGATTTTCATTCAGAAGCCAATAGACAAAGAAATAAGCAGTTTCTTGAAGTGTAGCATTTTAGGGATCCATGAATATTCATACCTTATAACAAAACCTGTAAATAAAGTCAGTAGTTTTAAAATAGGGATTTTCCCCACTATGTTCACTTTGTCAATTATTTCTTTTAAACCGATTCTTTTGTGAATGTAGTATCCTTTAAAAAGTCAATAGATAAAGTATTAAATCTTAGTTTTCTGGCTGTTACTGAGGTTTGGTTTGTTTGTTTGTTTCAATACTGTACTTATTGCTTCACATATTACTTGTACGCTTACTTTATTGAAATACTAAAAAATGCTTGCTTTAGCTGCTCTTTCTCTTTCTGTAATGTTCAGACATTAAATTGAAAAAAAACTTTAAACAAAATTATATCCCTTTTATACAGCCACTGTAGGTGGATGGCAGGCCAGCATGAACTTGATGATATAATTCCCAAAGAGCTCTTTAAATAGAATACTTTTTTCTGAAAGGGTCAGATTCTGCTTTGTTACTTATATTGAATAGGACTGTACTCAGTGAGTCATTCTAGTTAATCAATGGCATTATGTTCACAGAATATTATTAATCAGCATGACTAACTGGATCACAACATGGCCTAAACTTGGCAGCATTTACAGTGAAACACAATGATAACTAAATGGTTATTCTTATAAATGCCAGATTGTGCTAACCGGTCCCATGTCATGAGAGCTTCTAATTGTATTACCCTGGGAATTTATTTTGATTAGCAGCTTAAAGCAGTAGCAATTATTACGTTTATTTGTGTGCTATGCTATCTGTTATGCAAAAAGATTTTGGAGTATCTTACGATGACTTAGACTTTGCAATTGTTATTTTCTGAAACAGTTATTCAAACTAAAACTGCCAGTAGTCATGACTTCCCCTTTTCATTCCACAATACTCCTCAGCTTTGGGTGAATGAGATTTCTAGATATGCTAAAGATTCTAGCAGAGCCTTCAGAATCCCTTCTTCATTTCCAGACATGGCTTCAGTTAAAGAAGAGGTTGTCCATTTAAGTATCTCAACTCTCTCACAAAATGTAAAAAGGCACTTGAAAGACATATTTATGTATATCAAATGAACAGCACACCCAATTAATCTATCAGTGTACATAAATCATGGCCTTGTGGATTATTGCTCTCAGGGAGCTGAGACTGTCATCAGACACACTGCTCCATTGCAACTCAGGCAATTTAAGAGGGTAACATTCCCTTTCTACCTACAAGGGTTTAACATTGACTCCCTGCCAGAGGTTACCTTCCCCTCTGCTATTCTGGAATAACTGTCCATGTAATTATCCCATAAATCCAGTCCCATCAAAATAATGTGGGTTAGGAAGCCCTATTATTATAATTGTGTAAGGTAGCTGTGATTACTCTGGCAGAGCTAGGTTAGGCCCTATTCGTGCAGTTTTGTTGGCGGATCTGAGGCCTGGGTAATCATGGGCAGGCAACAGGAAATCATTTGCTCCAGCTCAAATATAACCAGAACAGAATTTCTGAGGATGGATTTACTTTTTCTTTTGCTTTCTCATTTTAAAATTGCAAGTACAGTATTTACTTCAGAAGGCTGTTGTTAAGGTTTAACTGATGTCAAGAAAGTGATCTGAGAATTTCAAATGAAGTTATAAAAAGTTACGGGAAAAGTATTAATGTCAAATAGCTGTCAGTCAGACCAGCAAGAGCTTGCTCTTGCAGAAGCACAATAACCAGCCCTTTGGCTTCAGGAGAAATATTAATATATGCTTTGAGAGAATGTCAGAGTGTCAGGACTTTGCATGGCCCAGCTGGGACATGGCAAGTCGAAAATTAAAGACATTTTAGTCATCATAACTGTTATCAAATGCAATAATAATTCATAAGCTCTGAAACCTTGCCATTATATGGCTTTTAGCCTGGCTCCTCAGGAAATTCAGGCTCACACAATCATGCCTTTGATCAATATTTGTACTTATATAGATCTTTCTTTCCTCCCCTAACTTTGAGATCTCTCGGCCAATATCAGCCAGGAGTAGAGATCTCTGAGGAAATTAAATGTTTCATGAAAAGAGCTAGTCACGTAAAGGAAAGAAACCCTATACATATATGACTAAGAGGCTTCTCAGTTCACCAAACCTGAGAAATTATCACAGCCCTACTATACTTACAGAACTAATCAGAGAAACAGCAGCTTGCGATTAATCCTCAGGAGGTGAACTCAAGACATGATGAGAGTCAGAAGTACACACATTATTTGGCACCAGGTATTTCACACTGCAGCAGTGAGTTACAAAAGTTCCAGCTGCAGGAAAAGATTCAGTTGGGTATGCAGGAAAGCATACCCCACTTCATTGTTTCTCCTTTTCATTTTGATACCAACAAAAAATCACCATGTTGGGCGTGAGATCTGAAAGCGCTTCCATAGTGGCACCTACAGATTAAGACTCTTTCTTCCTAGACCATATTTTTGGTGTTCTGCCCAGGCATGTAGTACATCACTCTTCTGCTCTGTTACAAACTCACTGAAGTGTTTGCTGAAGAAGAGCCACTGGGGATCGTACCTTCTTTCCACCTCTGAGGAGAGTGACTGATGTAGACATATTAGTATGTCTCTAGCAGTCTTCGCATGCAGGCCTCTTCATTTTGCCAGTCTTGAGTGACTTCTGCAGGCTAAAAGAGGAGCAGATGAATCAGAGGAGCAACAACCTGCAATTTATCTGCAAGTGTTGAAGCAGCCAGTGGCATTGCTGGAAGTCAAGCCAAGGCATAGGGAGAGCCAACTGGAGAGCTAGAGTTTTTCCTCCAGAAAATTGCCTTACAATTTTTTCCTTTTCTGGGCTGTGGGTTTTTTTTTCTTTTTTCTTTTTTTTGGGGTGGTGGTGGTGGTGGTGGTGGTGTTTGTGTGACTTGTTTTTATGTAATTTTTGTGACATTCTGCTGTATAAATGAAGTATGGAAAGATACAAGTAATAGCACAGCTATCTTTAGGTGAGATTGGATCTGTAAGTATTAGTTTAGGAGACTGGGGAGAGGGAAATGAATATTCTTTCTTTAAAACTTTTATCTAATTGCACTAACTTAGCAGAATTTATTAATGAAAAAATAATAGCATGTATTTGCTTCCCTAGCAAACAATTTTCTTCTCTGTTTCATCAAACCATTATTTTTGTTTCAGGAAACAATTGTAATGGCTTTCCACACAATTGAGACATATGCTATTAGGTAGATGTCCAAAAGAGAAATTCATCTGCAAATCTGCTTACCTTTCTTTTCCTTTCAAACACAATGTTGAATCATGTTTATACACCTTGATAGCACAAAGTATTAACACAGGCTATTTTTATTAAGAAGTTGTGAAGAACTGTGTGGGATTTTTTTGGCAACATTGCTTAGTCCAAATGTGGATACCCTGACGGAAAGAGTGGTAACTCTGTGGAAAATTGCAGCAACACTGACAAATGAAACTTGTCACAATGCCCAAGAATTAGCACTTGTTAACAGTGAAAGAACATGATGTCTATCACTGTGTTCAACAACAAGGCTTACAAATGAATAGATTAATCATTGCTCATTTTAAAGGATTATTAAGGGTTTAATGAAATTGTCGGAACAGTAGGACACCCAGACTAGCAGAGCCAATGATATTTCACACCCTGTATTGAAGGAACTATTATAAATGGTATTTAAAAGATGATTTTGGCTATAGACAATTATTGGCACAGCTGTTTTGGCTTTTCTAACTGAAGATCATATCATACAGCTTCTTGCTTTGGATGACTTTGTCTCAGGGCTATAGCTAGGAGGTGGGATGCCTCATGCTTCCACATGCTGACTTCTGGACATTAACAACCTGAAATCCTTCTCAGTAAGGAGCAAATTGTAAAAACATGGCTGGATGATCTGGAGAGAAATAAAGGCTTGCACATTTTCAGCAGGAGGCTGCAGCTGCCTGTGTTACATGTGAGGGGGATCTGGACCCCCCTGCTGTTATGGGTTTGTGAGGCGCGGTTTTCTTTGGTAGCGGGGGAGGGGGCTGCAGAGGTGGCTCCTTTAAGAAGCTGCTGGAAGCTCCCCTGGCTCCAAAGAGTCGGACCCACCTCTGGCCCAGACAGGGAGTGACGGTGGTAGCGCCTCTGGGAGAACAGATTTAAGAAGGGGAACCAGCAGTGTGGGGGATTGGAACGTGAGAGGAACACCTCTGCCATTACTGAGGTCAGTGAAGAAGGAGGGGGAGGAGGGGCGCCTGAGGAGGCTGATGGCTCTGCAGCCCATGGTGAGAAGGCAGGCTGTCCCCCTGCAGCCCATGGAGGTGAACGGTGGAGTGGAGGCTCCCGAAGATGGCGGTAACTCCATGGTAAAAACCGCGCTGAAGAGAGAAGTGAAGACTGAGACTGAAGCTGAAGTGAGACTGGAGAGCAGCCCGCGGAAAGGACCCGCGCCAGGGAAGTTCGGGAAGAACTGAAGCCCGCGGAAAGGACCCGCGCCAGGGAAGTTTGTGAGGAACTGCAGCCCGTGGAAAGGAACCATGTTGGAGAAGTTCGTGAAGGACTTACATTTCTTTAAAGATTTCTACAGAAGACACAAGGATCTCTGTAGCATCTTGAGGTAGGGTCNAATCTTCCCCCTGAGGAAAGGAGCGGCAGCGACGATGTGTGGCGAGCTGACCCCATGCCCCATCCCCTGTTCCCCTGCGCTGCCGGGGAGAGGAGGAAGAAAGCACCAGGAATGGATCTGTGCCGGGAAGGAGGGAGGGGTGGGAGGAGGTGTTCTGAGGTTTGGTTTCCCTTCCTAAGACCCTTGTTTTTGATTTGATTTGTAGTAAATGAAATTGCTTTTGTTTCTTCCCCATGTTGAGCCTGTCTTTTGCCCGTGACCATAAGTGGGGAGTGATCCCTCCCAGTCCTTGTCTCGACCCACGAGCCTGCCTTTGGATTTTCTCCTCATCCCAACGTGGCCAGGGGAGGGGGTGGGGAGTGAGCGAGCGGCTTCGTGGTGCTGTGTTACCGGCTGGGATGGAGCCGATACCACGACATCTGCTCAGGATCTCACCTCACCCTGGGCTCAAGGGAGAGCCCAGCACCACCATTTTCTTCCCCAACAGATAATGTATTAAAGTGAAGGTTACCTTATGTTAGCTGTAGGTTAACAATAGAGTAACTTTGCAGCTTTAGAGGATTCCAATAAGAAAGACAGGAGTGTTTGAAATCCTGTGCCCTTCTAGGATTTTGGAACTCTAAATAAAAGCTATGAAAAGACACCTTATCCCTTAGGATTTGGTGTTCAAAAGGCACACTGAGAGAGAAATACAGTTTCTTTACTAAAACAGAGCAGACCTGAAACATGTTTTAAAATGTCAATGTAGGAGAAGTGATGTCCCTTTTTATATAGTAGACACGTAGGAGATGAAAGTGTCCAAAGAGATTTAGTTCACATTTCCCACCCGTTAGAAGCCAGCCTCGGTGCTAACCTTCATTGGACAAGGTGCTCTTCTCCCTTCCTGTTGAATCTGGCAATAAAACCTTACAAGCAAGAGACAGGGAAACAGAGAGTGGGCATCACTCTCACATACTAGCATGTTCAGTAACATGTCTGGGAGTGGTGAAGGAAGGAAAGGGGATGGTTCTGCTGCTATCTCCTCCGGTGTTTTAAACAGAGGCTATCTAATATAAAGAAAAGGCAGTGGCCTATTTGTCTGAGGATTGCCAAGAGATAGTCTGGGAGTAAGCCCTTCTTTCAATAATATTTCATATTCTGAATATGGATGAATATTGGTTGTATATATGGATGAATATATTTTCCTTTCCAACTACCATCTTTTTTCCCCTGAAAGGCATTTTTCGTCAGCTTCAGGAGGAGTTTCTGGACTGTTCCCTGATATCTTCATTACGGCACAAACTAATGTGTGTTCTTCTTTCGCTGCAATGGACAGGTTTACTCATCTGGAAAGCATCCATCTCTTTGTGTAAAATAACTTTTCTCTGTTACACTGAATATCTTACTCTGTACATCTGGTAGAGGAGCTTGAAATGATCACTGTGGGAAGGGCAATTAATTTTAAAACTGCAAAACTACCTAAATTCAAGTCAGCTGTATGCCTGACATTGTCCTGAAGATAAATTTACTTTTTTTTTCCATTAAGATTCTTGTTTTGTCTGGTAGGTATACAACCTGATATATTTAAATAGCAGCATGCCAAAATGATTAGTAAAATCCCAGTTTCATAAAATATACACTAGAAGGACACAAAGAAGAATTCAGATAAGATAAACCATGTTTAGGACAGCAGCTGACAATTTGGAATGATCTTCCACAAAATGACAAGTCCTAACAGCAGATCTTGCAAAAGACAGATAAATACTTTTAATGGTCTTTATTGTAAAGTGTCATTTTTCCATGAACTCTGTCTATTTCAGAATTACTCAGAAGCAGGGACATGTGGAGATATTCTCTTTATACACACACTTCCACACTCTCACACTAGACTAATCAGGTCCTGGAGCAACTTAATGAAGTGTTTCTTTAACAGTGAGGTAAAAGAAAAGAAAAAGAAAATAACATGAATATTTCAGTACCTAAACAGGGACAATTTGACTTGTCAGGTTAAGTTTGAGGAAGATTGCTCTTAAATAACCAGTGTAGGAGGCATTTAGGAACTAATTGTAGAGGAGTTCTGTGTTGAATTGCATTTACCAACTTACTTGCCAGTCTTTTATTCCTTATAAGAATCATTCCCGATATAGGGATGCTTATATCTCACTGACTGTGTGGAATTCATGTTCAAAGATGAATGTATGCAGCTGTATGAGTGTTTGTGTGTGCACACAGCGGTCTATAAAGAAAACTAAAAGCAAATAGATTCATTTGGAATTCAAGATTGAAAAAAGTCGAGAATCCATACAAAAGGAGCATGAAAATTAACATTAATACTAAAAATATTGCAACAAATCTTATTTTTAATTTTTATCCCCATCTTTATTAAGAATTCAGAATGAGTACTGAAAGCCAGCAGAATGGTCTCATAAGCTACATAAAATTACACAGCAAGAAAAGGAATTGGACAGATTTTCTTGCTCAGTAGATATCTTCTGGGGACAGAATATTTGCATTTTATACATCTACCTGGTGTATGGCCATGTGTATACACCTCATTGCAAAAGTCAATTATTGTAGCAGTTCATGTTTATCAATATACAATTTTATACAAAATTGTGCAAAATGAGTTACTTAGCATTCATATACAAATTGCATTAACACTTTCCCACATGGCTCATTATTATTTAGAACATGCTGCAGTCAGACATAACAACTGTAGGGAGGAGACAGAGTCACTGACAGGTACAGGAAGAAAAATATTTTTGGCAGGCTTTATCAAGTCTGTGTTACAGCTTCACAGCAGCGGAGGAGATCACAATGTACTAATGTCTGTACCAACCGATGATTTCCCATCTCACTTCCCTCCTCCTAGCACCTGACCTACTTTACATCACTTTACCCTGACGGGCTGTATAAAGCACCTGAAATCCTTCAAACCGTGGAGATCTGGTAATGCTCCAGATACAAATTCTCAGTTATTACTGTCCATCACTTATATGCTTGAAACATCCCAGTGGCTGTTCACAGGCATAAATTATCATTTTGTGTCAGGCAACAGTTTTAGTCCCAGAAGCATTGTGCTGTTAAGGGAGTTCCTGCTGTCCTGTATTATTAGTTGCAGATGAGAGTTTGAGCAAAGACTTTAAGAAACTCTCTCCTCCTCTCTGGTTAGTATTCTTGGGGCTACTACTGCTCTCTAATACAACATAAGAGATACTATTATTGTACAGAGGAGAGCTATTGAATTTCTGACATAAACTACTCTTATAAAAGACTTTTAAAAAAGAAATGTGGAAATAAACTGCATTGTTCTTATATAACTCATTTTAAAATGTCAAAGCGTCAGTCTGGCTAAAGGAATATGTATATAATCTTTGCCTCTTATTAGTACAAAACAAGTACCTCAAAATAGAAAATGTAAATTGATAGAAAAAAAATTAAAAATTAGGAAAACTTTGGAAAATTATGTCTGCCTTTTAGGAAGCTGAGTGCGGCAGATGATATAAATGTGTAATTATAAACAAATATCTTCACAAAAATGTTGTGAAACAGTTGAAATATTACACACAGTACACATTCAGAAAAAAACAAATTAAAAACCAATCAAATGAAAAGTTATTAGATGTATTATGTTCCCTCCACTCCTTTACCCACAGGCATTGTACCATTATTGCAGTTATTGTATATTACAAATTACAGACCAGCTCCAATATTTGCTAGCATAGAATTACAGCCAAGGGGAGTGCCAAGTTTTCTGCCATCAGCATTCAGGACAGTACCTTTTTGAGGATAACAAGAGAAACCAAAGCAGGCAATCAACAAGGTCGAAAAACTGCGGAGAATTATAGTGTAAAATACGCTATTTCCAAGCAACCATAAAATCCAAGCTTGTACTTACACATTATGTAGTTTCAGGTTCCTAAGTGTGCGGAGCCCATGGCACTGAGCACAGCTCAGGGTACATTTACACGTGCATGTGCAGGCGTACTTGAGCTCACTGTACACTCCAAAGCTGCATGACCAAGGTAGCGAACCATCAAGCCAGAGCTGATACACTCTGCTGGAAATCGTCACTTCAGAGCCATACCAACCCAGTCACACTCCTTTTTTTCTTTGTTGGCATTGGTGGGGGGAAGTCATGATGTGCTACCAACAGCTCTTCAAGGAGTCTCTGCCCTGGGGTCAGTGAGGAAGTGAAGTGAGTTTTCGGGAAACTGAAGTGAGACAGTGACTTAGTCTTTTGACTAAAGGTTCTTGGAAACCCAGGATAGCAGTTGGCCCTGGGTAAGGCCAGCTTTTCAGTGCTCTAAGGGCAAATACTTCCCACATTTCTTTGCATGTACTAAATCTTGTGGAAGAGCGTTAAGACTTCCTAAAACTGTGCAGCTTCAGGCCAACAGCTGTGTAGAAGATAAAGTCCACAGTCCTATGAATCTCCAAACACACAAATGGGTCCCAGTAGCAAAGGAAGGAAGGGAAGGGAAGGGAAGGGATGGGAAGGGAAGGGAAAGGATCCTNTGGTTATTAAACAGAAAACCTGGGGAAGCTTAGAGAAAAACAGCTGTTTTTCTCAAAGCCTTGATGTATCAAAATTTATGATTTCATCCAGCAGAGGTCATTTGAGAGTGTATATACAGAGTGATGCAGAGTACTACTGTGATGTAGAGTGTGTTGTCCTATGAAGCAGCAGTCCAGGACTGCTTTCATAAGCCACGTTCATCTTGCATACAGAGTGGGATAGGGTGAGGAGTGAGGCACCACACAGAGATGGGTAGGTGGTATTAGAAACCTGTTCCAGAGCTAGAATTATCCTGTGCTTTTGCCCTTTACCACTTCATATGCAGCAGATTTCATAAGAAATGTGTATAGCACATCTCTACACCTCATATCAATAAACGACTCTATATTTTTGTGGCATGTTCAGTCTAAAAATTGTTGGGACAGTGGGTTTTTGCCTTCCCCAGAAATGATGAGAATAATTTCCTTCTAATTTTTGCTGCCATTGTCACAAGCTACTTTATTAAGAAATAGCTATTCTGGATAGTGGAATGAAAACAAGAAATATTCCCTCTCTGAAGGTAATGGTTGCTACTAAACTTTAAACCCCAGAGCAATGTGAAGGTCTAGGATGATCATGTACTATGATCACTGTATCTCTCCTAATGCCTAAAGAGTGATTTTCCTGTGTTCAAACAAGCCCTAATTCTTTTTCAGTATCTGCCACATTACTATGTTTTGGACAACTGCATACCTTAATGACCAAGCAGCTGACTTGTAATTTATGTCTCCTTACTACCAGTGAGTGGAATTCAACTGCCTCAAGTTAGGTACAGATGTCTATTTATAAGTGACTAGGTATTATACAGATTTGTCTTGCCAGTCCATTCCCTCCCCATTCCCAAAGCTCACTTAATGTTTAAATCCATCTGTAGAATCGAGATGTAAAGTTTTCTGTACTGCTTATGGTGAGGGCTTGGCTTCTAAAGTGCAGCATGTTGGATATACAGGGGTACTGGTCAGCTAGCTATCAATGAAAACTCTTCAAAAGGAATATGGTGTTTTGAATTTGTGCCACGAAGTTTCACACTCGGCACAGATAGTTTTAACATTCACAGACAACTGCATGTCTATGACATTTCTGCTGTCCAACAGTGGTTTGATTAATTTCTCAGGCTCCATAAGGGGTGATTCTTTTGCTGGTGTTTGGACTCTGTTTCCTAAAATTTCATAAAAAAAAAAGACCAACTCGTGTCTGATTAGGGTATAAATGTAAATGAAAAACTAAAATAGCTCTTTTGTTCCCTACACGCCCACTTATTTGGAATCAGTAGGCTCAGGTCCTTCTTTCACATGACACACAATTAACATTCATTAACATGGACTGTTGTGGTTTAACCCCAGCCAGCAACTAAGCACCACGCAGCTGCTCACTCACTTCCCCCCCCCCCCCCCCAGGGGGATGGGGGAGAAAATCAGGAAAAGAACTAAAACTCGTGGGTTGAGATAAGAATGGTTTAATAGAACAGAAAAAAAGAAACTAATAATAATAATGATAACACTAATGAAATGACAACAGTAATAATAAAAGGATTGGAATATACAAGTGATGCACAACGCAATTGCTCACACCCGCCAACTGATGCNCCCCCCCGTTCCTAAAACATCACATGGTATGGAATACTCCATTGGCCACTTTGGGTCAGCTGTCCTGGCTGTGTCCCCTCCCAGCTTCTTGTGCCCCTCCAGCCTTCTTGCTGGCTGGGCATGAGAAGCTGAAAAATCCTTGACTTAGTCTAAACACTACGTAGCAACAACTGAAAACATCAGTGTGTTATCGACATTCTTCTCATACCTAGCTTAAAAACACAGCACTATACCAGCTACTAGCAAAACAATTAACTCTATCCCAGCTGAAAACAGGACAGAAGCAAAAGCTGAAGTTGTTGATGCTCCAAAATTACCTTACATCAAAGGCACTCAAGCACAGTCATAAGCAAGGTAGAAAAACCTTCTGAAGCAGAGGAACAGAAGATTTTCTGAGATTCTTGATTCAAGTTCCTGCCTATGGAGCTTCATAAACTCATACAGAACAAAAATCCAGTCATACATCAGCTATTTACTCTTATACTAAACTTTCCTTTCTCTGGGGATGTAGTCCCAGATTGTGAGTCTCAGAGGAGCCTTCAACACTGCATTTTCAGTGTTTGAGTAGGAATGCTTCCAATTTTTGTTCCGCAACCCTAACAGTTAGGGTAGCAGGATACCCTACTTGATCAGTGTAGCCGTGCAACAGGCAGCCGTGATGACTTTCTACTCTGGAACTGGTAACAAGAGGAAGAATGAAGGAAGCAGGTCTTCTACCTCTGGTGCCTATGCCCTGAGTAATTAGGTTTCAATCCAAAACTAATTCCTCATCATATGCTACTTTTAACAGCTTAGTGTTGAAAAACATACAAAAAGAGTTTCTTGTCTTTTTACTTAAAAGAAAACAAAAACCCCCTTGGTCTGTGCTTTAAAAAAAGGAGTCTTTCTTTTTGGCTTTTGTCCTAATCCGGACGTCTGCTGGAAATACAACATGGCGGAGAGCAGGCAGTCTAGGAGGTTCCAGGAGTATGTGGAAGATAACTTCCTGACACAG
>VYZV01044270.1:0-36690 GCA_013401275.1 Pandion haliaetus
GGCTGGCTGCCCGCCGTCCCCCCCGGCAACTTCGCAGAAAGTTTCCAGCCGTTGGGGAATTGCAGCCGCTGCTGCTTCCACCGAGAGTGGGTTGTGGGGCTTGCTTTTAAATTTTTTCTTTTTTTTTTTTTTTTTTTTTGTTTTTTTTCATTTTTTTTTTTTGGGGTTTTTNGGTTAATATCCACATTATTTATTTAACTGGCTGCATTTCCTGGCATCGCTTTGCCTGTCCGCACTCTGCCAGGGCCCGGGGGATGCGTTTCTCCGTAGCTCGGCCTGTTGAGGAAGGGGTTGCCCTGCGAAGTTCCTTGTTTTAAGTGGAGGCGGTCTGAAGCTGAGACAATGGAAACAAAATTGAGTTTCCTTTTTTGTCCAGACCCTTCCTATCTAGCCGCCCGCTAGAAATAGTGCTTTCCTCTCTCATTCCCTCACCCCTCGGTTTTGTGTCAATCATGCATTTTCTTCAGGAGTCGCTTTTGCCTTGTTGCCAGCCAGGAATCTCCCTTCTGCTCGCGACTGACTCTGCCCGAGTAAGAGTGCTTTAGCGGTCGTCTCTCCCTGCCTGGAAGGAAAAGGTGACTTCCAGACTCTCTCTAAGGGGAAGAGCCTGGAATAAACGCTTATTTATTCAGCTTAAAAGCATGATGCTATTGCTCGTCCCGTGCGTTGTGCGTGTACGTTTACGGTGGGAGTCTTGCGTTCTGTACGGTGTGACCGCAATTTGAAAACCTCTGGGTGTATTTTCACTTGCTGAGTTAAATGCGATCAGGCCTGTGTCCCGTGAAGTCTCGTGGCTTAGGGAGTCTAGTTTGACTTTTCATAACACAGATGGACAAATTGGATAATGGGGGATTGTATGCGCATTACAGTATGGCAAATGCTAGTGCAGGCAAAATGTCTACAATTAACTAAGCAGATCCCTATATATGTAAATCAAATATAACTACTCTTTTTTCCAGTAAACCCTGTGGAAAGGTAGGATGTGTTCTCTGGACAGAAGAACGCAAATGAATGTCACGAAAAAGTAGTGTCATATGAGTTGTGTTTCCTTGGGTTTTGCATGTGTAGTTTTGAAAATACGAGGCTTACTCCTGCTCTTACTGAAGTCAGCAACAACACTGCTGTTGATTTCAGGAACAGTAAAACTGGTCCTTCCCTAACCTCACTAAGGTACCTCATAGAATCATACTGTAAGGGATCAGCTACATAGCAGGAGAGATAGAAGCAAACTTCTGTTTGAGTCTTGAAATGATTAAATGCCAGATTTTCATTATGTTTAGACAGATACTGGGAAACTGAATTTTTTTTTTTTTTTTTTGAAGTGACTAATTCTAAACATTGTGGTCTGAACTTACTTTTATTTTTTAATGTGTAGTTTGTTTACATGCTGATCCTTGTAGTTATCTTTGTTGGAGGAAAGAAACTGCTGTCACTGGCTTCTCTATTGGTAATTATTTTAATAGTTTCAAATGTAGAAAGTACATATTTTCAGACAGAAATGTGAGTTTCAAGTGATAGCGTTTCTTCGCCAGTCAAACCATTCCGGGTAACTTTCTCTCCAGTTTTTCTAACTACCATTGTTTTTTGGATGCTTGTTTCAACCAGGCAGAGTTAAAGGTGGCTGTGATCAGCAGCTGGATTTAAGAGGAGTTGTTTAAATGGTAGCGTGATTGTACAAGTATGATTGATTATTTCTTTAGTGTGCCAGTCCGGCTCGCGGCATGGAGCGTGAGGTTGAGGCAGAGGAGCAAGCTCCACACCGTACTCCAACTTTGCTGTTAAGCTGCTGTGTTGTTCTGAAAAGTAGCCAAGTATTGTGCTGCGAGGGCGTTGCAGAGTTCCATTAGGAGCCTGTGAACTGGAAGTGGTGGTGCTGGTGGATTATTTATTTATTTATTTATTTACTTATTTTGCCTTCCTCCTTCAATACGGGGCAAGGGTGCGTGCAGTAAATGCCACAGCAACTGGGGTGATGAACCATGGAAAGCTTCAGCGGAGGGAGTGAAGGCTAGTGCTTTGTTTATGCCCAAGCTGCTCAGTGCACGGTCTCCCTGTCTCACCTTATTGGAGAAGCGCTTTAATAAGATTTAGGGAAACTTTGAGGAGGTGAAGTTTTGGTTTATATTTAGCAACTGGTAATCAATATAAACTTGCAGCAATATCTTGGTTCATGTCAAGTACTTATCAGTATGTGTGTGCAATTGTATATGGATATGTGTTTGCTTTGCAGCAAGTATGTGTGCTTATATACATTAACCCTTTCTCCGAGAGAGGAGAAATATAATGCTAATACCCTGATCTTGCCAACACTTGGGCGTGCGCTCGCCTGGCTGATGGCAAGCAGACCCGGTAACTCTAACTCTGCTGTTGTGGCAAGGAAGTTAAGTGGGTACGTAGAGAGCCTAAAGCTGCAGAGAGATGTCATTGCTGGGGTTTAGAAAATAAGATCTTGGGGGTCAGAGATGAGTGTGAAGATTGGATCCCCAGTGTTTGCTACGACTTAGGGCACCAGTGTACTCTCTGCGTGAACCGATAGGCTTCGGGCTTGTGGCAGATTCCAGCCCGAGAGGGCCTGAGGACTTTGACTCTGAGGTGGGTTGGGAAGGGACATCTGCGGTGGTTGTGTTCGGACACTTTTTTCATCCCAGCTGTTGGGATGTCTACTTTGGTAGTAAACATGTTCCTCTGATGCTGAGCCATAGTAGTTAGCTGATTATATTATTGCAAATACTGCCGTGACGTTGGCACTTGTTACAGTATTGGCAGGTGATCCTTACAGCCTCACCTCTCCTCCCCCAGATGGGAGAACTGAGGCACAGGGAGAGCGTAAACATCTTGGCAAAGGCTTACAGGAGAGCAAAAGCTCAAAGGGAGACAGGAGTAGAAGTTTAGACACAGGTGATGATTTTTGTGATTAATTAAGGTCCATGTGGTGATGAGTTCTGTTTAAAACTTCACCTGGAGCTTTCTGATTGTGAGGTTCTCCTTATTTTTTTCCTGAAATTAGAATACCTTGAGAATATCGCTGTGGTGTCATATGGAGGCTCAAAATTCAGCAGGCAAATAAAAGGGTCCCAAAGGGTGCAGTTTAATTTGTTTATTTTCCTTTTTATGAATCTGGCACTTCCAGTTGCTTAGTCTGATTTACCATGCAACCATACAATTGTGCTGGCACAAGTGTGGAGTTGCAGGGAAACTAAAACTGGGAATACGGAGGTGGGGATCAGGTGCTTCAGATCTCCCAGATCAGGGCTTCCCCGAGCCCAGGCTCCTTTTCCTGCACCTGGCTGATGCTTGAGCTGAGAGTGCTTTCTGTGGGCAGCACTGAAGGCACAGAGCCTTCCTGCGAGTTGGGTTTCACAACTGACTCCAGTGGAGATTTTATGCAACCATATGCTGGTGGATGTGAGCGCTCGCTCTTGCAGTGAGCTGTACGTGGTGGCTCTTGTGATTGCATGGGTACCCCAGGAGTCAGCACAGAACCCTGTAGCTCAAGGACTTGTCTCACTGGTGCTCATTTTGGATTCGAGGATGTACTTTGTAATAATTTAAAAAAAGGAAGATTCAAAAAAGTCTGATCATGTAAGCTGAAGGGCAAAGAATCAGCATAGAGTTTGAGCTTTCAGTCTTGACTGACTTCCCCAGATTTACTTAAAAATTAAGTGGTGCTTTATGTCTCCTAATACCTCATTGATGTTGTTTTTGCAAAGAGCTCTCTCCCACCAAAGGCTTCCCATGCTGAGGGACTGTTCAGCACCACGCAGCCAGAATCCTGTTACCCTTAACCAAGGCTGTTAACAACTCTGTTAGTGCGGAGTATGTTCCTTAACGTTTATTAGCGAACTTGTGTACTAGGAGGAGGATCTTTCTTCTGTTAGTGTCAATGACAAAACTCTCATTAAGTTCAGTAGGTGTAGGATTGAATGGGAGAAGACCAGTGTTTAGCAGTACGTACTATTTAACATCTGATTAATCACATAACTCCTTGGCACCAGCTAAATTTAATCCCTCTGAAGCAAAATTTTACTAACACTGCCCCAATTAAACACTGGTCATTACTATTCACTGTGTCATTACAAGTTAAGTCAGTTTCCTGGGAGGCAACCCATTAAAACAGCAGCCCCAATCTGAAATGCCCCAATTAAACAGAGGATACTTTAATGATAATTTACATGCATATTGCACCTTGCATCTCAAAGTGCCTTTTGGAGGGAGGTGGTTAAGCAGCGCTCTGCTGATAGAAATGATGATAAGCAGGAGATGAAGTCTTGTACAATTACACAGAAGTAATGTTTCTGCCTTTTTTAAAAGTTACCTGGGCCCTTGAGTGCTCGCCTTATGAAGGCTTCTGACAAAAGCTTTCCTAATAACCTGCTTACTGAGAGAAAGAGAGCTAAGGCAACCTGTGTTTTTGGACAGTAGTGTGGTTCGGACCTACAATAAAAAAATTGGCTAATTTTTTTTTTTTTTTCTTTGCATGCTTTTGTTTTGGAGTATTTGTGGTTCAGTGCCTTCAGCCGGGCATCCCCAGAGCAACAGCAATTCAAAAGCACGTGCTTCTGAAAATGTTCTTTTTGGCCTTTGCTTTCCCTATGTGTAAAACAGGCGTAAAATAATAATGAACTTACCTCTGCAGGGCAGTAGCGAGGCTTAGTATTTGTAATGCAGCATGGAGACAAATCATGTTTAGTGCAGAAATCAGTGACAGAGTGATCTCATTTGTTCTTGGCTTTTTAGTTTACACAGTGTTTGGGGGTGGTGGTGGTTGTTGTTTGGCTGTTGGGTTTTTTGGTAGGGGCCACCTACCTCTGATGAGCAGTTAGACTGCACGAGAAACTACAGCTTCACTGTGTCCCAATGGCTGGGTCAGCCATGCGTGGGCAGGGTAGCATGCCTACAGCCTGCATTGAGCTTGGCTTTGGGAGAGCTGGGTGCATGGTGCAGGCATAGCTGTTCTGCCACAATCCCGCTCCTGGCTCAGGGCAGGAGCGCTTGGGAGGGATGGCAGCCAGATGTGGCTGCCGGAGCAATCCCCGCCACCTTCCCTTGACCACTGTCCTTCCCAGGGCTCCCTGAAGCCAAATGCAGAGCAGGCTGCGTACTCGGTTGTCCCAGGTGTTACTTTTTCCTGGGGGTAGGAAGGCATCCCTCTCTGTTAGACCAGACACACCTTCATCACCTGCCAAGGGAGGTCCTGCCTAGCAAAGGCAGTAGCTGGTGGTCAGCTGCTAGCATTGTCACAACAACTAACTTTTAGGCCGATGTGTCTCTGTGCTTCCTGAGGCAAACGGGCCACCCAGGACAGCCCATGGGTGGGATGTTCTGCTAGGCAGTTGTGAAGAAGCCAAACCAAGCCCAGGTATGTGCTCAGGTCCAGCCTGAGCAAGGAGACCAGAAAGGCCACCAAAACTCCTGTGCCTTTAACAGCAGAGTTGCAGCAATTGATTCCTGTAATTGTGGGTTATTTTTCTAGGTCTACAACCCAAGCCAAATTCAGACCCTATTGGTTCTGGTGTTGCTGAGTTGTCTTTAGGCAGTATTTTGTTGGAGCACAGAGGATAGCTATTCTCTTTATCTGCTTCTTTAGTAACATATGGAACTCAAGGCTAGATTATACTGATATTTTTTTTTCCAAAAATGCTACTGCTGGCAGGAAAGTAAATGCAGAAAACTCCAGCTGAATTTGAACTTGTTTATGGAATGTTTGGAGCAGCGCTAAATAAAGGATTTTGAAAAGAGTTAAGCTTTTCACTGATAGATGGTATTGCTTCTCTTCTGTAATGCTACTGAGCTCCAAAGTGAACTGGGTATAGCAATTAAGGAAAGCTATAAATGATTCTTCTTCTAAATTACTTTCTAAAGGTTATTCCTTGTTAAGCCACATGCAGTTTCTTTGCTTCAGTGTTGTTCTTGTACAGTTTACAAACACTGTCATGGTTAAGACAGTCTGGAAAGAAAATGGCTATGGAAGAGAGAGAGGTTCTCACTGTGGTATTTATGTTGGTGTTCTATGGAATGTTTGCGCACGGAAATAAATAGCATTGTAAATCATTTTGAAGATGTGTATCATGCCAAGAGTAGTATTGGGTGTGACTGCAAGAGTTAAGTGTTAGTACAACTCCACAAAAATACTTTGAATGTGACAACCGGGCTTTACGTGTTAAACTATTAACAGCTGGCTAATACTAAATCCAGAGTTTGGATTTTAAATTTTAAAATAAAATTAAACGTTGTTATAAATAGGAACTATGAGTGATTTCTTGGTAGTGGGGTTTTTTTGTTGTTTGTTTCCTTGGGGTTTCTTGTTTGGGGTGTCTTCATTTTTTTTGTCTGCTTTGGTTGTAGGGTTGGTAGTTGGTTTTTGGTGGTTTTTTTGTTTTTTTCTCTTCTTTTTCTAGCTAGCTGAGGTGATCAAGCTCGGAAATAACTTATTTTGAAACGTCTTTTAGAGTTTAATCTGGAGAAAACCAACTGGCTTCCACTAAAGAGTATCCTTAAAACTGATGGAGTGCAGCAGAGAGTGAGATTCTGTATGTACTTTGTATTCCAACAGAGTATGGCTGAAGTGATTTTTCCATTATGTCTTCAGTGGGATCCTCCAAAACATCTATTAACAGAAACGAATGTTTTCTAAATGGTATGGGATTCTGTGGAAATCTAGGAGCTTGGAGTTCTATCAGATAAATGAAATGTTTAAAAAAAGTACCGGAGATCGTAGTACTAGAATTCAGAGACAAATTTATCCAGTTAGTAGGGCCACAACAAGGCATTCGATATCTGCAAACCGCATTTTCCTTTTCCCTTTCTCCTTTTTTTTTCCTAAAAAGGACTTCAGATAATAGAGGTTTCCGTCATTGATGGAGCACTGTGAACCTCTGCTGATGTGCTTGGAGGTCAAATGGAGCAAACCCAGCATTACAGCAATATTGGGGAGCTCCTTCCCACTTTCTAGGAACTCATGCGAGGTCTGTGTTGGGATTTCCTCCAATGACAGAAGTAATCCTTTTTTCTTCTGGTGGATTAGGACTGGAACGGTGAGTTCTCATCTTCCTGCCTGCCCTGTGCTTTAAAACATGGGCAAAGCCAAGCCTTCTCAGACCTGCCCAGGAGTTGAGGTTAGAGGTGGTAGGGTGCAAGGAACTGGAGGTTCTGGGGTGAGGGTGTTGGTCCCAGTTATCACTGGAGGCTACCAGAAAAAACGTTCCCTGGCAGATGGGCCCTCCCTGCCACATCCACAAGAAGCTGCTTGGATATTTCCAATGGACACCACTGTGCAAGACCAGCTGCAACTTGAAGCCTGCAGAGCAATGGGAGGTAGCGCTGATGGGCTGTTGTCAGCTGTGCCACTGCCTCTCTACCATGGCAGCTCTGGTCCCAGCAGTCTCACCTTAGTCCAGAAGACCAGCTCCCTCCAGTTTAGAGCACCACTGTGCTTGGTTAGGCAGCCTGGTGTAGACACATGTAGGTGCCAGCTGCCTGACTCGGGCTGTGCTGTGACTGTGGAGTGACGGACCTGCCGTCTCCCTGGAGGTGAGGAAATGAAGGGCTGGACTGTTTTCACGGAGGGATGACAATGCAGTTGTTCCTGAGAAGTCCCAGGGTGCCAGGAAGGGCACCACGTTGCAGGAGCAGGAGTGCTGATGGGTGTAAAAAGATACTTCTCGGTTGGCAGTCCGAGTGGTTGTGTCACTGTCAAATGGCTTGAGCAAATGGATCTTCTGGAAGAGGACTCATGGAAGACTGTGGGAGCGGCTTCCAGGGGAAGAAGGCTATGGTCTGTAAAATATTTCATGGCATGTGGCCTGAGGTGTGTATCGCACGTTGCACAGTAAACACTGGGCTCTAACACACTGGAGATAGCATCTTAGCAAGCTGCTTCACACCAGCTGAGTCATCAGAGCCATCCGTGACTGACCATGTGCTGGCTTTTATTACCTCCCAACTGGGACAAATTACAACTTCTTTTAAACCTCAAAGTGAGAAGAGAGCAAATTAATAGCATATGCACAGCCAATTAGCACAGCCACTGAACCACGTTGATGGGCAGTGCCTGAGTTTTGCAGGTGTGGTGAAGTGGGCAAAAAGTACGGTATATTTTTTCCTCTTCGTAGTTTTGAATAAGGCGTTCTCATGGCCCTTCTGTTTAACAGAAACAGTGATGTCTCTTTGAGCTGTTCAGTACTGTTTGCTGGTAGACCCCCCCAGAACTGGTCTGGCAGCTAGGATCATCTTTTAGGAAATGATATGGTTGTTGAATAAAAGAGAAAACTGAGGACAGTTTTTGATTTGGGGTCAAATAGGCAAATAAAACTCTAGTGGGAAAGGAGCAGGGAGTAAAACAGAAATTATCTGTATATTGCAGTTTGAATCCCTGCTGTGTATCGGTTCTGATTACAGCATGTTTTCTTGACTACTGGGAAGTTTTGTAGTGACACCAAAAAAGATACGGAAGTGAGCAGTGAAGTTGCCTGGCAAAACTTCCGTAGGAAGAGAAACTACATTGCCTAGGACTCTTTGGCTTGGAAAGGAGACTGCTGAGAGGGGTATGATAGAAATCTATAAAATCGCACAGTAGTGTAGGATGGGGAGCAATAATTTCTGATAGTACAAAACTAGAGCAGGCAATGAAATTACCAGCCAGCAGGATTAAAACAAGTACTTCTTCCATCTGTGTTAAATTATGGAACTCACTGCTGCAGGATGCTGTGGAGGCTAAAAGTAGAAATGGATTTAAAAAAGAGGGTAGAGGAACACGGGGAAGATATTAAGCCTAACAGCCTGTATGGGGGAAAAGAACCCTATAATTACGCAGGGGAAAGATTGCTTTTTCTGTCTGTTAAGCCTTTCCTGAAACAGAGACTTCTTGTCTTTTGGGGACAAGATCCCAGGCAAGATAGGCTTGCTCTGATGATGTATAGGCATTCGCATGCTTCAATGTAAAATTTTGCACCCTGGAAGGCTGGTCTTAAGTGCTTATTAGTCTCCTCCGGATTGTTTCCTAAGTCTCAGCCCCAGCAGTCTTGATTTCAAGAACACTAGTTAATTGTAAGCGGGAGTAGAGCTAAGGAAGAATTTGTATCTGTGACTCAGAGGTTTGTGAAGTGTGGATTGCTAGGACTAGGAAGAGATTGGCTTTGTTGCTTTAATTACCCAGATTCAAATGAAAGAGGGGAAAACCTTCAGGGAGTACATGGAAGAGGAATTACAGATCAGCAGTTGAAAAAGGGAAGTTTTCTGGTTATGGGGAAGAGACATGGTTTGCTTCTAGGAGCCAAATGTGGGCTGACCTATGCTTTTCCAAAGGTCTCCCAGTTCCCATTATCACCCATGTGAAATGTGTTCCTGCAGCATTAATTCTTTTTCACATACGTGACAAATGGTGTCCCAACTGGAGCTTGCAGCCATGGGCGTAAGAGTTGCTGCTTTCGCTGCCTGGCCAAATGTTGCAAGCAGTCACTGAACTGTCTAACTGGCTAAGAAATGCTGTCATTTGTACAGACCTTGCATCACATTTTGATTATGACGACTTTTTTTTTTTTTTTTAATGGCAAACAGAAGAATGGTTATATAAAATCAATTCTGGTATTGTTTTGCGTGTGTACTTTTTAGTTATTTTTTCCTAAAGAGAGAGTGATTCACAGTGTTGGATAGCCATTAAAAGATATTGATGTGCAGCTAAATATGGCCTTTAACTTAAATTTAGTTCTCCTTTCTGCTAATCTATACAATGTCTACAAGTATCTATTTAAGTAATTGGATAGCCTCATACAGATTTAGTTAGGTTTTTATTTTGGAAAATAACAAATTATTTGCTGGATGATTGATTTTTTTTTTGGTTTTTTTGTTTTTTTTTAATTTTACATGCTGGTTGTGATTGACTGCACTTGGCTTTGCAGTGAAAGGTAATTACAAGTGCAGTCTCCCCCATCAAAAACCCTGAGCATTCTTTAAAAAAAAAAAAAAGTTTTGATAATTGTACATGAAAAGGAAGTATCTGGTACATTTTGAGGTAACACTATGTAATAAATAACAAGCTTTTTTATTAAGCTAATGAAATATTATCTTTTTTTTTTAGTTGCACTAATTGTTTCTTGTCATGCTGATCTAGTATTAGTTGATTTTGCTCCCTCACCCCTCATTTTTATTTGTTGACTGGAGGAAGAAAACAAGCTTCCGGTTTCTGCAACTCCAAAGCATTTTCCAACTTTGGGTAACCAGCCATTGTAGTGAACTAATTGGCTAAACTGAAAGAAGAAAATATTCTCACTATATCTGTTGCCAAAAGCTGGCTTGGCTCTTTGTCAGGCTCGGGCTTTAGGTGTATAGTAGTGGGTCCCACTCGTTTGAATGGTAGGACTTTCTTTTATGCTTTGGCACAAAGTTTTGTAGGTCAAGGTTTGGCTTTGCGAACAAGGGGAAGCCATCACAGATGTAGAACAAGCCTCCTGGTTCCTTATAGTATTAGTGCTCCTGGAAAGAAATGGCTCTAAAAAAAAAGATTTTAACTTGCGTCCTGTAGTAGAGGTGTCTGTATACTTTCTAAGAAACTCAAAAGTCTCCTTGAGCTCAATGTTTTAGTATGTTTGTTGTCACAGCCAGTTACCAGTGAGGTAGGGAACTAGGATTGGCCCTGCTTCACAGATGGGGAGGAGAGGGGCTTCCTGTAGTCTCTTGGTACCTACAGCTGCAGCAAAATAATGCTGTTCTCTCTCAATGCCATCTCCTTGGGCCATTTGACTGCTGCTTATGTGGGACTCCCCCTCACTATTTGCTTGGCAGGTGATACTGTGCTTAGGCTGGCCTGTCCCAACACTCATGCTTGCCCTTCCTGCTTGCTGTGGTGAGAACTTCACGGTCCTACTGCGCATCCCTAGAAGGTGAAGAGTTATGTCACTGTCACTTCAGTGAGTCCAATTATAAGGTGAACTTAAATACTGATGAAAGAGAGGGCTAGTTTCCTTCAGTCTAGACTGGGGTTTCCTAATTCCCTGTCCATTTTCCATCAGGGTTCCAAGAGCACTCGTCATATGTAAAATATTAATTCAGCTGTATGGACCTTGGCCTACTTTTTGTTGAAAAAGAGGAAAAAACCCTCCCCCAAACAACAACTGAAGTTCTGTCACTTTCTTAACCTCAATTTAAAAATAAACATAGGTAGACCCAGGTTGTCAGCAGGTGGTTGGCACAGCGGTGAAGAAAGTGTGAAAGCTGTGGATTGAAGACATCGAGGTAGCTCCTTCAATGATTTGCGTACAAAGGACACTGAGCAGCTGGCCTGGAGTAGAGCTTGGTTTTAGAGCATGTTTAAATTTAAGCGTTATAGAGAGGAAATGCATATTTAAATTTTTGTCTTCTAAAGAGAAAAAAAAAAAAAAAAAACCCAGCAAAACCCAAAATGAATTAAGGGAATTAATTAGAAGAGGTGGTTAGAGTGATAACTTTTGGGGATGGAGGAAGTTCCATTTTTGGGTTGCTTTCCCTGTAACAGCTGAGATACAGAGCCAGCCTGAACAGTTTTGACTGGTCAGCAAAATTTTTCTTGCCCACTGTTCAAATTACTTGCTCACAAAAAGGAATGGCTTGGTTGGTATCTATGCTTCTGGAAATAAAATAATTACATGTACTTGAAAAATAGACATTTTTTGTTCAGAATTTGTCCCTGTGGGTTTTCCGAGAAAACTTTTTATCATAGTCTTGAAAGCTCCAACAAACTGGTCACCTGCAGGTTTTTCTAGAGACATGCTGGTGGTGGTAAGAGTCCAGGTGAGCAGTCCTGCACTTCAGGGTTGGAGCTTCTGTCTTCATTTCCACCAGAGCTCCCAGAGTATGCTGCACTCAGCCCACCCACCTTCACGGCCAGACACACAGAAATGTAAAGATATTCGGCACTGCTGCAAGATGCGAGCTTTGACATGGGGTGGCTCTCCATGCCCCTGTAGATAGGGAGCTGTTTGAACCAAACAGAGATCTGGTATCTATATTTCTATACACCTACTCTAAGCTATGGGACTGGAAGTTAGTGGAGGAAGGAAAGCAGGAGCCAGAGAAATCGGGTGGGATTGAGAATGAAGGAATTAAGAAGTGTGTGCGTGGGGGAGTTTGCCATGGCAGGAACTGCAAGCAGCTGGGCCCATTGCAGACTCCTGTGGAAATCATAAAAATTTGCTTTAGCAGGTCATGAGAGGCAGAGGCAGGGAGAAGCTGAATTGGGAAGGGTTATTTCTCATTGTATGGGAACAGGGAGGATCAGATGGAAGCATCCAGCAGTTTTAGAGGGGGAAGTATGTTTTCACACAACATACAGTGAGGTTACTGAACTTGCTGCCAGGAGTTGTAATGTAGGGCCAAACAGGCAATTGGTTTCAAAAGACCGTTCATACTGGATGGATCTGTTTGGGACCGTTAACTGCAAAGATACAGCTTGGTCCTTGGCCCAGAAAGCCCCTAACCTGTGGGTTTCTGGGGGAGTGTGCAAGGAAGAATTTGTTCCTTGTGCTATTACTCTGAGCATTTCCTGATGGGTGCCGCTGGAGAATGTGGTACTAGCTTAGACAGACCTTTGGGCTGACCAGCTGTACTGTGTTTTTCCATTTTCATTTAGGGGTTTCATACCTTGGTGCTGGACTCTCTACAGATGCCTCTGACAAGTGGAAAAATAACAGTTCAGAAAACCTCTCACATGAATCACACCACCTGCTCTGTTTCTTGATCTTGTTGTGATGTTTCCTCAGCAGAGGTAACCTGACCATCTGAAATTCATGAGGTGAATGTTCTTCAGGTTATGAAAGACTTCTCAGTGAATTTTCTTCAGGAAAATTCTTGGGGATTTTCCTGTCCTTGACTCTCCTCTTGGGCTGTGACGCCATTTATTGGCATAAAGTGCCCTGACCTATTTTATTTCTCTAGGTTTTTCCCAAGATTTGGCTGACAGAGGGTGGAAGAAATAATTAGATTCTTAGATAATTCAAATGCTACGTGCTGTGTCAGCCACACCTCTCTTGATGGCTGATAAGCGACAAGTGAACACATTCCTTGCAAGACGAGGATGCATTTGTTTGGGTGGCACAAACACGTAACTGCATGACTGTGTGGCTGATGAACAGGTGTTATACAATACAGGGACAATTCTGGCGCTTCCATTAATTTATTCCATCGGCATGCCTGAAACCTGCTTTGGAGTGACTATCTTGATTTGGTAGTTCAATCTCTTTGCCTTTCAATCCCTGACTCTTCTTTTCAAGTTCCTAATAGCTGAGAAAATTGAGGAGGAAGTGTTGTTTACTGAGTGCCTGGACTTCAGTTTTCTACACATAATGATTAAGAAATGAGTAAGCCAGCAGACAGGACCTTCTCGTGGGACCCTGTGTACACCAACTGTTTTTCTTCAGTGCAAGGTGAGCTGTTTCTCAAACTATGCTTGTCCTGCGCTAATGCAGTTAGTGGACAATGAGAACTAGAAAGGTGAGCTGACTAAAAGGAAAAAAAAAACCCCAAAACACCTGCAAATGCTTGTGTGTCCTTTACCAAGCTCCACATCTAGAATGGTGTCCTACAGCAGACAGATACCATAGCAGCTTGCTCTCATGTGGTGCGTACTTCCCTGTCTTTAGGCTGAACTTAGTTGTGATGTCTGTGCTGTATAGCCTGCTCACCTTTAACTGTCTCCTGAGGTCCTGTCCCACCACACCAGCTTGGACAGTCCCTCTGGGGATAGACTCTTCCTTCGCTTTTCCCGAGTGCTGACTATAGAGCCTGAATGTCTGAAGATGTTTTACCCACTACCAATACAGTAAAACAGAAGGAGAAATTCCCCAAAGATGCTGATAGCTGGAGGAGTTCTGTTTTCCCAGTGTTAAACACAAGTAAGTTAGTTCTATCATTCCACACAAAAGTGAATTAAAGTATGTCTGTGTACCACATGCAGAGTCTGGACATGCACTTTCCTAACCCAGTGTGCAAGCGCAGCAGTAACATGATCCTGTGAACACTGACTGTATTATTTGCCCAGGTTTTGTAGATCATCTTTAATTTCTTACTTACTGATATCCTAGCTATTTGCACTCAACTACTTAACTCCTGAATTTCCAACTCAGGCTTTGGGTATCGGTATGGTTCATGGTGCTGCAGGAATGGGTGCTGGAATGCCGTCTGTGGACAGATGAACAGTTAACAACGCGCCCTTGAACACAGCCCTTGGTTTAGGCTGGTGAAGCAGGGCTAAATTTTCTCATGCCTACCTTTTCCAGTGCTCAGCCTGCCCCTTTCTCACATTTCCAAAAGATAGCCTGTTCGTTCATGCAGTCACCATGCTGGGTTTTCCTCCAGGTTTGTACCTCAAGTTTTACCTCGCCTTTGACGTGTTTGAAGCCGCAGTCCTTAAAAGTGGTGGTGACAAGGCTACTGGGAAAACACAGCCCTTGGAGATTGCAAAGTCCGTTTGTTCTTCAAGTCACTTTAAACAGGAGCTAAATGATATGCCTGGTTTTAGAAAGCAGCAGTATTCTGTCTGATCTTGTCCTTCCAGTGGAAAAAAAGGCGAGGGTTTGATAATCTATATGGCAGTACAGTGCTAAACTTGGAGTGATTTAGACCGTTAATGGAAAGTACTTTAACTTTGATTTCTTAACAGTGTGTCAGATGAAAGGATAATCTTAGCCTGTCTGATTTCCCATTGCTGCTGGCTTGCATAGCATCTGCCTAAAATGAAAAGGCAGCGCACAGATCCCCGTGTGCAAAAGTAGCAGGCTGCTTGCGTGGCCACGTCGTTAACTTCCTTCCCTCCATTTCTCGATCTCGGGTCTCACTGCTTTCCATTGTTAATTATTCTGGCTGTGGGCTAGTTAAGAAGCCCTGAAAGCCAAGCGTTTTTCCAGGCACAAGTCATTTGTGCCAAGATGTTTGTTCTTCCTGTGGCTAAGTAGTGTCAAGCCTTCTCCTGTTTTGCCTCGTGTATGCTCTGTCATTTCTATTTTCACAGGGTAAGAATATTCTCCCTAAACTCTGCCCTATCTGTTGCTGTAAAGTGCACATAGGAGGTCGGGGACTATATTGCCAGGCTATATTGCTATAACCTGTTTTCTTTTGAAGTACAGTGGGATTTGGCATCATAAGAGGTGAGGCTTTTTGAGTGTGATATGAAGAGGAGTCCTGCTCAAGATATGGTGAGACAAGTGAAAATTGTGATTTGAGCAGGGATCCTGGGTCTTCATCCTAGGCTGAGCCTGCTAATTTTGAATTTTTCTATAGTGTGGCTGTATGATACTGTCATACCATCCTCCCCTGCCTCCGGCAGTGTCTCTGTGAAGGAGTATTTGCCCATATCCAACTTCGGGCTGATGTGAAACTGGTTACTTCTCTGCAGGTTTTTAACCATTCTTTAAAGGCACTGCAAAAGCGCACCATTGTTATTTTGCTGAAGTAGTAGTTTGATGAGACTCTTAATTCAAGATAAGGTGGTAGCACCCTGAAAAATCTTGTCCCACCCTTCCCCTTCCCCCCCTCTCGTGGGCTGGCACAAATGTTTGGGCAGATGCGCACTTGATAGGGCAGCAGATCTGGATTAAAATGGACAGCTTGTGCTAGCGCAAGGCAGAGCACGGTGTGGAGGTGGGAACGAGCAGCTGGGAACATGAGGAGGGCAGGACATGTTTTTTCAGTGGCGGTGCCAGCTGATCTGGGATTAAAGCGTTGATGAAACTCAGAATAAAGCTTTGGCCAGATCTGTGCTACCTGACACCAGAACCAAAGCTTTTAAAGATTCACGCCTACTTTCTTTACAAGAACTGTCCCTTTAGGCTAGATAGAGTAGCTACAGGAAGAGTGATCACTGGTTCAGGAAAACATGGTGGTTCTGGTGCCGAGAACCCATCTCTCCTTTTCTCGTGCTAGCAGACACCAAGGATCTGAAGCAGCATGGTTTGCTCTTCTAGTGTGAAGGGTAGAGCTATTGCCTGGATGAATGAGCCTCTGTTATCAGTGTGAGGCCTCGCTGCTGTCATCTGTGAACTTCCAACCATGCTATGGCTTGCTTTGTGTTTCTGAATGCACCTTGGCTGTGCCATTTAGGTTTAATTGTAGAGAACGATGCTTTAACAAAAGGAGGCACTTGCACGTATTGAGTCTTCTGAGATAGACTGAGAACATTGAATGCCAAACCCCCCACTTTCATTGCAAATTTATGCTGTTCTGTACCGCTGATGCTGACAGACGGTCTGGACCTGTTTAACCATGCAGCGACGTGTGAAGCCTCTCTGGGTCAGGGGAGGAAGTTTGTCCCACGTGCCTAATGTAGAGGTCATCTCAGAGTTTCAATTATCTATTAAAATTGTGTCCTCAGAACATGCAAACACAGAATTGATACGTTCAGTCCATAAATGAGCCATGCTCACCGCAGCTTTCCTGGGAACTTGGTTTATATGCCTAGTGTTGGATTTGGTGTGAAAGGTATTTGTGGCATCCTTTCTATAGAAAACTAGGCCAGCTCATAGATCTTGTTTTATTTTTCTTAGATCTTCTATGCCGGCCTTGTGACATGGTTATAAAAATATACCAGCCTGGTGCATATACTCATTATCCTGGACAGGGAGGATAGTCTTGGGTTAAAGGTACTGTAAGGAGATACTGGAGGTTTTAGTTCAGTCCTTGCTCTGCCACTGCGTTCTCTATGACCTTGAAGTCATTTGCTGTGATTGCCCCTCCATAAAGCGTTAATTCCTAGCAGAATGGAGTCAGATCACTGGTGGAAACTGCTTGTGTTTCTGTAATACAAATAAGTAATAATGATCTTGGCCTAACCCCTTGCTGGGGTGTTTAATAATTGCAGGATTATTGGCAGTAGGACCCAGGGTTTAACTGGGGTATGATTTTGGATAGTTTGCCTTTTTGGGTTTTTTTGGGGTTTTTTTGGTCTTTTTTGTTTTTTTTTTTTAACTTCTGTTTTGAACTCTATCTGAAGAACTACTAACGATACCACTGTGTTGGTTGATGCATAAAAGGAGGCCTGAACCATGGCTAGGATAATGAACTTAAAATGTAACAAAAAATAAGATTAAAATCTCCACAGTGTAGAACTGCTACGCTATCAGTTTGGTAGCCAGCACTGGCGATTTGGGTAGATTTTAGTGAATGGTTCCTTCTGGACGATAGCAGCTTAGATGATTGTTGTGGTGAAGACTTGAGAAATTCTCCTCCCTCTTCCAAAGTTACTTGAAAAACTAAACAAACTTTTGCAGTTAAAGGAGGAAAAAAGTTACTCTTCAAGACCCAAGTATTTACCAGAGGTTATAAAACAATTGTGTTTTGTTGGATGTGATCTCTCTGTTCCACTGAGTTCAAGAGGATTTGGCTGAAGCCTATAGTGGTCACTGAGCAAGAGGTAACTGGTAAAGGAAAACTCATTATTAGTCAGTGGCACTGGCCATAATGAAAGCTGGTCAAGAGACAGATTTTGTCACACAGGTAACATCACTACTTTTAATTAGTTTTCTGAAAGTTTGAACATAAGGGAAAAAGAATGTCTTCGGTTTAAAAAAAAAAAACCAAAACCAACAAACCCTTAGAAGTCTGGTCAGATTCCTAGGGATTTAACTGCAAGGTCAGTTTGTCTTTTTTTTTTTTTTTTAAATTACTACTATTTTTTATTTTGAGGTATTCTCATACAAAGCAAAATGACTCAGCATTTCGGAACTCCGTTCAACAGTACCAACAGCACCAAAAATAGGAAATAATGGTACAGAGTAGCACTTTTTTCTTTTTTTTTTTTGGGGGGGGGCCAGAGAGGCTGCTAAGAAGCCATGAGTGAGTCCATTGCATCTCTTAAACCAGTGTTTTACATCTTACCTGTGACACCTGCATGGCAGGCAGATGACAAACCCTCCAGATCTTTTTGTTCTTGACCCACCCATCCAGCTACCTGTCCATATCCCACGTCCAGTCTCAGGTAACACTGATGACCACCTGAAACTGCGCAGATGCTGTATCTCTTGAGCCTGCATGATGTCTGTGTCTGACAGGCAGCCTGGTCGGGGATGGAGGTGACTCGCTGACATTTCTTGCTCCCAAACAGTGGGTAGCACTGATGCTGTTGCTTCTCTGCAGCCGCAAGAGGTGACTTGCTGTCTGATTACCTGTCTCCTGCCCTGCACCAGCTCAAGACTTTGCAACTTGAGGCTCAACAGATTTTAAGGCTGACCTTGCCCAGATGAGTCATCTGTCTTTGATGTGTGTGCAGTGTTGATGGGAGAGAAAGGAGACAGGGATACTTGCTGGCTGTGATACAAGACTGCTTTCCACTGCCCTGTCTCAGTGCATCAGATGGAGGCATCTTTTCCTCCCAAGCCTCTGCATTCTGTGCAAGTTGGAAAACTCACTGGGCTCACATACTGAGGAAGGATCTATATTCCCCCCACCCCCTGCAAAATGTAAAACATTCAGAACGTCTCAGACAAGTATGAAATTGGTGCAGGAGCTACTTCATTAGTTTGGTCGACTGCTATTCACCTGTCTTCCACTCATCTGGCTATTATTTTATTACCAGTTCCTTGTGTGTACTGTGACTGGAAAAAAATCTCCATTTGTTGTTAAATCCCTTTCAGATTTAAAGTGCTTGTCTGTCTTGGTTTTGTCTCTGGCTCCATCTTGGAGATGTGATTTCCTCTTTCTTCTACCACCCCTCGCCAAACACCTTGCACCATACAAAAGTACCTAGGTGCCAAGGTAGACTAGTAGTACTGTAGACCTGTTCAGCATGGACTGAATGGATATCAGACAGTGAAGAGGTCCAATACTGAATGTTACTATTTTGCTCCATTTAAAAAAGGAAAGGAGCCTTAGCTAGACCACTTCCCATATGAATAGATAGCTATTAGCTCTTGGAACATTGTAATTGCCAGAGAGAACTCCTAAATATCCTGGAGTGAGATTTTTATTTTTTTGGGGTAGAAACAAATTACATAAGAATGGAAATCCTTGATGTAGAAATGTAGCTTCCACGCTAGTCTTGCTGAATGGCTGTGCATTGCCCTCCCTGCTTCCCTGAACTAAGTCCTGCCAGTGCTGCTGCATCACTGATAGTGTGGACTCTCAGCTCTGTTAAGGAACAGCGGCTCTGACTTGACAGTCAGCTCCCAGGGATTACTCCCTTCCTTTTCCTTTTCTAGGCTGAAGTGGTCGATGTTTGCCACCTTGTTTGAGAACAGGCACTTCCCAAGCTGTAGCAGCTGTTTGTACAGAATCTACATCCCTTTTAGGTTATTTGAGCAGCTGGACAGAGGATTTTGGAGCTGCCCCTGCTGGGCTTACTTAAGTTTTAGACAGTAATTTTTGTTGGGTCCATCCTTGAATTAGATCAGCTCAAGCAATGTTATTGTGCAATTTTTGCTCAGGACCAGTACAGCAGACAAGGAAAGGTGTGTGTATCTGTGTGGGAGGATGTTTTCAGCCCTGTAAATAATAATCTCCAACTCTTCACAGGTCACCTCTTTCTTTCCTCTCCCATTACTCCCAAGGATTGTTCCTGCATGTTTTACTGGTGAGATGAGGTTTCCTTCAGAAATTAGGTGCCAATTTGAGCTTTGCTCGGAAGCTTTATGAAAAGGTGGTTGAAGTGCTGGGGGAGGGAGCTCCCTTTGAGCATCTTCCCTTGCTTGCAGGGTATCCCTGTGAAGAACTGCAGGTTCTTAAATGCCTTGAGAAAGGGCAGGGGGATAGGTTCCTGGAAGAGTTTTCTTTCCCTGGGGGACCCCTGAGGAATTTTGCATGCACTTCTAGCCACTTTGCGGTGAGTACAAATGCACCTCGCTCTGCACTTCTTGGAACTGGGGCTCACTCACCACTCTACATCTCAAGTAGTGCTGCTGCGTGGTTTTGTGTACCCCTTCTGACTCCCACGGTCCTGTGGTTGTGGTGGATTTTTGGCCACCTGTGGTTTGAAGCAGAGTTCCTGAGGACTCTGTGTGTGTGTGTGTGTGTGTGTGTAGGAATAGCAGATTAGAAAATGAGAGGTTGAGAGGCTCAAAAAGCTTCCTGAAAGTGTGGGAGTACAGCCCAGAGAAAGGAAGAGAAATCTTTTTGAAGCTATATCAGTGCTTTACACGGACAAGAATAGCAGACAGAGCGTATTGACAGAGCAGTCTGAGGATAAATGTGGCTGTGTAGCAAAGTGTTAGTGCTGTAAAAACCACCACTGTCCACTAGCGAAACAAATCCTTCCAGCATTAGTGTGGTTCTACTGGTATGGTTGGGTCCACAGTACGCACTTCTGCTGGCATAGCTATGTTAGTCAGACCTGATGGACACTGGTAGGTCTGCGTGTGTCTGTAGTGTATGTGCAGCCCTTCTAAAAATTGTGGAGGAGGTGTGAGGAATAACTGAGATCACATCTTGTGACATGCACTGCCCCTGGGAGGAGAGACGAGGTAGCTGGGTATTCTCCTATTGCAGATCTGTAATGTGTGCGGTTCATGCTAGGCACTGGTCCATTGGTGCTTGGATCCTTCCTCCAGCTCCTATAAGGTCCTTCCTGAGAAGGATTAAACTCCTTGCCTTAAAGTCTGCAGTGGATGGTAACCAGGCCTTGGGTCCTTGGTAGATCAAGGCCCAGCTTTTGTTTCATGTTTCAGCCACTGTTTCCAAAGGCATTACAAAGCAAATTGGTATAATTTCCTCTGTTTTTCTAATGGGGAAACTGAGGCAGAGAAGAGCAGTGGTGAAAAGAGAACAGCTTATTTAGCATCTGCGGTCCTAAGGTAGGAATAGCAACCTGTTTTGTTCTAGCCTGGTGCTTTGGGCACTTGTTCAACAACACATTTAAGCACATGCTTAATGATAAGCGTGGCAATAGCTCCCTTACCATTCCCTCTTTTCAGAGCATCATGCGCAGTACTGCTCACTGAACCCAAACTGCAGGGCCGTTCCCACTTACGCCAACCCATTAGTATCACCTAAGCTGTCAGCCAGGAGAAGGTTGTATTTGCTGGTGTAAAGGATGTCAACATCTGGCCTGTAGAACCTGTCTTATCATTAAGGATGCAGGAGATGGAGTAAAGAGTCATCTTTACAGTGAGGAAGTGTTACCAGTTGGGTTGCAGGAGATGGAGACAAACAAACTTGTTCTGACAGTTGGCTCTTGGATTGAGTTGACTTGGAAAGAAACTCTTGAACCTCCAGGTGGGCTCAGAACAGTCACACAGAGGCAGCACAGGGTCACCAAGCAAACACTTGCATACAGCGGTGTCATGACCCTTGCTAGTCATGCTTTGAGCATTTAAGCGATGTAGTACCTCTCTTTAAAAAAAAAAAATACAACCTAAACCAACAACAAACCCCAAACCAAATGAGCAATGACTGTTCCAATACCTCCGCTTGCCTGTCTTCAGAGCGTTTCAGTCTTCACAATTGTCCTGGCACAAAATGTTTCATGATCACGCTAAGAGGCAGACTTAGGTCAGCATTGGAAGCTGCTTTAATGAACCCCAAGGTTTGACAGCTGACATAGCTTTTGTAAGAGCAGCAATTTATTGTTGCCAATAAAATTACCTTTTCCAGGATCTCAACTCAGGAGCTGTTTGCAGGGTGGTGGGATTACAGTGCCTAGAAAGAGTGTTACAACTCATTTGCTGCTTGAGTTCTTCTCATGTATCATGTGAGACACTGTTCATTTTTTTCTTCTGTATGCCAACGTCAGTTCAGTATATCCCTCTGGGCATTTTGATCATCTTGGGGTCTTTGCCACTGATTTCAGAAGGATATGATTCAGAACTTTCACCTGGGTTGGATTTTCTCAGTGAGATTATTTATGAGAGAACAACTTTCAGGATCATATCTCAGGAGTTTACGTACATTTGTTTCTCTCCATCTATAGATCCAGGATTTTTGTGAGTGTTGCCATCTTAGCATCAGGACTTAATCCGTTCCAATTAGAACCAATGGGAGTTTCCATTACTAATTGCCACTGGCATAAATTCCAGTTCATAAATTTGGGATCAAAATGTATGTTGTGTATATTATCGTTATATGCTACATTAAGTGCAATATATATTATATATCATAATGTTATATGCAATATATGCTCTTGCCTGTTACATTTACTTTTAAGTAATGTTATTTTCTAGTATTAGACACTACTGTATGCTCTCTAAAGAGTTAGTCTGAAGTGGTTTTTGTCCAATCCTGCAGACAGCTGGATTTTCTTATGGGTGACTCCTTGAGCTCCATATGCGTTCCTTGTCTGTGCCTCAGTATCCTCTGCGTAAAATAAAAAAAAAAAAAGAGAAATGCTGCTGTGTTGCCTTGTGGTGCTGGAAGGCTTTAACTGTGCTGCTGCCTATACAGCATGCAACAATCCTCAAACATCTTGTTGCACAGAATGTAAGCACAAACTAGTAGCAATGATGGACTGATGTTGTCTGTGATGTTTGAAACATGTAGATAACTTTCCATGGAGGAGAAGCAAATTCTATGAAGGATTGAAGGGGGTGAATTGGTGTCTAAAGATGAGTGAAAGGTGAAAGGGAAGATTGATATATGGAAGAGGAAGATAACTTGGTCACTGCCATAAAGATGCTCCCAAATTGGGAAGCCTTCGGTTAACATCTAGTTCCATAGCCGGAAGGGTTGAGAATTATTTAAACAACATCTACATAATGCTTTATTAAATGGTTAAATGATTTATTAAAAGGTTAAATTAAATTTATTAAATGGTTAGTACAGAGCTAGAGCCATAATACAAGGAATATTTTCTCATTTTTCTGTTTTACTTTGGGAGATGCACAGGGCAGATGGAACTGGTGGTTCAGGAAGGGATTGCTCATCTCTGCAACATCTCAGAAGGTCAGGATTAGCAACTAACAGAGCCCAGCTGAAGAAAGAGAAAGGAACATATTCTCCCCTCTTAGAAACTTGCAATTTGTGATGCAAATTGAGGGGAGGCACAAACACCAATTTTGAAACTTGTATTTAGTTCACCCAGGTAATTGCCATACATGAGACTTGCATCAAAAATTTTACTAGACTTTCATAACCAAATTAGCAGAATTGTGCAAAACTTCCATGAGCTAAGGTTTTGTGATATAGGCCTGGGTCCTGTAAATATCTACTGAGATTTTCTGGACCTGCACTTAAGTTTTGGCCAAATATAGGTTGAGCCTCTTGATGGTTTGAGGGTGACAAAATCAAAAACTTTTATGTTCACAGTGGTGATCATGGCTAAAAGACTAAACCAACAGCTCTTGATCTGAACATTCCCGAATTTGGAAGTCTGAACTCCACATCTGGTTAGAATTTTTAGATGGAAAGATTTTATCCTTAAAAAAAAAAAAAAAAAAAAATACATGACGTTTNNAAAAAAAATCACTGATGCTTAAACTTAAACAACCACAAAATAAATCACTCAGGAAAGACAAAACATTGTATGGAGTGAATTTTTTTGGAAGGAGTTGATTACAGTGCTTGTCACCTTGATGTCCTTAATTCACACTACTAATTTCATATTGCTCAAGTTAAAAAAGAGGACGGTAGATTAAAGCAAGGTGTATATAATAGTTGAACATGCTTTGAAACTTTCTCTTGGACTGCCTCTCAGTGGGAAAGTTAAGGGTTAATAATTTGCTCTGTCTGCTCTTGATGTGTAGATGTAGTCTTCACACACCAAGAACACAGTTCTACAAATGCATGAGTCCCACTGGGTTTGGTGGGATTACTCGCGTGTCTGAATGCCTGCAGGCTTGCAGCTCAGTTTTATATGTTGTTTTTTTTTTTTTTCTTTTCTTTTTTTTAGAAGCCTTTTTAAAAATACACAGGAATTAAGCAATTTCCTTTATACAGTGCCTCAGCCAAAGCCCACTGAAGTCATAGGGAAGACTCCCACTGTTTTTTAGCTGGCATTTGGATCTATCCTGTATTCGTTATGGCTTAATCTACTGGGTGTGTGTATGGGGGTGTATAACCATCTTAGTTCTTCTAGAATGGCTATCCTGCTGTCATTCAGTTACCATGGAATAGATTGCCCATGTTACTAGCAGTATAATTATTCTGGAACAAAAATACTTTGATTCCAGAATTGTATCCTTATGGGGAGCTACTCTGGAATAAAAATTGGGCAATGGCTTCATTTGCAATAGCTGCACTACTTGGTTGCTTTCTGTAGGCAAGGTGTTTTAAACAGAGGTGAAAGACAGTAATGTGAATCCCTTTTTACATCAGCACAGCATGTCTGCTGTGGATTTTTGCTGAGTTGTAGTTATCCTAGTTTATAAAACAAAACATCCAAACCCCCAAAACCCAAATGTGGACAAGCCCTTACTATGGACTCTAGCCAAACTCCTGATCCTGCAATCAGATCCGCGTAGGTGGACCTCGGTGCCTATGACTTCAGTGGGACTCACTGTATGTGCAGATACCCACCTACGCAGATCTGATGGCAGGATTGCAGCCCCACACTACTAAGAGAACACAAGTGTTGCCCTTTGTTTAGGGACGAGTACACAGGGAATGTGGGGTATGACCCAGGAGGTTCAAAGCATTGGAAGTATGCTATCTTTGAGATCCCTGAGCAAACCTACCCACTCTCACATTTTAATGGGAGCCCAATTTATGGGGTAGTTGATAAGCAATCTGAGGAAGAGCTTTATCTGTCACTGCCTTTTTACACTAGTACAGATGAAGCAAAACACTCAGTAAATTAATTCTTTTTTGCAATGTGTGTATGGATCCTATGAGTGGACTTTGAGCAGACTCCAAGGCTGAGATTTTAGAGTTTCCATGTTTGGTGCCTGAGCCCATGGATCTAATAAGACCTTTAAGCCTAAGCATTTTAGGCTCATTTTCAAAGTTGCTACGTTAGTTTGGCTATTTAGCTGTTCCTTTAATACCCTAACTTTTGTATTAATGTGAGTACTGGCTAATACACTACACATATGCACATATACAATATTAATTCCAGACATTTCACAAGACAGTTTTTAGAAATTCACCCACATGATGATGTGTTAACTTTAAAGCATGCACTTTAGAAATAAAGCAGTTTAACTAACAACAACAAAAAAAAGGTTTACACTGAGACTTATTCAGTCCCTTTCTTTGTAGTACATAAATTCATGCACAAATATGGAATTTGCAAGAGGAGATTGAGTTAGCTTTTCTCTGCCTTTTTTTTTTTTTAATTAACCAAATACATTGGATGTGGTGTGTGTTCTTACGTCGTTGTAGCGTGTTTATTACCTAGAAATAGAACTGGTATTAAGTGGCATTTCCCATGAAAAATGTCAAAAGAAACGATTTTTTAATAGATTTTTCCTTTGTAATGAAAAAAAACTTTTTATATCCATTTTCAGAAGAAACACATTTTTCCATAAATACAAGGACTTATTTTGTTAACCACAAACAGAAAATCAGCCACTTCTATGTATTACTTCCCATCTTAAGATCTCTGCTGTGAATGTCTGTCCTAAAAACTGTTGAGTGTCCTCTGCTCTCATCAATTAAAATAGGTATGGAAGCTTATCAGCATGTCACTGGATTGGACTTGGAGAAATCCGGTTGAAGACCTGGTCAGACATGATGTTCTGGCTGCAATTAATGCAGACGGAAGAGGTGCTGCCTCAAGTACTTTCAATATTATTTTTCCCTTCCACCTCCACCCCACCTGCCTACAAAAGGCTCTTATTCACTCAGCTTTGCCTCTGTAGTTTCTTCCTAATCCAGTTCTATCAAAACTACCAGTTTGTTTTTTTTTTCCTTAATGTATTCTGATTATCAGATTTTTTTTTTTTTTTTTTTTTTTTTNAGTTGCCTTTTTCTTTAAATGGGTGAAATTGGGAAGTTGAGATTCCTGTCTCAGTGGGATTTACTTCCCACTGGTCCTGGGGTCTGCCGTGGTTTTCTGAGCCAGATTTTCCCTGTATCTAAAGCCTGTTTTCTTAGTGGCACCTACATATTGAGGTAAAGATGTTGATTAAAAAGCAAAGAAGTGAAGTCTGCAAACTAATTCTGTTTTAAAAATAGCAGAGAATCTATTTTTCCATTATAGGGAAATATGGAAAGCAGATGGTAGGAATTTTTGGCAGTGGGAGTTACTTTATTTGTCGGTGGAAAAGAGCTTGTTCTGGAGAGGGTGCGTGGGTGGAGGGGGCCAACTTGATTCGCGCGCTTCTGTGCTGCAGAGCCATCCGAGATGTGTCTTGACCCACGCTGCAGCCAAAGCTCAAAGTGGTTCAGAGAGGCTGCCTAGATGAGGTGTACTGGGCAGCAGCCTTCTTGGATTGGGCTTGTCGAAGCGAAAGTCAGCCCAGACCTTGCTGTCTGTGGAGCCTCCATCTCTTTGTATTTCCTTCAGAAGCGGCAGCCCCTTCACTGTGTGGCTCCTTGGGCTGCAGCATCTTGGAGTGGTGACCATCCCTACTGCAGGCTGGGTGCATACGCCCTCTTCCCAAACGCACCTGCTATGCTTCAGTGTCCCTACACGTGGCATGGCCATGCAGGGGTGACAGTGAGAGGGAGCTGGGCCACTTTGCATGGCTCTGCCACTGGCTGGAGAGTTGAACTTGTAAACACGCTTCGCTTGGTTTTGCGCTAATAAGGTGGGTGTAAGATGTGGGTGTCCTTTGAAAGATGCTGCATGGAGAAGGCGGCAGTGCTGCTGGTGTGATGCGTTGTGACTGGCTGCACATGTGCACCTGAAATCCGCCCAGGACTGTCAAAACCTAATTGCTGTAAAAGGGGTGTTTTGCTGAGAGCCCCCACTTTCTCACAGCTGTAGAGAAAAGGAAAGCGTGCAGGCTGAAGCCAGCATAATAAGTGTGGCTGCTGGTTGTCCTTCTGTTGGCTGGGCATGCAGGGCAGTTCCATGTGCCTCTGGCTTCATCCCACCCCAGGCCTTGCCAGCACGGTCTCTCAGCATTTCTAGTACAGGGTTTCCCTTGTGGCAGAGTCCCCTTGTTCTGTGGGTAGATGGGGAGAAAGAGACTCCTCTTCCTTGTAGCCTAACCATGCTATGAACTTACTTACCGCTGACACACAGCTTGGTTTAGGAGCTGTATGGCTGCGGTGCTGTTCCCATCTGCCTGTAGGCTGGGTTTCAGGTTCAGGTAATTGAAATTGTCCCCTAGTAGCTTTAATCAGCCGGTTCATTGCCATGATGTATTTTGTGATCCCAGCGTTGCTCAGACTGACCTGCTGCCACCCGTCTGCTGGCTTGATTGGGCAGAGTTACCAGCGCGGGGTCAGGAGGTCTTGCCTTTAAACCCGGGCTCCTGTGCCTCTCCAGCAGTTATGCATGTACTCTATATGTTAATGTTCATCACCCTCTATCACAAGCTTTGCAACATCTGCTTAGCTCAATTTTCATCCCCCTGCTAGCTGGCGAGGAAGTGACTGTGCTTTCCAAAAGGGCAGGGGAAGGAAGGGAGGAAAAGAGCTAAAGCAAATGGGCTTGTGAGCCTGGTGGTGCAAAGTGTCTCTTCTTTCAGGCCTTCTCTTTTGTACTAAATTTAACTGTTGTTGTGAATGAGCAGGCTTGTGCTCGACAGCAGTGTGTCGTCCATAAACCATCTCTGTTTCCTGCTGATTTCATGTTTTGCTAGGGAGGACGCAGCACAGGACTTGAGACAGGATTAAGCAACAAGCATGGGCGTTAGTGGAATGACCGTAGTGAGAGACAGGCTTGTTCTGTCTCTCAGGCTCTGTCCAAAGGGAGGTAGCTGCGCCCTGTCATGTAACAACAGGCTTGTCCTTCAGTGCTGGAGCTGTTCTCTTGTGCCATGCTTTAGTTGCCTCCCAAAATTGCTTGGTGCTGAACATTTATTAAGTGCTCCATGATCAGGTGTTTGCGGTTTGACAGAAGCAGCTGACACTTGTTTAAAATGAAATATGTTGTAATATTTCCTCCATAGAGCCACTGATGAGAAACTTTGGACAAGATTTTTACGTGACAAAATTCTGCTTTGACATAGTTGAGAGAGGCAAGAGACTTCTCCCATGGCTTTTCATTACAAATTACATCATCACGTGAGCAGTGTCTTCTGCGTCTTGAGAATCTGTCTGCCACTGCTGCTGATTCCCCACCTGAAATCTTAACTTACTGTGGGTGACATTAGACACGCTTCAGCAGCGGCAAGCTGTGAAGAGAAGTGTGAACAGCCATACCCCTGGTAAAGAGATTAAGAAGAGTCAAGGTTTGTTTAATCTATGGTTCAAGTACTTTTAAAGGGATGAAACTATGTCCAAGTTGTCTGGAAGCCTGTTTCCTGCATAAACCTTGAAGAAAATGAGGCCAAAGTTCAGGTACACTTTGGGTGTTTATAATGGTGAAGGAAATCTGTTGCATCAGTGTAAGTAAAATTTAACTGAAGAAATAATTTCTGGGTTTTTTTCCTGTAAGATTCCCCCCCCATTGGCTTCAGAGGTCTTTGAATAAAAAATTTTATTTCTGAATTATAGCTGAACGACAGCAACGAAACAGTGTATGACATCTACTGTTTGTACAATCATCCTTAAAGTGCTCATATATCACATGGAATAATCAGTTACGGATTTTTTTTATACAGACCTGAAGATTTCTGAAGACTGAGATGGCATTTTGGCCAAAGTTTGTATAGATGCAGCAGAGAATCATAACCTCAAGTGCAGTGCAAGAGCAGAGAGGATCCATACGGCCTTACCCCTCCTGTTCTCAAAGCTCAGCCAGGCCCTGCTCCTCAGCCATCAAAGCTTATTTATGCTTTTGCGATCTACACTGGTGTGGCAAGTAATAGTTAGCGTGGACAACTACAGCTTTATGTATATATTTAGAAATTAGGCCCGGCTCTCTGGGTGCTGATGATTTACCTACTCTTGGCCTAGATTGTGGCCAAGTGTCAGTGTGTGTGGTGTCAGTGTGTGTAAGTGAAGAAAGCTTTTTTTTTTCCCCTTGTTCTCTGAAACAACAGTCTCTGAAATTGATAGGTGGAAAAAGATACAAAGAAAAAGATAGGCAAATAGTCACGTGGAAGCTTATGTTCTTTAATGACACAAACTGCCCATGTAAATCTGTCTCAGGGAACAAAGCACTTGCATCTGGGATTACCCTCATCACTGTACAAGTTGGCTGCTAGGAGTTTAGGAATAATCTGTGGATATGGGGAGGGGGGAGGTTGATATTTTAAAGGTATAGGTAGTATGTGAAAACACATTGTATCACTTGTGCTGGATTTTTTGGAGTTGGGGAGTGTGGTGTGGGGTTTTTTGTTGGTGGTTTTGAATAGTGGTGTAGACTGCATGCCTTAAATAGCATCCTTTAGTAGAAAAAAGAAACCATCTTGAGAGATTGACCACTAAAGATTTGTCCTTGCTGTTCTGGCAGTATACCTTGTAACTCCCATTTTCCCCAGCACTCTCTCTCCTGTTTGTATGCACATCCTTCCCTCCACTAGAGTGTTGCTTTCTCCTTGAGCTTAAGTGGTTGAAACTCCTTGTCGCCAAAGCTCAAGTTAGGAAAATAGTAGAGAGTGAGCAATCCTAGTTACATTAACTCTGCAGTTGCCAATGCAGTCACTGCGTGTAGCTAATCAAATGCCTCTGTTTAACCTGAGGGTCACTTTTACTTGGGTTTGAGCCTCCAGCGGCTTCAGGTAAGCCCCTGGACTTTGCTCTGGAGCAGATAAAGAGCACTCATGCATTCCCTTCTGCCTAGTCTGCTTCGGGGTTGTAACTCCTGGTGGCAGGGTGGTAAGGAACAGCAGTTAAATCCCTGCAATTGTTTACTAAACCCTGAGCTTTGAATAAATGGGAATTTGTGGTCCAGTATAAACTGAAATGAAGAGATTACAATTGACTCCCATTAACTAACACAGTTGTAAAATTTACTAGCCAACATTTGCTTCAGGATGACTTCTTTGGGTGATTTTCCTAGGCTGATACACCACTTTTGAGACCTACGGCATGCTGTATGTTTGGTGCAGGACCTGTGTTGTGTCTGTTCTCATGCGTACTGAGATCAGTTACTTAGAATTAATACAGGACAAAAACCCCTCTAGAATGGGGGAGGCTTTGTCTAAGTAATGTTTCAGTTGCAGCTGGTGTTAATGGATCCACACTGACCAAAAGAAATCTCCTAATTTTGTTTTAATCAGAAGGACTAATTTTGCTAGCATGTGAGGGTGGGTTAAAATGTTTTTCTTTTAGAAAAAAAGACTGCGTTCTTCACTACTAATAGGCATCTCTAGGTATTCTGAATAGTGAACACACACATACTGTGGTCTCTGTGCTCTAGAACTTGCTGAGGTATTTGGATTTGCAGTTGTCGTGTCTGAAGTCTGCACATCTAGTGCCCTTAGAACTTTGTGTTTCATAGAGAGGGGAAAAAACCCTACCACCTTTAATAAAAAAGATGATTATGCTTTTTCTGACTTTCATAGCTTTCATAGTTAAACCTTGAAGGTAAGAGTCTGCTGCTTCTACAGACCAGGGAGCTTGTGGTGTTTCCTTCCACTTGCTCTCATGGGTCTCTTGCGTTTCCTTTCCATCTTCATCAGTGAGATCTGATTCTTTTCTGTGTTCTCTGCTGTATCTGGGGCTGTCGGTGTTTCCCATTTTTCTTCTCTCCCATGTGCTAGAGAATTTTTGCCCCTAAATTCTCACCTGTCTCTTAGTAACAGGCTTCCTCATTCTCTCCCCAAACTAGGAGCTCTGTGTGCATCTAAAAATCATTTCTGTTGTGCCAAGGGTGCTATATGCATCTCCCAACAGGATTGATGCATTTTTTTGTCAGCTGTTCTGTTAATTACAGGCTTAGCTATGCCAAGGGGTATTGTCATGCTGCAGTGTATCACAGACTATGTCACCAGCCAGCTATTGCAAGTAATAGGAGCAGGTAGTTCTGCTCGCTAAAGATACTGGTATCTCCATTTCCCAGTTTTGCAATTTCCAGTGTTCAGCAAAACCTGTAGTTCCCTCTGTCAGTAGGAATGTGCATGCTTGCTCAGTTTTTGTAAGATTAGTTCGTGCAACATCAGAGATTAAGATTGTGCCTTTATTTTTACACACTTGCAGGTTAAGATGTTTCAGCACAGGTTCCTGATTACTAAATTTTGACATCAAGGTTAAAGTTGCGATGGCGCTGAGTAACGATGTGCATATATAACACAAATATATGTGCGCACATGTGCGCATGTGTTGAAAGATAGCAGGGCTTTGCCTGTGAGCCTGTCCACTCTTCCACGTACATCAACTAATCCAACAAAAAGTTTTAGGCTTCTGTACAAACCAGGCTACTCTGCTTTCAAATGTTTTAGTAGCTTTAGCATTTCCAGTCTGGGGCCTTGGATCATTGTATTTCTATTGCTGGGATTCCAGTCTGGATGGGGATAGAAAGAGGAGAAGCTTCTGGGGTAAATAAATAAATAAATAAATGCAGTTTTCTGTGGCAGCTCGCAAAGTTACGCGATTTCAGCACTGGATTAGCAGGCAGGAGGCAAGTGGAGTTGTTGCTGGTTGCAAGATGAATGCGGTTTCTTGCTTGGATATCATCCTGTTGCACATACAGTGTGCACCGTTCTGTTTAATTCAGACTGGATTCTCCTGGTGCGAACCACCATGCTTGCCATCAGTGGGATGTCTGTATGTCTGAGCCTAAAAGCATCTTGAGGATGCATGCTGTAGTGGAGGAGTCTGCCTAGAATGGCTGCATTATGCCCGTGAAGTCTGATCCACACAAGTTTTAAGCATCCAGGCTGTTATGAGGGATCCTTTCTGACACTGCTATGTGGTTATGTATGTAGATATTACTATTGAACCCCTCCGTGGTGGCCACAGAGGGAGCTGTACCAGCTCAGAGAGCTTACAACCATAGAGGATGGTGTTTCTGTGGGGCTTTCGGTGTCGGGAGGGCTGGCTGTTCTCATCTAAGCTGATCTTGAGGGCTCCCAAACAGCTGCCTTTCTAATGTAACTGGAACCTGGTGAATGACTTTTTTGCTTGCAGGTGTGTAAGCAGTGGTGCCCATTTACTTGTTGTGCAGTGAGCTTGTAAATCCCTCATAAATTGTTGCTAAATCGCTTTGGGATCCTTCTGGCTGACAGGCAGATCCTGTATAAGCACATCACCCAGCCCTGCTGAGGCAGCCCTGCAAAGCCCAAGCCTTCAGGAGCAAAACCAGTTGCCAAAGAAACAGGTGTGTCGGCTCAAAGTGGCCCATGAGGAGCAGCTATAAGGTCGAACTTTGCCCATTTATTTGCTCAAGGTTTTATCTTATCCTTCTATACAGCCCAGTGAAAATGAATATTTACCATGTCAGTTAAACCTGGGCCATCAGAGTGGCAGGCTCCATGTGTGCTAGGTGGCCTCATGGGTGAGAGAGCGGAGCGATACGTGAGTGTCAGAGGGGAAGGCCGTGCTTTCTGTGCCACGGAAGAACATCGGGACACCTGAGTAAACAGTGGGCACCTGGGGCTGTGTGGGTAGGGTGACTAGTTTGGTACACACGATTGATTCCCCCCTGCCTTCCAATTTTTTTTCCACATGCCCGTAGCATTTTCATTCTGTAGGGAAATTCTGACATTAGAGCAAGACAAGAGCGCTCTGAACAGAAAGCTAAACTTGCATGTTATTTTTCATTTTGCCACAGGATTTTGAATGTGGATAGCAAAATTAATATCGAAACAGAAATTTCTTCTGAATCGAAGACCAAATGTTCCACTTGGAAAGTGTAGCAGCACAATGTGCTGCTGCGCTTGAGATAAGTTATTCTGAAAAAAACTCCGAACAAAATGCAACTTAAAAAAAAAACCCTGTGTAGTAATTGAAAGGGCTAATTTTGGTGCAATGTTTTGATTTCTAGCAAGATTGCGTATATTGAGGGAAATGTTTACTATAAAATTTTCTACTGCTTCTGGTCTTCAGATCCCTGGCAGTGGACTTACAGCCAGGCAGTTGCAATGACTGATTTTTTTTTTTTTGTCTAGTGTCCTGTAGGAGGGTAAAGCAGCATAATTTTCTAGGATTAGGAAATGTTTGGTGTTGGAGGTAAGGCATCCATACCCACATACAGTAGCCTAGCCTTTGTTGGGAATTAGGCATGTTTACATAGGACAAGTGGCATGACCTAATATGCAGGGAGCCAGGTGGATGCTCAGAAGACCTGCTCTCTGTCCCTGGCTCTGCCTACCTTGAGCAGTTTGTTTGACTGTTCTGTGCCTCAGTTTCTTATTTTATCTGCTGCATAATTTCTCTATTTAGATGTTAAACAATTTGAAACAGGACTGCCTATCACTGTTCAACTGCTCTACTTCAACACAGTTTTAATAATAAACATAAACAACCCTGGTCTTTGGATATTCAAAGTGAATTTAGGAAGATTCTGGTTAATTTTTGATTTTTCAACTGTATTACCAAGGGTTGATCTTTGGACCTATATAACCAAACTTTTTCCTTATTTGCTTTCTGTTATTCTGCCTTTCGAAGGACTTTGTGGAAGAGAAAGCAGCATAAAAATCACACAACCGGTTTGGCAGGTCCTGTATAAACAGGAGAAATGCCAGGAAAAGTCTCAAGTCTTTGTTGCCAGCTTTTAAAAAAAAAAAAAAATCTGGTTAATTTTTCCCTAACAAAAATCTCAGCCATTGCTATGTGCGAGCAGGACTGTGGGGAAGGGCATGTGGTAGAAGGGGCTGGGGGATGCTTGCTAGAAGGAACATGTGTGTCCTCAAATGCTGGGAATGTTCGTATTCTTGGGCACTTGTCCCAGTCACCTTCTTGGCTGTAGGAACAGAAGAAGTGTTTTGTCATGCTGCTTGTGAGCAGGTTTGGGGTTTTTTTTGTTTGGTTTTTTTTTTTTTTTTTCCTTCCCCCATCTCCTCTGACAGTCTCACAGCTCAGCTCGAGTGTTAAAACACACCCTGCTTGATTAGATGGGGGTGATTGATGCCCCCCTGTTTTGCTTTGCCAGTGCCAGCAGAAAGCTGTGCTGGTTTTTAAGGCTGTTTAGCAGTGAGTTGGGTCGGCTAAGGAGACCTGCCTTCCTAACTGGATTTGTGCTGTTGCATAACCATGGGAAGGGTTGGAGTGCCTCTGTCCTGATTCTTGTGGCAGAGGAGGGATGTGTTTCTGGAACGGGTTCACAGCTTTCTTCTGTTGCAGGCCATCTCTGCTACCACTTGAGTTGAAAGATTTCAGTCAATGCTTTGACAAGGAGGAGCATTAGAAATCAGAAGTGCTCATGGGGAGGGTATTTAAAATCAATGCTAAAATGCAAAGTGAAATGATGCTTTCTCAGAGCTTTTGCACAATGTCCATGTCATTTTACTTCTCTCTTGTAGTTCATCCATTTCCAGAGCAGCACCATAACCCCAGAAACATGGCCATGCGCATAGAGGGTCAAAATGGTGTTTAGGCAACTTGCTGCTTCTTCCTGCACCACTGTTCCTAATTGTAAAATAGGATTAAAAAAGATTCTTCCTCTACTGCTTCTCTGTTTTGACTATTTTGGCATTGAGCTCTTCAGGGCTGTCCTCTGCTCGGTGGTTCTGTGGTGCCTTGGACAATGGCCCCGTGGTTGAGTTTGCCTCTGAGTGCTATCACTATGTAAATGTCAAGTCCTAACTGTTGGGTTCAGATCCTGGTAGAGTTCTTAGGAAAGGATATTATTTTCTGAGGTGTCAAAGTAGGTTTTTGCTCAGCCCCTGTGCTCGTGATGGGCTAACCATATAATCTACATAGGTTTTGGTCCCTCCACTTGTAAAGGTGAGTATAATAATGCTTCTCGTCATTGCAGGAAAGTGATAAAGGTACTATAGGACATATTTAAGTAGTGTAATAATGAGGATCATGGACAAGCCTTCAGATTGAGTGAAAACAGGTACAGGACTAGCACTTTACTCTTTTTCTTAAAGATGGCTGCAACTTACTCCATTTTAGCTGACTCAGTTCCCAAGCTTGTCACTAATGTAGTGAGGCAGTATTTGCAGCTCATAAGCAGTCATATGGTAAGGGTGGAGTGGCTCTCACTACAGTGTCCATTCAGTTGTGAACCTGCAATGCGTAGCTGTGAACACAAGCCAGAGATAACCAGAGTGAAACTTCAGCAATTCTCTTCTGACAGGAGCAACATCATAGCCAATGCTTCGGGATTATGAGCTAAAACAAAATAATAATATGAGGAAGAACAAAACGTGATGCAGAGGTTAAAAGGAACAATTAAAACAATTGGGGAACTTAACAAACAGGAAAAGCTATGGCAGAAGGAGGGCAGCTAAACGGAGATTTTTTGTGCTTAGCCATCTCACGGCTTGACAGGCCTGTGGGCTCAGTGTTATCCCATTGCCCTGTTGACTGTGGTAATGCTACAGCTTGTTTTGGAGAGTCAGTAGCATGTCTGGGAACAGACTCCTGTCCTTCTCACCATTTCTCTTCAAACATCTTCTGCGGAGCTTGCTTTTTCCTGTGCTTTGCGGTGTGGCATCTGCCACCCAGTCCCATACAGCAGCACTATGCAGGGGGTGATCCACTTGTTCCCCTTCTGAGCGCTGGGAGTGCCACTGGAATTTCCAGACTGAAGGAATAAGGGCTGTGTGGGATGTACCCTGTCACATGGACAGGTTGTACCTGGAAGGCATCTCTTGTTTTCAGAGCAGTTGGGAAAGGATTGCTAATAGCTGTCCTTACACAACAGAATATTCACCCGCTTAGTTCATTACTTATTAGCTCCAGGCAGGGACATTGCAGATTTGTTAATGGTAATGGCCAAATCATTAGAGTGTGCAGCATTAATGGAGGAGAAAACTTTAATAAAGAGCCATCACTCGACCCTGTCATTGTCCCTGGAATGTAGACCATATTGTCAAATTCAGGCTGTGCTCTCCTGTCACCTACCCCTTCCTAAAAGGATGGCTTGTTCGGGAGCTTCAGCTTCTTTTCAAACACATGTGAAAGCTCATCTTTTCTTCTTTTGAATCAGATATGCTGTACCATGCCCAGCTGTTTCTCTACAAACATATTTAAAAGGTCTTCTTAAAGTTCTACCAGTCCCAAAGGTTCTGTGCTGGAAGGACCATGTTTTAGAGGAAATAAAAGATTTTGCTGTGCCTCGAGCTATCCCCCAAGTGGTTTGTTTACTTTTTCTGAGTAATACCCTGTGTCTGATGCATTGATCAGCAAAAGATTCAGTTTCTTCTGGTTTGCGTTCTCATACCCATAGACTGCTGACTGGAGGGACCTTCCAAAAGCTTCTAAATATCTTGTTAAATAATTTGTAAAAAATAACATTATTCTCGTACAGGTTGGCCTGCCTGCAAACTGTATTTCTTTTGATGTAACTCAGCTTCTTTCAGTGGTCTCCCATTGCATCTTAATGTTTTAATCACAGCTTCTCTTTAGCTTATCCTTCTGCAATATGTCTTCCAGATTATCTTCCCTTTCCTCTGCTTTTATTTCCTTTTGGCTGTTGAGCTGTATCTGTCATATATGTCTCTGTAGTTCCTTTATTCCTTCCTTATAAGGTAGACCTTCTGACTTTTTTAAAACTCGTCTATCTTGCATATATAGATGTGTGTGTATGTGTGTGTGTGTGTATATATATATATATATATCTGATGCAGAATGAGGAGCTTGCAAATGTGCAGGATGCAATATTCTAAGTGAAATCCTACCAGCTGTTTTTTATATACTTTCCTTTGTCAGCTAGAGTTTGGTTTTTAGTCACACTGATCTCATGTTGTTTACGTTAAA
>VYZV01044270.1:36708-49007 GCA_013401275.1 Pandion haliaetus
CGTTAAAGTAAGCGGCTGGGTTAGGTGAAAGACGGTGGGAGAGGAAGATCATAATTTGATGTTTCTTCCACGTCCAGTTTCCATACAGTAGACAAGGTCAGTGCAAGTAAGGACCTTTTTAGGAACTCCCTCTGCATTTAATATGCTGGGAGTCAAATAATGTGAATCCTTCTGATATTTTATAGTGGCAAACATCCATCGCCATGTGTTTCTGGACTAGCTTATTAATACAGTCTTCAAGAATGGGTGTTTTATTTGGCTGGCTGTCTTCGTGAATTCTGTTCACTTTTCCTGAGCACCCAAGTGGATCTGCCTATTTTTTCACCAACAGCCCTTATTATAGCTATCTACTTCCTCAGCTGGCCTAGATTCCCTCTGGAAAGTTGCCTGTACCTACTTAGAGGTGTTGTTGAACAAGGGGATATAGCACACTCCCTGGCATGCTGTGTATGCTGGGTTACTTTTGCACCAGTTGAACCTTTAGGTGCAGCAACTGTTAAGGCGTAGGGTTAGACCTCGTCATGGCACCCCCAGGTTTCTCTGTGTATTTAGTATGTCCTTTTTCACGAAAAGCTGTCATGAAAATGCGGTGGTGTTGTGTATGCCAATAGTGTTCTGTTGTGCTGCTGAGGAAAGTTGTAAAGATGTCAACCTTGCAGGGTTAAACTGTTGTTTCACAGGGTAAGTAGGTACACCAGTTCTCTGGTCTGAAACGGTCTTCCAATGCCAGAACCCAAGCCTGCGATCAGAGTTCTCTTCTCAGTGCCTCCAGTGGTGGATAACTTTTCTTCGCAGAGGAGAGACATTCTCATGCCTACCAGGGTAGGCACCTACGTGATCAAACATAAACAACTTTTTCCCAGTTTATGATAGTAGCTGATTTTTGGGTGTGCCTGTATTTTCAAATGGTAACAGATATGAGATAATTATGGCATATCATGATGCAATTTGTTTCCAAACAGGCATATATACACACTGTTCACCCTCAGGTTCAAACTGATTTCATGTAGATAAGGAGAGAAAGTAAACTTAAGTGACTCAACTGGAGAAGATAAAGATTGAGGCCCATATGTGGACTTCAATTCCACCAATCAGGACCAGAATAATTGTTTCAAAAAAATTGCTGGAGAATTTTGCAGGTATAGATGAGAGCAGAGTCCAGCTGTGCAATGGGACCGAGAAGAGTAATTTCTTACATTTTTAAATTGTATTTTTAAAATGTGTATTTCAGAGTGTTGTGGCTCCTCAGGAATTTTGTTTCCATCAGTGAGTGAGGATTAAAAGAAGCTATGACTTATGTGAATTACTCTCCTGTGATTTTTCCACTACTTAACCGATGGTCACGTAGATAATCCACGGTGGTGAATGAGTTGACCTCATCCATGTGACAGTTCTGACCTGTCATTCATGCTGTGGAAATATTTTATATCCTCTGTCGTGAAGGATCCTGTTCACAGTAATTGTAGCTTCAGTAAAAATACTTAGAAAGCAACACTCATCCCTAGTAGAAAGACCAGAAATAAGGCTTGTCCTGGAAATGTGTTTGAATACATAGTAGCATTGCAGCTTGCCGGTAAAGTGGCAGCTCCGTAATACAACTGAATGAAAACACTTGAGCTGCCATGCCAGTCCTGAGATGCTGCGGAGTAGCCTCAGGATTCTCCTTTCCCATAACGTGAGAGGGCAGCTCCCTGTACGCCATGTTTTCCCTTAGTCTTCCCATCTCAGTTTCATGGCCTCCAGAAATTTTGCACTGAAATGGGTGCATGACTCCAATTACGGGTGTTCGGGGTGTGAATTCCCACACGTACAGGCAGGGTTGTACAACCACCGTATGTTACAGGATGAGGCTCCCCAGCACTCCCTGTTTTAGAAAAGGGAATGCGAAAAAGATGCAGTGAAATCTCTCTGACATGCATATATCTAAGCCTGGAAAGTCTTTCTCTGTTGCCCTCCCTGCTGCTTACTCATTGGCCACAGTACTTCAAAGCCTCATGTGTTTTTTTCCAGCTGTGCAATAAACTCTCAAGCCTTCTGTGGTGCTTTGTGCTAAGCGAGTGTGCTAACAAAATCATGATGTAGGTGCAAAAGGGATTGTCCTGTGGATCAGAGTGGTGGCCAACCTTTCTCCGTGCCCTGCTTAAACAGAGGTCAGTAGCAAGTTCTTGGGAGGCATGTTGCAGTGACAACCCCATAATGCAGATTTTGGAGTCGCATGTGGAAAGGAGCTGGGGACAGGTAGTTTCTTAACATCAGGCGGTTGAATCCGTGGTTCACTTCTGCCTTGAAGTAGTAGGTCAGGTGGGCCAAGTCCCAGCTTTACTGCCTCTTCTTGGAGCCTTGCTGCAGAAGGGTGAGTGGAAGGGTCTCCCGCTTCAAATAGGTAATGCTTTACTCCCGTTTTGGAGTGTGATGATTCCACTTCCAAATTCTGAACCAGAATCTGCCTCCCATATATATTTTGTGCTGCCTAGCTGGGATATCTATGGATAACATTCCTTATTATTCATATAAATGACTAATCCTTTCATAAATCTCATTAAGCTTTTTGCCTTAGTATTATCTTGTAGTTTTACCTGACATAATCTTCCTACAGCCTGTTTCTACTCTCTATTCCCCCATATTAGCAGTGACCTCAGCGAAGAAATACTTTTTGAGTATGTGGTTCAGCTAGTTTTTTTTGCTTCAGTTATATTTACTAATTTGAGATACTTTGCAGTTCTGAGACAATAATGCAACCGTATCATGGCATTTTCAACAACATTGACCTTCGCAAGATGCCTTTTCACAACACTTGAATGCATCAATATTGCTGTCTGTACGATTTTAATTTAATTAGAACAGTGGCTGTAATCATTTTGGAAGAAGCATGAATTTCCCACCTGTCTCCTTTCCCCTTCCCTTTCATGATGAACTGTTGCACCTCTGTGGGTTTTTTTTTTATTTTTTTATTTGCTTGAGTAAGGATTGAGATGTGAGAGGGTAGCCATCTCCTGCCCCTGTGCTGGGAGGTTCGTCAGAAGCAGGCTAAAGGGAGGAGGCAGGGAGGAACTGAACTTCACAAAATCAGTAAGGTCACCGAGACAATCTCTGCTCTCTGTGCGCAGGAAATGAGATGTTAATCTTTTCCCAGTGCTGCTTTGCATAAGGTCCATTCCAGAGAGCTGTGTTTGTTTTAATTTCTCTAATTACTGATAGTGTGCTGATTATGCTGCTATAGATTTGACGTGAATTGCTATATTAATGGGATCAAAAATGAGGAGAAGTCTGCCATGGAATTAAGATGATGACAGCAACTGGGGGAGGGGAGGGAAGTGGAGAGTTTAATTCATACCCTGGTACTGCAGAGCTCTACTTTGCTTTTTCTGGAGCCTGATCCTTTGTCCCTGGCAGAAGTTGGAGTATGCAAGCTATAACATTGACCAAAATCCCAAAATGTTGTAATTGTATGTAGCTGGTGCCATGCAATCTCTTAGGGGCTCTGATTTCTTCCCCCCCGCCCCCATGTTAGACCCTGTAACTTATCTAACAGTGGTCTCTTGGACTTTCGTATCTAGCTATAGCATTGCATACAAAACACTGGTGAACACTGCGTATGTCTTCCTTCCCTTTCCTCTTCCTCTGACTTGCTTCCCTAGCGGTTAACTTACTTGACTCTCCTGCTGTTGTCCCCTGTGCTACTCTGCAGCTGGTTTGCTGGCATTGCCCTGCTGAGTGCTCAGATGTGCAGGGCCTTCTGAATCTTTCCTGCAAGCACTTAATTCCCCCCCAACAACCCTTTTCTCTAAGGCCATTTTTTCTCCTCTACCATACCCAAGGCACCTACTCCTGGGAGGATCCACAGTAGTAAAAACAGACCTTCCCAGGCTCACCCCAGCTCCTGGTCTCTTGGCTTGTCTTTCCACTTTTCCCTGCTTCAGTGTGCTTGCTGAAAGAGATAGCCCTGGTCCTGTGTCCTTGCAGAGCTGAATATCCTCTGTGATTTGGGGTATATTGTGTTGTGTCCAAAACACCAGCTTTCACAGTCCTGAGAGCTATAACCATATGTTTCAAACCTGGATATACACAAGCCAAGGACATGTTACTCAGGGTTTTTAAGCCTAGGGCTTCCCCAGAAACCTAAGAGGACACCAGGACATCTGCACACCTGCTAGTTCTGCACCCTCTGAGTGCGCGTCCCCCAGGCAAGGAGTTGGAGCAGCATGATGGGATGATACCCAGGGAGCTGGAAGTTTCCCTTAAAGCAGCATCCTGCTACCACTGTCTTGCGAGTAAGCAAGGACGGCCTGTGAGGACATGACAGGTAGCTTTCTCCTCTTTTACTTCTAACTGTTCCCTTCCTGATAGTTACCACAGCACAAATCGCTGTATCTCCACCTTGCGGTAATGTCTACTTCTCCAGGGAGTAGTGGGGAGTCTGGGCTGTTTGGAGAAGCAAAGATGAACAGCAAATGCAACAAGACAGGTGCGGAGTGGCACACGTACACCAGCAGCCTGGGGGGCAAATGCGTGTCAGCTTTCACTCCCAGTTTAATTTTGCCCTGCGTAGTATCATTACATGCAGTATAGGAGTAAGTTTTTACGCAGTGATGAGAGTCAGCTGCCTTTTCTGTCCAGTGCAGGGTATTTCCAGAACACGTTGGCTGTTCCGGTTTCCTGGATAATGCCCTTCTTTGCTTTATCAGTTAAAAGAAGTCATTTTAGTATACCACCTATCCAACTACTGAAGTAGTCATGTCCTTGGGACAACATGAGGGCTTGCTTAGCATGCTTTCTAACATATTTTCTTTTCATTTCTGCAAAAACAAGTATGTCCTTTGTGCCTGCCATCTGAGTGAAGTTAGTAAAGGGACAAAAAGACTGTTAAACTGCAAGCTGGAGAACATTCACGATGAAGGCTGCTGCTTTGCAGTTTAGAAGGGTGTAATTTTAGCAAAAGCGTGAAGCTGTTTTTACTTGCAGCCTCACTCATCCTCAACTGTTAGGCTTTTTTTAAAACATGACTACAAATTTATTTTGCAATTTTGAATTATTATTATTATTATTATTATTATTATTATTATCTTAGCACTATGAATTATTTGTGTTCCTGACAGAATTTTCTAACTGTTGGTAGATTTTGTCTGTAAAGGATCTACCCCAATTCTTCAAACTGAAATCAGTGTGTGCTTTGATGGCTTTGGGAGTCTAGGCAGCTGTTAGGTACACTCTTACTAGATAGTCATGATCAGTATAGCTTTTGAGTTACCTTCCTTTTTTAGACAGGATGGTTTGATCTAAGGCTTTCTCAGCACCTGGATATTTAGTATTTTGTACTTTTCTAGTACAAAGAGAACAAAACCATAACTTGTCTTGATTCTTAACTATGTGTTTCAATCTGTCTCTGCTAAATGAGGCAGGTGAAAGCATGACCCACTCTCAGCAGACCTGGCAGGTTGTCTAGGTGGCACTGCTGGAGCACCAGCCACTAGAGTAAACCCCAAGGAGGGTCCCCATACAGGTTGACTTAATGCATCTCTTCAATTACTGTAGTCAAGGGGAAATTTCATGGTGAAACTTCCCTGACTCACTGTGAGCTGAAGAAGCCTTTCAAAAACGATGACAGCAAGCACTATGCCAAGTGTTTTATCCACCTCTTTGTGGCTACTGGCAAAATACTAGGGAGCTGCTATTTTGAAGTTGCTTATAGATGGCAGTTGTTTAGGGCTGAGTGTTTGGTCACTTGTGGGTTTAAATGTTTATAGAGTCCGCTGGCAGGTGGCGAATCTGGAATGTGGTAATGCCAAGCTCTTTCCTAGCACTCATGACCAATAATCTCAAAGGACCACACCAAATGTGTATTGGTTTAGTCTCCTTTACCAGTAGACTAACCTGCAGCAAGGCTGTTTGCTCAAGTACACACAAGGTTCATGCTGGTTCTACTACCAGCACTACCTATCCTTACTCCCAAGCTGTTGCTTGAACAATCCTACCATTGAACCATCTATTCTTGGCCTTAATGCAAAGGGAAATATTAAACTGACTGGGTAGGAAACTCTTTCAGAAAAATTCCTAGTAGCAGAGTATCTAGTTGCATAACCTTAGAAGCATGAGATACCAGCCATATTTTTGTTTGATGGATCCCATAGAGAGAAGCACTAGGCAGTTCTGGAGTTGTGAAGATTAAAGCACATCTGTTCTCGGTGGTGTGAGCACAACAGGTACTTCCTAGAAGTGTGACTAAAAAGCCTCAAAAAGCCTGGAGGAGCAAATGTGACCTTGTGCATTCACGCGTCTGTGTAGGCCGGGAGTTGCTTGTGGCTGAAGCACAGAGCTACAGCAGGTTGCAGAACTGGACTGATGTTTGCAGTTCTGCTTCCAGTCATGTTACTGACTCATGCCGCAAACAGGGATGAAGCTCATTTTTCCACAAGCCCAGTGCCTTGACCTCCCTGTGACATTCCACACCTTTTGGAAATCTGGCCAGAACAGTTACAAGGGCTGCTCTTTCAGGATGCACTTGTTAAATGTATTGCCCTTGAGAGACACATGTTGTCCTTTTTCAAGACAGCTTAACTCTGAAACTACTTAGCTCATTTGAGCTTTGCTCGTTCTGTAACTCAAGTTGTCCATGTGTCTAATAAAAGGAAGAAGACTTGGCTAATGTCTGTAAATTGCTTTGATATTTGGGTTAAAGGTGCTGGAAAAAAATGCAGGATTACTAACAGAGGGCATTTCAAAGGCACTAGTAAGAGTTGGATAGCTAACTCCGCTTTGTGCCTTGTAAAATGTGTTCTGCAAATATTACGAATTCACACATTACTATGGTCATCCAATGTGTGTGGAAAAAGTAACTGCATTTCCACAACTTCTTTTTGGTTTTTACTGTCCTGTTCTTATGAATACTAGGAAACAATGAATTAAATGTCTTTATTTATAACAGTAAATCTCAGTGAAGCTGTCTTGGTATAAATGAAGTTACTGTATGCCTTTAGGAGGTTTATCAGTGTGGAGAGAAAGGCAGCAAGTACTGCAAGCATAATGTCTTAGTTTGATACAGCACCTCCTGGGTGGTGGGGGAAGTGCGTGGGGTTCTGGATGTAATTTTGTCTTCCGCTTGCACTTTTCTCCTGCTGTTGGCCAGTGAGAAGGTCCTTTGAAGCCACTTAGCCCTTGTCTTTGCCGTGGTGATTCAGTATTTCTGTGAGGATGAAATGTGACCTGAAGTTAGACTGTATCCTGTGTTCTTTGGGAGGGAGGAAAAGGACTTCAGGTCTCCCATCTATCCTCTAGTGCCTGTTTGCAGAGGCAGGCATCTGTGTGGCTATGTTTCAGAAGTGTTCCTCTTTTTATAAATATCTCATTCAATAAACAAAACGAGCAGCTGCACTGTGGTTCGATTATCTGAGCTGTGGATCGCAGCAGGAAATGCTAGGAAGTGGCTGGTCTCATTGCGAATTGCTGGTATTATGCACCAGTGGTGAGAAGGTGCAAATGGGCAGCGAGACTGCAGAATGGGCAGAGAGCTGCACCTTGCAGGAACGTGAAGCATAGAGTCAGCTGTTTCGGGTCAGGGAAGGAGTTGCGTAAGTTGAAAGCAGAATAATGTTTTTTAGCTCCACAGGTGCATCTTTCACCAGGTCTCAATGAACATCCCTGTTTACTAACTAAGAAAAACTAAATTCATATGAGCTAATGGATTGCTGTTGCCTGGACAGTGATGTGTAGAAAGAAACTGAGTGGACACAGTAAGATGTTAAAGAGCTTTTGTGGGGGGCTGGAACGTAAGATTGAACAATTTCTGGGTAAAAAGAACTGAGCTCTAAGCCACGGAGGCTGTACTCGCAGAAGAAAACATAGTGATGGTAGAGTGAGTGAACCAGGCCTGTCTTCCCACTCTGTCTAAACCCAGAATAGTTAGAACAGCTTATTCTCCACATGCTATCAGTCTTCTCTGCCATGACTGTCAGCAGTGGTGGCTATAGTATAGCGGTGGGACTCCAGACGTTGAGGCAAAACTTTTGGTTCTGCATGAGCTCCTGAGCAGCAAGCTGATAGCAACACCTTGCACCAGAATGAACTGGCTTTCTAGGTGCTCTGTGCCCCATTTCTTTTTGGACATCACCTAGTCTGCCTGAAGAGTTTTCTGCTTTTGTACGTTTAGTTGTTATTTACTCACGTTGTACAAATCTCTCCTTCCGTTTGCTGGCAGTGAGGGTGCTTACGTTCTCCAGATGCCTCTATCAGCCTTAGTCTAGTTCCCTGCCACACAGCTGTGATAATGTCGTGGTTTGTAATGGAAGTAATTACTTTTTCTTGCTCCAGCACCAAATTTGTCTTTTCCATTTGCCAGAGATCAGGGTCAGGGTGGGAAGCTGCACACATACTCTTTTGCAAATGCTCAGAAATGAAGGTAGTGCCTTTTGCTTCTGTACGTATGTATGTGGCTGTTCGCACTGCCATCATTAAGTGTCAGCAGCACAGTTTTGGGGAATAGCACGCATTGCCTTCCAGGAAGCACATGATAATGATTTTTTTTTTATGCTCCTGTAAAATTGTGACTATGTTTATTTACAAAGGGCACAATTTATGCTGTGATTGGAGTACAGGCTTAGAATATGGAAGAATTTTCCCGTCAAATCAGGTGAAATTTCAGTCTTAAATTTCTTGGCAGACGTTTTCTGAAGTAAAAAGCTAACGGTGACAATCATGAAACTAATGCAACATTCACAAATTGCCCTTTAACTCTATTTGACTGTCCTCACGTAGCTGCTTTCTGTATGCTGGCTTACTTGGTTTCAAGTTAAACTACTTCAAAGAAAGTGCTAGTAACTAGTTTAGGCAAGAAAAGTACTACATTACTCAATGGTAAATAGAGTAGTTTTTAGTGATAGAGAATGGTTTTCTGCAGCAAAGACAAAACTACTATCTTTACTCCTTCGTAGCATTTTAAGGTGTTAAATACTTAATAAATGTGCTCAGATCATGACTGATTTGTTAGCTTAAGATTAAGTGGTTTTGGCACTTTCTGTAACGGTTCTCATGCATGTATCATGGAGTTGCTGTCAGATTTTCACCGACATAAAACCCTCAGAGTCCCCCCACTTATGTGTCACTTCCCTTTCCTTCCGGCAAATTTCTGAGAAGGCCCTTGGAAACTTCATGGACCTACCTTTAGAAAATTAAACCCGTTGCCCTAAGAGCTGTTGGGCCCCTGGCTGCAGCACCAGCCAGCACGTTGCCTGCACAGCACTTGCCCGCAAGCGTGCTGCGCTCCGTGGCTCCCTGGGCAGCCGGGTGCATCGCTAGTGCTGCTCGCCCCGACCACGCGCACACTTCCTTCCTTCCACCCACTTCCCCCTCCCCTTGCCTTGGTTTCACACCTCTGTTCCAAAGTTCACGTTGTCCTCTCTCTTTCTCTCCCCCCCCGCCCCGCTTTCTTTTTAACAGCAGGAAAGAATTTCGTACACACCTCCAGTGAGCCCGGTACCAAATTACACTTCCTCGTCACCACTACATGTCCCAGTGCCTCGAGCGATCAGGATGGAGGAAGACACAATCAGACTGCCGGCACACCTGCGTGAGTGTCAGCGCTGAGGCTTCTTACGTTCTTGCAGGGTGCGGGGCGGGGTGAGGAGGTGTTTTCTGTTTTTATGGAAGAGAGCGGGGAAGCCCCCTGGCTTTAGACTTTTTTTTTTTAAGCTCTAGCTGGTTTGATTTTTCTAAATATTCTTTTTAACCAAAGGAAATGACTCTTAAATACAGTACTTTATATCGAGCCCCCCGCTCCCATCCCCTGCACCCCGTCAAGGATTTGGCTTATTTCTCAGACAGGCACAAATGTGGAGGTTTTATTTTGACAGGAAGTGCTATGTTTCCTTCCATGGTATAGGAATTGCTCAGCGATGTGCTGTGACACAAGGTCAGAGTTTCAGAAACTGTGGCAAATAGAGTGCGTTTGTGCTGTGGGTATTTTTCAGGTTGTTATGGGTCTCAATATTAAATATTGCTGGTGCCCAGGCTCTCTACTACAGAGCATGTGTGCTGACAGTGGCAGTGGGAAAGGAGGAAGAATGAGCTTAGCTGTGCACAAAAGGATGCTGCAAAGGAGGAAGGGCATATCACTGACATTGGAACAAAAACTGGAGCTGGGGGCAAGGCGAGAGCCAGGCACTTCCTTGCTGAGATGATTTAATGTTTGAGGAATAGGAAAGGCCAAGGGCTGTTGGCCAGCAAGAGGTGAATTAGTGAGATAGGATGGGGACAAGGAAGAGTGGAATTTTCCTTTTTGGGGGGGAAGCAGTTCTGATGTAAATTGAGAGGTTTACTTTTGTCAGGTGTTACATTCCTGGGGTACTTGAGCGACAACAGGCAACAGGGCCGGGAGCAAATGGAACTTTGTGCGTTGCCATCTGACAAATGTGTTTGGGATTTCAGGGGGGAAAAAAATAAGTCCATGTTTATCACAAGACGTTCTCATTCCTGTCCTCAGCTGTCTTCCAGGCACACTCCTTTTCTGGATGCAAACTGTGCTCCCAGTACTACTGTAATGTTGTGCTCGCTCCTTTGCTGGTCACTGATTTGCTCTGCCCCAAGGTCACTTGTTGCCCATGCTGTGTTCTGCACAGTCCTGTTTTTGCCTGCTTCTGCCTCTTACTCTCTTCTGCCTGTGCTGCAGCGTAGCCCAGATTGTACCCTTTCTGTGCTTTCTGACGGGAAGGGGAGCTGGCACTGCAGCATTTCTGACAGTGTCTGGTTGCTGCCTGACTATCCGTGAGCTCCCAGATCCTGCTTGCCCGTGTGTGTGGCTGCTGGCCTGTTTCCCCAGCCTGGGGAGGACTTGCTGCCACACTTACAGGGCATTTCTATGCTTTGCCCAAAACTTAAGACAGAAAAAGACCGATACAGAAGCAGTTCTTTTTGCCACTGGTGCCCTTAATCCCAGAGATTCCCCCTCCCCACATTGGATTAGCTGGTACTATTTACTTCTGCTGTGGGAGCCACTGTCTGTCCTCTCCACAGCTAGGATCACGGCTGGCTTTCCAATTACTTATTGCCTTCCCCACTGGGCCTGGCAGATGCACAAGGCAGGAAGGCAGAGACCCTTGGCGCTGAAAGGGGTGGGACACTGTGTTTACTACCTGCTTCCTTCCCATCAGCTAGCCAGCATGCTAGATGGTGTGAAGCTTATAAGGCTTCTTCTCAGTGAAAACTTTTTATCCAATGTTTTTAGGTGTGATCCAGCCTTTCACCTTGATTTTTTTTTGTTTTTTCTTTTCTTTTGATTGGCACATTTTTAAACTTGCAAGGAGCCTTCTTTCCCATTAGTTTTCTATACTAGTCTGACTTGAGTGTGACAACACAGACGATTAATCATTAAATATCTGTGGAATAGTCTTCCATAAAGTTAGTGTCTCAGGTCATAAACAACATGGAGCATGTTTACATAGCCTTACTAGTTCTAGTCCCTGGCAGTATAGTATTTTGTAGGTCAGTATGCAGTCAAGGTTGACCCAAACACTTGTCACCAACCAACTGAGCCAAACACTGTTAGAACCACTGTTTAAAGCATATAGATTCATAGCTAGGCAAAAAGGGACCATTATGAATTCCTAAAACGATCTCTGGTATAACTCGAGTTACAGAACTTCACTCAGTAACTCCTGTGTTTATGTCCAGTAACGGAGCTACAGTGTGCTATGCAGAAAGATTTCTGCTCTTCATGTAAAGACTTCAGCGATGGGGAGGATATAAGGTCTCTAGATGTTCTTTCAATGCTTAATTATGCTCCTTATTTGCCTTTTTTTAAGTGCCCTATTTATAGTTTGAATTAGTCAAGCTTCAGTTTCCAACTATTAGATCTCATTATCTCCTTTCCTGCTAAATATTGTCAAAAGACTACTCCTGATATAGGTGCTTTTAGATTAAAGTTGCTTCTTAACCTGTTCTTGGCTAAACTGGATAGGAAGAGAGGTTCTTAAGGCTGTCAATCTTCCTGTAAAGCTTCCAGATTTCAAATTCGGTTTGTATCATCTTTGTGAACTGTTTCCCACTTCAGATATCCTTCTTAAAGTGAGGACAACAGAACTGAAGATCATATTTCAGGAGCAGTCTTCCTAATACCAAGTATAGAAATAACTAAGCGCCTCTTGGATCTCGGGTCATGAGGTTTAAGAGATACTAACATGGGATTTTGCAATTCCTGCGTGGACCCCTCTTTTTTCCTTTTTTTTCTTTTTTTTTTTCTTTTTTTCTTTTTTCTTTTTTCTTTTTTCTTTTCTTTTTTCTTTTTTCTTTTTTGTTTTTCTTTTTTCTTTTTT
>VYZV01044270.1:52306-69061 GCA_013401275.1 Pandion haliaetus
TTTTTTTTTTTTTTAAAGGAATGCAGGAAACAATTAAGAGGAGGAGGAGGAAACAACAACACTGTTAGGGTTGCCAAGGATCCATTTTTTCTCTGTAGTATCTATTAATTATGCTGCTCCTTTTATTAATCCTTTGGCACCTGTTAATTATTCTACAATTTTGGCTAGCAGCTGGAAAGCCACTTTGAAGCATTAAGCATATTGTTATTTAGTTACTAGAATATTCAATGCATTGAACTGAAAGTATGTAGTGAGACGGGAAAAAAAGCCCTTCACCCTAAGCCACATTTAGACCAGCAAGCAATAAAAATATTTGCTTTGGAAGTATCTTTGTGGAACAAAACTGACTGACGCACATACAGGGAAAATAAAAGCTGCATAAGACAAAGCGACTGTGAGAGGTGGCCAGAATGTCAAATTAATGACTCTGAGACTAATCCTGGTCCCACTGAAATGACTGCTTAAGTTCCCACTGATTTTAGTGGGATCTGGACCGGCCTCTTTCTCAGATGATTGGCTTGTTCCAGCCCCCTCTTTGCTCTTCTCTGACATTATGGCCACTTAAACCTTGTTCTTCCCTCTTACTGTCCTTTATATGCTTCCCTTTCCTCCTAATCTGCTTTTCACCTTGATTCTCTCTCTGGGTAGAGAAAAATTAAGCCGGTACAGTGGCCCTGCTTGCTACCACCTGACTGTTTGCAGTATTCAGTCTTTTTGATGTTGCATCTTTGTCTTCCACCATGGTCTTTTCTTGCACATTTATGTTGTGAGCTATGCAGGGCAGGGCCCATCTGCTTCCTCTGTTCAGCAGTGCCTCCTGATCTTCCAATTCATAACTCGTAATAATCTACTGACAGGCTGGCTGGACTGTGGAACTCCCAGCCAGCCATCCTGTCAGCCTCGGTGACTGCTATTTTGGTCAGCCCTAGTGAAGTGACTGGGCCTGGCTCCTTCATGATTGTGAGTTACATCCAGTTGTTAGGCAAACAGGATGAAAATCACAAGCCAGCGAGACATCGATTATGCCTGCCTCCTACCTAAGGTGGCCTCTTCCACAGGCAGCCTCAGGTGCTCGTCTGAATTTAACTCATCTACTCCAGCCTGCCTCCTGGGTGTTTCTTACAGTGAATCTTAGGCCAGCTTTGAAGCAATCATGCAGACAGGCAATTTGGATGGGTGGGAAGCCCAGTATCAGATTCATTCTTGCACCATGGCTGGGCACAATATAGATGCTACTGTTTTACTTGAAAGAGCTTTACCTGGACTATGTTGGACTGGGAAGAGTGAAACCTCATTACTGATCCAGCTGGGAAAGCAGTGGCCTTTGGATCAGGAAAATCCTGCCTTTTTTAAAATTTTTTAAAAATGTACCTTGTTACCGAGAGTTAACACAGCAGTTTCCTGCACCGACAATCCCCAGTGGAAGTGTGTGGAGGGATGAGATCCTTCCTGCCACAGTGGGAACTTGCAAAGCAGTCCTGAGGTGGGAGGGCAAGAGACCTGTGCTTCAGGGTACGAGAGCTGGCAGTGTGGGAGTCCCAGTGGTGCTAAGCTAGTCTTTTACCCTCCTGGAAAGCTTCATTTCTGGGTTTTAAATCTTCAAAACACAGACTCACCTCTCTTCAGAGGGGAAAGGGAGCCATGTCGCTTTAATCTGGGATTCAAGCTGATCCCTTACGGAATTCCCCTGGAAAGTGTGGGGAGGAATAAGAAGCAAAAGCAGCAGGACATTTATGGTATTGCTGGGTTTGAAGCATTTTTAGCTTTGTCTTAAAGGGACACTGTCAAGATCAGTGAACCTAAAATTAGCTTGCTTTTCTCTTTCCATTCCAAATGTGACTGTTTAATTTTTCAATTGTGTTATGTTATAAATGCTTCCATGTTCTTTTTTTTTTTTTTTTTTAAGAAATAAATTTAATGTAAAGAACCCAGCATTCATAAATAGCCCTACAATTAAAGAAAACACAGAAGAGAAACTGCGTGTAAGCCATGACTAACAACTCCACAATAACAAACCATTGTGTGGTGAGCGCCTTGCAACAAAACACAAGTGTGGTAGAAAACCCTGCGGAAACAACATAGCGTGCATGCAAAGTCCACTCCCCTAATAAAAAACAGAGCTGAGCCTCTGAACGTTGGAAGAGAGCACCACTGTCCAGCATTGAGAGGCGCACATAGTGTGTGAGGAGAACCCTGCTGCAGCTTCAGTAGGTCATGTGTATACACACACACAGAGAAAACAATTATTTGATGCCCTTTGTGAGAGACTGGATTTCCTTCTGCTGTACTTGTGTCTTCTCTTTCCTGTGCTGGCACTCCTTCTGGTGCTTAACAAATACAGCCTGACAAAATCTCCATTAAATGGGATTTTATGCCCATTTTACAACTCCCCATTTTACTGCTGGAGCAGGAGTAGTAAATGATTTGTAAGTTCATTGAAGAAATTTTTGGTAAAATGATTCAATCTAGATTTGGAGGCCCAGTCCAACACCTCAGCCAAGAGCCTCTTCTCAAGATAATTTTCCAAAGATACTTGGGAGGGGTAAGCACTTGTGCATCAGCCATTCCACTGTTGTGGATGCTTGTGCGCTGTCTGTCTTTTATGGGATGAATATGTTTGAATGTGCTCACTCCTCACATAAACTGTTTTGTGCAGGACTCTCATGCTGCTATTATTGTAGCAGTGATCCTTGTTCAAGAAGTTATGAGTTATTTATATATTTAATAGGCATATGGTTGGTGATGTTGTGAGTTAATAAACAGTCACCATTGATTGGCTTTCTAGAGTCAAAGCATTAGGATACTTGCTCAGCCCCAAATCTTTGCTTATGACTTTTTATGCATAAAAATCATACCCTAGGAATAGCCCTAAGGACCCTGCTTTATTTACTGTACATGTCTGTCTGGTTTTGATCTCCATATGCTTTTGTATCCCACTGAAAAAAAGTGTCCATTCTGCACTGGCAGCAGGGTCAAGTAGCTCTATGGCAATTGTACAGACCAGAAAATGAAAATGTTAAATTACACCATGATAAGTTAAAATGAAATTAACATTTCTAATGATTAACCAACATATCCTTCCTGCCTTTAGAGTCCAGAGGCATAGTATGGGGTGTTCTGCAATCAGTGGAGAGGTAGGATGAGGGCCTCCGTGGTAAAATTCTCAGTTATGGGGATTGATTTGGAGACAGTGCAAGTCTTCATATTTCAGAGTTTACTGAGTGGATCCTTGTAGCTGGAGATTAACTATCCAAGTCCCAGAGTTACCTGTAGCACAGGATCCCATGTGCCATGAAAAACTGGACCTCTCCTGCAGGCAAGCAGTGTTCTACCCATGTCCTACACAGCCTTTGCCCTGTCCTGGTGCTGTGACTTGCAGAAGGGGATGGTACCCCAGTACAGACTTTTGGCATTACATACTCCCTTCTCAAAGGAAGAGTAGTAGTTTCACTGGCTTTTGGACTATGTACCACTGGACATGCCCTGGGGGTGGAGGAGGAAGCAGTGAATTGGGCGACAGGAGTTCAGTCGGGAGGGTCTGACACAACTATACTGACTGCAGTGAAGACCTGGTCTGAACAAACCAGTTGTAGTCAGCACCATGAGAGTCAGCTCTTTGCCAGAGTGATAAATTTTGCACATGCTTTCTGTTGAGGATAAGCTCTAGGAACACCCTTATTTCAGAGGAAAATACTATAATACTGGTAATGAAATTGCACTATCTCAGCATCCTGCAAAAAAGGTTTATTTTCTTATTAATATGTTCTCAGCATTCTCCCTTTTTCAGTTCTCTAGAAGCATTTTTTTATGTTTCCCTCAGGTGTCTTAAAGCTTCTTGTTTGCAGAACAAACCTCCCGAAGGGGCTGTGACCTGGTCAGAGCACTGACATTTTATTTTAAACCCACCAGCAGCAAAAAAACACAGAATATTTTTGAAGGGAAATTTCCTTTTTGGGTTTTTGTATCCCTGAAAGAATTTCCGATGTAGGCAGACAGTAATTCCCAGCTACATACTTCCTGATAAGGAAAGAGCTCCAATAAATGCAGCTATAAATAGCTACCTTTTTATTTTTTAAAAATGTAGGGAGATTTGTTTAGACTTTCTTTCAAACTGTTGAAAGAAAGGGACAGTGTAGGTTAAGAGTCTTAGGTCTGGCACCCATTGGCTCTCCAGATAAATTAAGATTTTAATCTGCGTCTGTACATTTAATTATGTAAAGTTTAGATGTCTGTTTATTTCTGCTCATCCTTATCACAACACTGTAAAAGAAAAAAACACCTTTTAATATGGTAAACATAAATTGCATTTTGACTTCCTCATAAGGGAAAAGTATTACCTGGTTTAAGCAGAATTCATAATGCTTTTGCTATGTGCCTATATTTTAGTGCTTCTTTTTCTATATATAGTTGTTAAGGTGCTTTGTCATCTCAGAATAAGTAGCATGATCGTCAGCTGCATTTTTTCACATTTACTGTGGATGTGCTGTAGCAAATTCATAGTTAGACATAAATTCCCTTTATTCTAAAAGTAACTTGCTGGGACAATTTTGTGCAGGTAGTTTATAAACCTTATGAATTTTCTGTGTTACCCCCCTCTTTTTATGGTTCTTTTTCATGCATTTTTAATGTCTTTTACTTTGGACTCTTGCTAAAATTTTCCTTTGCCAGTCCTGCTTTCTTTGTGCTTTTAACAATGCCGAACGCACAGTACCTTCAGAAAACCAAATAATTGTTTACCTACACAAAAATTTATAGAGATGAATAAATTTGGTGCAAGAGTTAGTGTAAAAATGTCTTTGCAGGTTAGATTTCAGGCCAGCTGTACCTGTCATTCAGATTACAATTGAAAATATGTATGTGTCCACTAGCTTGATTGTTTTATAGAGGATGAGTCTGCTTCATAAATCACCTTGATCAGCACTTACTTAGACCTTGGTTTCTGTCCTACAGTGGGGAAAGCTCTGGTATGTCCTATGTAGCTGCTGATGGACAGGTGTCTCCAGTGAAATCCTGAGGCATGTCTGGGGCCAGGCTTCTTCACAGGGCGTGTTAGTGGCAGGGGCATCCTCTTTTTTCACTTGTTCCTGTTGTGAGCGCTCTCCCTAATTTTCCTGGGGAGCGGGGGAGGGGTGTGTGTGAGAGGCCCATGGTGGGCTCCCTGCTGTGCATGGCACCAGTTGCACCATGGCCAAAGCCCCTAGAAGGGCGAGGGTGCAACTTCTTCAGTGCTGGGAGTCAGCAGAGAGTTGAGGCCTGGCACAGCAGAGAGGAGGTCAAATAATCTCCCTTTTCCTCCTTCTCCTCCTCCCCCTTTCTCCTTCCAACGATTTCACAGGATCTTATGACTTGTGGCCAAATCCTACCCGCAAGGGTACTCAGCTGCCATGGGCCCCTCCTCTTGGCCTGCTGGTTGTGCTCCCAGCTGGCCCAGAGCCGAAGAGATTGCACAAGGGTGCAGCTGGTGGAAGATCCCTCCTTGCCCTTATTGTTCGTTACTCGCTGAAACGCCATGGCAGGGCTTAGTGCGCGCATCTCCTCAAATGTTGGTTGCGTAGTCCCTGAGCACATCGCTTGTGCTCCCTTTTCCTTTGTAGGTACCTGAAGGGGTTTTACCTTCTCCCTCCTGTGTTCCTTTCTTGGCTGCACCAGGAAGGTTGATCTGTGTGTGCAGGCCTTGCCACACCTCCTCAACAGGCCTGTGGAACATGCACAATTAATACGGTATTAATTAATTATGGGGAGAAGTCGCTACTGGCACAAGAACCAAGGCTTGCAGCTTATAAAGTGAATGCTTTGATGCTGAGCTTTAAAGAACGTTTCCATCAACTCAAGCCAGCGGAGAGATTCCGTGATATTTAAACCCTCCCTCCGTACAGACTCCAGAGCTCACTGTTGTGCCACCCCGGGCACTAACAACAAAAATAGTGGTGGCAACGGAGGGTTCAGAAAGCACAGCCGGAGATTGACCCTCATGAATAAAATTGCACAAGTCCTAGGCGGAAATGTTGGGGCTGAACCAGAAATGGTTTGTCAAGCCAGCTTAATAGATGCTTGCAGTGTGAAAAAAGAGTGACCGCCTGGGCCCGCTGAAATGAATAGGAATTGTCTCACTGACTTCAGCAGCTCCCATGGCTTTATCCAGAAAATAGGTGTTTCTGAGTAAATGTGTAGGTTTGCGCTGTGCTTCTACTTACTTGCCAGGGTTTGGGGGAAGAGAGATGAAGGAACGACCGTGCCTCTTTGGTTTTATGCAATACTGAGAATTTCTCCCTTTCTACTTCCTCCTTCTCGGTAGTGCAGAAGGAAGCAGTCCTGGTCCCTGCCGGCCCACAAACCAGTTACTCATTTCAGTTCTGCCGCTTAAGTGTATTTCCTAGTGGGGGAAATCTCCCTTTATGTATATAAGTTCCTCTTTCCTATCTCTCTTTCGTTCTGATTTCTTCCAAGCAATGTCTCCTTCAATTTTTAACCTCCTTGCTGGCTTTCGCTTCCTCTCCGTGCTTCAGTGAAGGCTTTTTGTCAGAAAAACCCCTCTGTACACAGATACTTCTTTGTTGTTCCCCTCCCGNNNNTCCACCCATGTCATACTTCTTTGTATCTTGCTTCCTTGGAAACTTCCTTAGTAGTCTTATTACCTCTGGGCTTTTAGCTGCATTATTCCGAATAGTCATTACTGTGTTGCTGGGTGTGTAATTGTTTAAGGCACCTTGATCTTTTTATTAGAGGTATTTTTTTTTTTACTGCTCTTTAAGTACTAATAGGCAGTGGTGACAAATATTGTTATTAAATACACGGGGCTTGTTTCATCACTGCTCTACAGCTTGCTCAGTGGTTTTCACTTGTTGAAAGTAAGTGTAACCAAATCACAGGAGTCATTCCCTACTTCCACTTTGTGTTCTAAGGGATGCAATGCACAGTGTGGGGTGGGGGTGAATGGGTCACATGGAGTAGTAGTAGTTCAAGGTTTGGTGCAGGATTTGAAGCCTTGGAGCTCAGCAAAATAGGAACAAGGGATAGCACTCAATGTCTGTAAGAGCTGGAACATTTACGGTCCTCGCCCAATTTTTACACCCTCTCTCAGTTTTAAAATCATGCAGAATGAGAAACAAGCAGAGGGACTGGGAGTGACAGCAGAGGTAATGGTGACAGCGAGATGACCTGTATTTTTGTTGGGCAGACATGAAGCAGCTGTGCTGTTAAGGGAGTCAGTACTTGCTGTTGGCCTGCCACACCATTATCAGTGTGTGCAATAGCGATGGCTGAATCTCAGAAAGTTTGGCGGCTGATTCAGTTCAACAGAACACCCAGAAGTAAATTCAGATGTCTTTCAAATCAGTTGGATATGCAGTGTTGTGGTGAGTTCTCCATAATTATGATTTTCTTGTGAGAGTTCTGGGAGAATCCAACTAGTCCAGAGTAACCCTGAGAGCACAGCTTCTCACCCACGGACTTTCTGGTGCTCCATCATTTGCAGTGAAAACATGTGTGCACAAAAAACCCGCTTGAACTCAGAAGAGAGTTAACAATCAAAATTTGTCTCAAAGCTGAGAAGTTTCAGATTGTTTTTTTAAAATCTGACACATGCCATGTATATCTGTGTACATGTACGTATTTAGATTCTGCAAAAGGGAGGCTTGCTCAAGTACCTAAGTTTTATGCACAGAGACTGTTACTCTCCCTTTTTCTCCTCAAGCTAATTAACAGTTACAATGTGTTACAACCATTTCTTTTAGGCAGAGTTGTAAAATTACTGCCTATGATCAGAAGAAATGGATGCAGAAGATGGTGGAAGGCACCTTTTGTGCCACATGTGCTGCCCAGTAGGCTCTCAATGCTGTCCTCCCCACGTCTCTGCTGTGTCAAGCAGGCACCAGAGGGTTAGCCTGTGTTTCAGACTGGAGGTCCAGGTTTGAACTGGTCTTTCAATGCATTCTTACTGGATCAAGTGTACAGAGTCAGCAGTATTGTATATGGTTTGAAATCTCTAAGTTGGCTTAAAATTCTAGATGGGGCTCAATGAGCTGCATTTAATGCTTTCTTACTGAGTGCACTCCATGGGCCACTTCCCGAAGACTACTAATGTGAAGGCAAATCCACAAACAGTCTTGGCACCACTTTGGAAACTGAAATAATCAGAGTGGTATAACCTGTTGTGAGTAAAGGTAGGTCACCCTGATAATTTTATCCTGAAATGACTGGGCCCCCACTCTGAAGCATTTTCACAGTACAATTTTATAAACTGATATAACATCCAACAGTGTAAAGGCTGTAAAAATACAGTTAGTGGTACAAAACATGTCTCTTAATCAGCTCTAAATTACACATATGCTTTGCATAATTTGAGCCTCAGGACAGCCGCACTTTTAATAGATCCTGACAACTGGAAAAGCAGGGACATCATCTTTCTCTGTATGAATAAAATGCCCAGTGTGTCTTTACCACTTGAAGTTATGGTCATCTACTAAATTAACTGCTCTCAGTGTCACTCAGAATTGGGATGAAAGTAAATTATTCTTATTTTAATAATATTTTCTCAATTCTTCTTGAGAGACAGCAACTCATTCATATGGGACCACAGGACAGAGAAATATCATCCAGAAGGATGTTGTGGTTGTTCAGCAGAAAACAATTATTGATGTGAGTAGCTCATGACTTTTTCCTGTGGTTTTACAGTAAAACCTGTAGAGTTCTGCATTGATTTCATTATTTTGCACCAGAATTGTTAGGAAATTGAAGTTCTAACACAGTCTTGTTGAAGCTCGTGAACTTCTAGAGAGGTTTCTTTATACCTTGAGTTTGTTCAAACTCAGTCCCACTCAGGGTGTGGTCGTCTTCCACACAGTCATTTTTAATATGATAGGGGACCTAGCTAGAACAGAATACTTCACCAGTTTTCCCATTCCCAGGAGACTAGAGGGAGGGATAGGACTCTGGAGTTTGAGGAGAAGATAATTTTGTAAGTGAATGGGTTGGCAGGGGGAATGTTATCATGTGGCTATGAAATCATACTTGGTATGGAGAAGGTGAACAGGGAATGATTATTCACAGTTCCTCACAGAACAGCAAATCCAGAGATCCAAGATAAATCATTGGGCAACATGTCTAAAAGAAACAAGAATGAGGATGCATCACTACATGAAAGGAATCATTGCAGGAAGATGTTTTGAGGGCTGAAAGTGTAAATGGATCTGTAAAAGGAACCAGATAAACCTGTGGAGGGAGGGATGGGCCGTTTGGTCAGTATGGAAACAGTGGTCTGGATGCAACGACAGCTCATGATGTCCTTAAACCACAGATACCAGAGACTGAGATAGGCAATATATATTATAGAAGAGATTGCTTAATGTTTCCTTATTCCTCATACTTCTTGCTTATGCAGCCACTACTGAAGACATTTGGCTAGATGGGTCGGCGATCTTTTCTAGTATGGCAGTTTTTATATTTTACCTCATCTCATAACCATCTCCAGTGATTTGACAGTAGTGTGGATGCCATCCAAGCAGATATATTCAGTATGCATATGCTACGCCAGAGGGCTCTTTTAGGTGATAACTAACTCATCAGCTAGAGGCTATGGATGAAAGTTAAGTGGGGGGATTTGCCTTTAAGCAATTCTGACAAAAGTCTCTTTACACAACAGCTGACTGAATCACTGAATGTAATGCCAAGGGCAGCAATAGAAAAAAAAGTCATGTAAATTAGCTGGCGAGAGAACAGGGCAAAGCTATCCAGTGAAGGAGGGAATGGGAGAGGAGGGCAGGCAGCCACCTGCTGGAGCTTCAGCTTCAAGGACCAGATCTCCCCCATCAAGTGTTTGAAAAACGAATTTTAAAGTTGAGACTGAGGGGGAAATGTGGAGAGTCTCTCTCCCAAGCATACAGGCCTCCAGTGGATTGTGATCACCCCTGTATGCAATTCTGTTATTACTAGCATTTGTTTCTCTCATATGCCCTCAAAGGGTTGCTTTCATTTTCCTGCTGTCGTCCAGTCCAAGATCCAGTTTGGCCTGTGCTCCTTCTACGGTCCTGTCTCATCCATGTAACATGAATTTCAGTTCTGCTTCCTCTCTTGCCCCAGACAACAGTTGGGGTTTCTGGGCGTAGTCATTTTAAAAAGTTATTACTCAGTATTACTTGCAATCTGAAATGGTAAATTAAAAACTAACTGGAAGTCTGGCAATGTTTCTCATCTGTGTCCCCTTTCCTAAGGTGCTTCATAAAATACCGTATGTTGTTATTCGCTCTGGCCTGGATGTTCTTGGCTCTGTCCCACTTAATGATTCACAAGATATCTGTGAGATTCATTTTTGTAAATGTGGTTCCCCTCTTCCCTCTGTACACTTTCCCCTCCCTTCTCCTTTGCTTGTGAGTCTTCACTGCAGAAGTTCATGAAGTAAAACCTGTAGTGTGTGTAAGGGACAGAGTGCAGTCTCCAGCCTGCCATTGGAAGAGATCTAAGATATGGTACAAATTTATCCCCTGATTTCCAAGTAGGAGATTAGAGTAATTTCAGAAGCTTTTCTACAGCTCCCCCTCCTCTTCCCCCGCTCTTTCTCAGCTCTCTCTGTGTCCTGTGCCTCTCTCCTGAATAGAGAGATTTTTTGCTAGTAAAAGCTCAGCAGCTCATCTCCTCTGAACACTCCTAGCTCTCTTTGGGGAAGGGGGAGCAGGAGAAAAGCCGGGTGCAGCAGGGTCCCTGCACGCCTGTGCGAGGGCAGAGCTGCCGATCCCGGCATGCCGGCTGCAGTAAGCAGGCAGGGGTGTTTGCGAAGCTTGCATGCCAGAGTCTCTTCAAACAGCTCTGCTCAAAGGCATGAGCTGGGCTCACTTCTGAGGGAAATTTCCTTTTTGGGGAAGTTGCTGCAAAGGAATTTCCTGTGTGGGCAGACAGAGCTTCCTGACTTGAAGGCTTCTTGGAAGGGAAACCATTTCATAATGAAATGATAAATTAAAGACATACCAGCCTGGTTCGCTTCAAAACAGCTATTGAGAGAGCTCAGGCAGTGCACCATTATACTCCTGCACAGAATGAAAATAAATTGCATCCTGACAGGATTCTCCATAGTGGAGCATATCCTTCCCCTCGGCCTTCCTCCCTGTACGTCTCACTTTCCTACCCTCCCTCCGCCTTTCCCCCTCCCCTGCTGTTTGCTGCCCTCTCATCTATCTTTTGCAGCCCCCTCTAACCAACAGGCAAAGGAGTGTGATGTTGGAGATGGTTTGCTAAATGTACTCCCTTCCCCGTGGAGCAGACAGCTCTCTGGTTTAAGCCCGGCTGTGCTGGCCAGAACAGCGAGGGCCCCAGATGTAAGGCACAGAAATGGCACGTGGCTGCTGTGAAAACTGGGTACCGTGGCTGCTGACACAGTTGTAGCAAGGAGAAATTAGGGGTATCAAAAGATTTTAAGTCAGTGCCTATAATAAGGAATGTCTTGGTGTGGTTATGAAAATAGCTGGGAGGAAGGGTTGCAGATATCTATTTCCTGTTAAATAAGAGGAAAAAAGGGAACTTTGCTCCATCCCAGCCAAGACATAATGGAGGGAGGGCATCCCCAGAGAGCTCAGGCTGTTACAGCTGAATTTTCAATAGGCACAAGCGAGCTCATATTATTTCCCTGCTCTGCACCATCCCAATCTGTTGGAAAGTGAAGGCAAGCACTTGTGGGTCTCTGTGCCCTAAGGGATGCCTGTAGCTGCGAGCTCAGGTGAACTGGGTGAAGAGCTTCGATTAAGACTGCTTGGGTTGCTGAACACACTGTGCATGCAGATGGATGATATGATTTCAGGCGGCATGGGGGTAGGGGGAACAAACAAGCAAGAGTTTCACATCACTTTTTTCTGTCTCAACTACATCATCTATAAACTTGATGGGTGATTTTGCTCACAATACCTAGTCCCGTGAAGTGATCTGATGTGTACTGCTACAAGCGTGGCATCAGCATTTTCTTTTCTCCCTTGAGAGAAGGCCTTTATTCTCTTCCTCCTATTTGGCTGGCAATTAAAGCTGCTTAAATTCTTTGCAAGAGTCCCCTGAATTGGTGTGCATTATGTGCCTCGTTCTGCCAAGGAGGCCTTACCCTTCTCTATTGCTTGGAGAGTTTCTTTGGAGTTTTGAAATACTTGAATCACCAGCAGAACATTGCATGATTTTTTAGTGAGTGTTAGTTTTGGGACATTTTTATTAAAAATGCGTCTGCTGGAGTCACATGACAATGAAAGAATTTGAGTTTTTATTTGTATTTTTTAAAGCAAGTTTCTGGCCTGCATAAAGAAAAGCTAGAAAAGGTGATTCACAGGGCACAGAAGTCAGATACAAAGGACCCCAAAGAAAAATATGTATGTCTGTGATCATATGTATATGATACATTTTTTTATAGCTTTGGCAGTTTTTACCTTCTCTTTGTCATGATTGGCATACCATCCCACAGCACATGCCCGTGATGCATGACAGCACCGTGGAGGCAGATCTGACACTGTGCTGTGGCCAGGGCTGTCTTACAGTGGTCCAAAGAGATGGTGCTGCTGCTTAAATGAAAAGTTAGGAAGGATCTATCTTGAGAAGCCTGTACTAGGGACATGACAGCATCCAAGCTACAGCATACAGGAGGTCCTCAGAGAAACAGACTTCTGCTGTATGGTACTAGACTCTCTTCTTCATTCAGGTGTATCATTGGGCCAGACTGGCTTGAAAACTAAATTGTTCAGAGCAGAAAGATCCTCACCATGGCTTCCATTTTGAGGTGCTCTCTTTCCTGAACCAATGAAAGTTGTGTGGAAATACTCAAATGGCAATGCTCAATATAGTTGCAAGTAGTACTGGTTTTAAGAAGATGGTTTCTGTAGGCAAGGTATAGATCAGCAGAGAACAGTATGGAAATACCTACTTTGTTTTAAATCTATTTGGTAAGACACCTGGTAATTTTTACATGGAGTGCTATAGCTTGTAGAGGTAGATTTGGAGTTGAGGATGGTCTCGGAAACAGCTTCCATGTCAGATCCAGTGCCTGTTCAGCCTGGAAGGGCTTAGAGGCTAAATCGTTAGCATTTGCCTAATGTGGATGACCTGCCTTCGATGGGGCCTTGTGTGGGACATTTGACAGGCTTACTGTTTGGCCTGTTTTCTTTTGTTGAGCTGTGAGGGCACCCAGAAGTGTACGAGGCAATCTGACTACAAAGGGTGGATAAACACTGGGCTCAGGACTTTTATGCTGTCACCACCTTTTGATAGCATTAAATTAATGATTAAAATCAACATGCCATGTACTGTTTGCATAAGTTGCTCCTCTTTCTGCCTTTGCTAATGTATTTTGTTCAGCTAATCTCCTCCTAAAGAAACTTCATTGCATTTTCTTTATTGCCTGCCTCTTTCTTAGGCTACGGTGATGTGTGCCTCTCTCTTTGTGTTTGACACAGCCTCAACCAGTTCTGGGATTTGCCATCCCTCCTTCCCAAACTCGTGAAATCCCAATATCTCATGTTTCCCCCAAAAGAACATGGAACTCATTTCTGTCCCCTTTTTTTTTTTGAGCAAAAACTAAACAATTACTTCTAATCTACTCAGAACTAAAATCTAGGTAACATCCTGCAATGGCGGCAGCCATAGCCACGCCAGGAGGAAGTCTGAGTGGAAGCACAACTGTTGAGCTGCACATAGGACAGAACAGTTCTACCAAGTTTTTTTTTAGTAACAGAGGTTTGCATTGTTAATCAGGTGCCACTCCAAGCTCACTATTCAGCTTAATGATAGTGAGTTCCAGTAAAATGCCGGTGGGAGGACACTTAATTTGTGCTGGTTTTTTATTGCTTTAAATGCACACACTGTTTGTTCTTGGCATGATATCAAAAGAGTGCTGGAAGGAAATGAGGTAGAAAAAGGACATGAAAATGACAACCACACAACTGATCTCTAGGGGTATTGTTCTACTTCCGCGTGGAAAGCCCAGATAGTCCTAGTAGATGTTCTTGCTGGGTTGGCAGAAGATGGAAATCCTATATTTCACTTCTGGCAGTAGTGGGTCAATAGCTCTAATCAGCTAAAAACTAGCAGTGATGGAGTTTAAATAAATTGTAGGCAATTACTCCTATCACAGGAGTAGCTCCTACAATGCAAGGTCTTTGAAGACAAAGGAGAGACTGGAGAGGTGAGGTAGGATGCATCTTACTACCCTTGCTCTTGCAGGTGGCATTCTATGGACTTATCTTGAGCTCTGTCCCTCCATGTAGCGTGTATTTCTGCTTGAAATAAGAAAGCTGGAGATGGCAAGGGGTATAGTACATGTCCCCACTCCAGAACCATTCATTTTGTTATATGCTTGTCCGCTTTGGTGGAATTTCTGTGACTTCCCTCGTGAGACAATTAAGCCTCACCCATAGGAGGCTGCTATCCATCCCCATTTTCCTTTGATCAAGCTAAATTTCCATCTTCTGAACTACATTGACTTCGACTACTCTTGATCTCTGTTTGTGGGGTGCTTATACCAAATATTTGCAGTCATTTTGTCTCTACACTGTCTGCTTCTCCAACAGTGCTGCATGAAGTATGTGCAGTGTTTTTGAAAGCTCAGCAGATTTGGTGTTCGGAAAGTTGGGGAAGGAATATGTGATGAGCCAAAGATCATTTCAAGGTAGCCATTCTTTGGATTCTTCTACTGCTGTTACTTGCAGGTTGTCGGGAGAGTAACTGGTATTTTATCAAGCTGGATCTCACCCTGATCATTTGAAATGCTTCCTTTTTCACCTCAGTGTAATTTACAATCACAGATCTATTGCAGCAAGAAATGTTAACAGGAAAGAAATGTAAACACTGCAACTGTGTTTGACTTCCTCTAAATATCTATATATTTGTGTTGAGGGATTTATTCAATTAAGAATAAAATAAAGCTTTCCGGTCAACCCTGGGAGAGCCTAACTTTGAGATGGGTTCATCTCTTGGGGATCCAGAGGGACGGAGGGAGAATTACGCGTGCAGCAATGCTAGTTGGCATGTTGCCCAAGCTGTCACTTGGCTGACAGCATTTCAACATGGCATCAGAAGCAGCTCTACGCCAGCTGCATTTGCTTCCCATGAGAAAGTGGATTGGCATGGAGAACCCTGAGGTTGAAAGTGAAAATTATGGACACGAGTTTCCTCTCTTGCACAATCCCTGTTTAGGGGTTTTCAATTCCTATGCCTGATTGTATATGAAAATGCTTAACTCCTTAACTGCTGAAGGATATAATGATTTTCTCCAGGAAATCGGTCTCTCAGTATTTGAACAAAAGTTACTTGGAGGGACAAAGTGAAAAAGATGCAGGTCCCCACGTACCTCACTTTACTAAAGCATGGATAACACAGTCAATCAGTGCACTACTTTTTTTAGTAGTGGAGACCTGAATTAAAATTCAGCATAAGGCACAGATAATATAGGCAAAGTCAGACTCTTCATAGTCTTTAGTAATTTGCAGACTTTTTGCAATGCTGCTCTTTCAATTTTTTCCAGGGCAGGTGGCAACCAGTGCATAGCTAAGCAAGGCATGTTGGCAGTAGGTTTACTTTTTCAATTATCTTTCAAAGCCTTCTCGGAAATAGTTCAAAAGACTCCCTGAAATCCACAAACTAGAATTTGAAAAGGAAATACTTGTCCTTTTCACAGAATGTCTTCTCAGTTCAGCAGCCTCAGGACTGTAGCAGGACAGCAGGAGTTGCGGCAGAGTTGAGTAGTCTCAAAACACAGGCCAAGAGCTGGAATACTTGAAACCATAATCGCCTGAATTTCCCTTGTCCCTTTTACACGTCAGAGATTCAACTTGGCCTAGCTAGACTACTGTGACCATAACTGTTTGGTTTAAATGTTTTTGGGGATGGACAGTAGCCTTGCTGAAGCAGGTGAAGAGGGGTGATCTCTCTTCATGCTGACACTAATTGCATGTATCTGCAAAAAACTGAGACACACACAAAGTGATATTTTTCTTAGGGAAATTTCCTTTCTAAGGAAGTTAGTCATGTAAAATAATTATTATTATTATTTCTGAATCCAGTATGAGTCGAGGGAGTGCCCTGATTACACATTTCCTGGAAAAGGCCGTTGGTGACGTACCATTGACTAATGAAAACTCGCCAGTTAGAAGCAGCTCTTTTCTGTTAACTATTTGAAAAGGCAAGAGTATTTTAAAAGTACAGGTCTTTGAAATTTCCTTGTTCTTTCTTTTTTAACCCACCATCAGTGCCCGTTTACATCATTAGCAGCTACAGATTTATGGCCCTGATTGGAAAATATTAAACTATTCTGATATAACAATAAGTAAAATCAAAGCCTGCTTGCCATCATGTTGCCAGTAATGCGGCTGTGCAGCTTAATGCCACAACCTAAAATGCAGGAAGGAGGAAGAGAAGCACAAAGGAGGCACAACAAACATGGCAGCAGATCAGTCAGACTTCCCATGAAAATCAGGGTGATGCTTTAGCTACTGGTGAGCAACAGCCCTCAGAGAGCTCTGTAGTCCCTGCCTAGGGGTTAAGAATGGAGTTTTGTGCTTGTATGAGAAATTCTGGACAGGAAAGAGAAGAGTGGTAGAATTGAACTTTTGTATTCCGTTGCTACTAACTGAGGTTTTTCTAGCATGTGTTAAACCAGTGTCCAGGAAATCTGGGAGTGGATGAGCCAGAACTTCTAAATACCATTTTAGCTGTTATGTCTAAGACTCTGGGAATTGTGTTGCTTACGCTCAGAAGAGCATGATTTGTGACTGCAATTTTTTCAACTCAAAATGACCTCCA